>VDFB02256132.1:13480101-14080101 GCA_007258455.2 Sequoia sempervirens | reverse complement strand
CTCATATTCTACTACATTATTAGTACAATGAAACTGAAGTCTATGAGCAGAAAATAAATTTTTACCTCTTGTACTGATTGGCTCAAATCTTGCCCCAGCTCCTTGCTTCGATTTAAATCCATCAAATCTTAAGGTCCAACAACCAACAACTACAACTTCCTTGCTGCATCACTTGCACTATTACTACTGGAGGATTCTTCAGAAAGCATCACTTTCTTTCCTTTAGGATCCTCCTGAACATTCTGAATATTGACTGTTGGAGTAAGGTTGATACATTTTTTTATTTTTTCTACTACAGCCTGGCACAAGCAACAGTCCAATTCAGAGTGGGAGGCATTATGGACTCTACACGAATTTGGAAAGAGTAATTCTCCAAAATTCATTCCTCTACCCAACTGAACATGATCTTCAATACACTTTTGAATGAATTCCTAGAAACTATCCAACAAGCTAAGTTGATTATCCTCAGAAACATCATCACCTATTAGTTCCACCAAGGCTCCAATACCACTAGATTCAGCTATGAGATCAATAGGTGTAGCATGTAAGATAAAGATTTCTCCTACATCAAATTCACAAAATGGTTCGCAAGGACGTAATTACCCAGGCTCACCTCTGATATCAGAATCTCATTCAAAGTGTTCTGACATTCTGCAATCATATATTTCATCTTGGGCTCTCTTTCAATCCTGATCTGATTTGGAACTCCCTTCCAGGAAAGCCACATATGAGAGTGATCAGTTGATACATATCCATTTAGGGCCCTAGCAAAGTCTCTTTCCAGAATCAAACCATAAGCATTAGGTATATTTGCCACCTATATATTAATAACTTTCTAAATTCTAGGGTTAGAGGCAACCTGAATATGAATCATGTTCAATTCCCCTACAACATTAACCTTAGTTCTATCCAATTGAGTAACTTTCTTTTGGGAGTCAGCAAGAGTAATACCTAAGGCTCTACAAACATCAAAAGGCATTACGTTGGTAGAAGCACCAAAATCCAACAAACAATTGTGCAAGTTTTTACCAAATATGTAGACAGAGATCAAAAATGGAGGAGTGTTCATTTTCCCCTGGAAAAGATTTAAGGGAGTATCAACCTGAGCAACTTGAGTTCCATATTTTTCTTTCCCTTTATGTCTAGGAGGTATGTGAGCCTAATTGTGAATTTTATTTTTCCCTTTTACTGGTTGGGAACTAGATGCTTTATTGACACTCTCACTGACTGATTTATCTTGTGATACTAAGCTAGCATTGTAAGCTCCTAAAACTACATTTCTAATAGTTGGAACTCTCAATAATTCATATGCAGAGAGACTTTCCTTTAGCTTCTTGAGTTCTTGCACAACATATGTGGCTAGTTGTTCCATACTTAGATCAAAGGGGGCCTCTTTGGGACATTCCACCACCTTGTCCTTGTTTTCTTCAACACTCTTTCCTTTTGATGGATCAACTTGTGCTTGTCCTTCATTTCATAGGTACTATTTAGGCACATGAGGATATAGTGGATTATTACTAGCATTGGGATCTAGAGGTGTGGTGAAGTTTTTTGGAGGAATAGAAGTGGTGTAGGGGCCTCTAGCCTATGGATGCCTATGTGGCAAGTCCCTCAGATCATATTTTTTAATAGGCCACTGGAATGTTTATACCTCTTCAACATAAGCTCCTTCTTCATCCATGGGGCCATTGTCATTCACTAGATTTTCATTGAACAACTGTGTAATCTCATCTCCATTGCACACCTAATCCTCCTCTTCTTTAAGTTGATCTGCTTCTTCCTTAGGTACATTCTCCTTTTTCTATGAAAAAGGAGCATGATTGAGTACCAACAATGATGAATCATAGGGAATAGATGGCACCATCTCATGCCTACTTTCATTATTCTCCACCTCATACTGAAAAATTGAAGCTGTTGTCTGAAACTCTAAACAGTCTAATTCAAAATGTTGACTTGTTTTACGGAGCCTACACCATCCTAATAAAGCAGCCTCAGCTAAATATACACCACTTGGAGGATTTTATTGATTGACTGGTTGATCTAAAGAGGTGGGGACACCTCCATTGTTAAGCCTTGCATTCCAATTTTTGTTCTGTCTGGGTGGCTATTTCCTATCAAACCCTTGTCCACTAGCCGCACAATAATGAAAGTTTTGGCCCAAAGATTGGCCTTTATCGTAATTATGCCCTATGTCATTATTATATCCCCTTTCATGATGTTGGCTTCTATAAAAATGTTGTCCTTGTTGAATTTATCAATTTCTCTGCTATGATTGGACTCCATACTTCTTTGAGCAGCTTGAAGCTGACTGTTCTGGTTTCTCAAATAAGTTACTGCCATATTCAGCTTCTTCATTTGTTCAATCAATTCATCCAGTCTCTCCTTGTTAGGATTTCCATATGGAGGCTAGTTAGCATTGTTTTGGGGATATCCTACCATAGTATTGGTATTCAGCGATTGGTTCAATGCTTCAAAATTCTGCAGATATGTTGGGAAACTAGCCTAAGGCTATCATGAAGAGGTTCATTTACATTTTGCAGAAGGTAGCTGATTGTGGGTGGAACTCGGCTCACAGGAGGAACTTGAATCACAAGAGGTCCTCTATCTCCAATACTATTTAGCCTAATGGCAGAAGCACTAAGTAGGTCTATTCAGAAGGTTCATTAATAGGGGCTATGGTAGGATGTTTTAATACCAAACACGAGTATTTCAATTATGGGCTCATTATTTGCAATTGCATGAAAAATGTTTGCCAAACCATATTTGAAATGGTATAAGTTGAGGCAAAGTAAATATTTGGATAATGAGAGCCCATCTAAAATCTTCACAATATCTAATCCTACAAGTGATTCAGTTATGTGGAACTTTATTTTGGCTCATAGGGATTTTCTTGTCCCATATTTGACATGTGAAGTAAACAATGGTGCATAGGTTTTGTTTTGAAAAGATTCATGGAATGGTTTTCCTCTTAATTCTAATTAGGAATTGCAATCAATAGAACTTAGTTTATCAACAAGTTGGGGTTCATCTTTAAAGGACTATGTTCTCTCTTCAGATCCACTGATAGGATTGGTTAAATGGAAAATCTATCAGTGGCTCAAATATCTTTTAATTAGAAACTTTTCCTAGAAAACATATTAAACAACATAAAGAAAATTATTTCTAACAAGCCGAATAAGTTAATTTGGGAACCTTCTAAGAATGGAATCTATACTATTAGACAATGATATAAAACAATTATTTGTCAAGTATCACAATATCAATCTCAAATAGCATATTGTTTTGTTGGTGTCCAATGCTATTTCCAAAAGCTAGAAGTTTTGTGTGGTTGACACTAAGAAATCAAATCTTGACAAGTGATAGGTTGGATAAATTGGGTATAGTTGAAGCTTTTAGATGTTTATTGTGTAAAGAGGCATATGAATCAGTGGATCATTTGTTCATTACCTGTTCAGTGGCATAGGAAATTTGGGCCTTCATAATGGGGAAATTGAACATATCCTTTCCATTGCCTAAGTCATTCTGATACTTGTTCACAAGCTGACCTATTTTGTATAAAGTATCCCTTTTTGCATTTATTTGGATAGTGACTCCAACAATTGTAATTTGGTCTATTTGGTGGGAAAAAAATAGATGCATCTTTAGGAGCCAATTTGAATCAATTCAAAAAATCAAAGAGACTATTGAACAAGTAATTTCAAAAGTTTCAAATTCCCATTTTTGTAACTACAAAATAGTTTCCTCTTTGTTCACCAATTGGGATGATTTTATTTTGCACCATTGGAAGCACACTTCATTACAATTTCCAGGCTCTCTCTTTGTTCCAACTTCCTTCAAGGTTGATAGAAGCATGATAAAATAGTTTCCTCCCAATTTAGATTTCTATAAGCTTAATTTTGATGGATCTTCAAGAGGAAACCCTAGTGTATTAGGTGCAAGTTTTTGTATGCATGGCTAGTGTTGATGGTATTTTTTGCACAACAACTACTTAGATAGAATATGATATTCTATCTCTCTTCAAAGGTAAATCTCTATCAGTAAGCCTGAAGAGATAACCCCAAGGTCTCTAATGTCAGGTCTTGACAATGCATAAACAACTCAGTGATAAATCCAAAAATGTTGGTAATCACAAAGGGACCTTACTACAAGAAAATAATAAATCCTTAGATTTATCAGATCTATCAATATGGTGATACTTCCAATCCTAAATCTAACCCAATGAAAAATAAAGAGAAAAAGAGATAAGGTTTTCAAAGAGATTCTTAAATTTTACACTAATCTTAAGATTGACAATGCAAATGGTAAACACTTGAAATGGATCAATCCCTCAGAAATTGATTCTTGCTTAACCCATATAAATCTACAATCTCACATAAATAGTACAACATTCTAAGGCATTAAGGATTTTAAAATTATGAACATTCATCCAAAACAATCCTATTGGAATTGAAATGAACGAGCATCCACAATTGAACTAAGCACAATGAATTTAAAGTCGAGGCTAACTTTGGAAAGAAACTAACAATCAGTTGGTTGCGAAAATTATGGACCAAAGATTGTTGCAACACCTCAAGTATCAAATCATAAATTGTATCAATTCATCTAACATTAAACCTAGCACATCTATCAAATAAACTTAAGCAATTCCAAAGATAGAATCACGAGAACCATGCCAAATAAAATTCAACACAAGAAAGGAACCAAATCACAATTTCTTCACTTGCATTAAATTACCCAAAGTAGCAACAATTCTAGTATTCTGTTACAACACTTGCCTGCTTGAAAATAAGAATAAATCCTAACTCTAACTCTTGCTATACTACTTAATTCACTCCAATATCAAAACTATCTAGCCCTAACAAATTAGGCAGAATGCCATATTTATAGAAAACCCATAAGATATGTCGGCCTAATTAGGGTTTTAGAATGAAAAATAGCTACAAACAAGTCGGCCCAAGAGGATTTTAAAATAAAGTGAAATATGCTTTAAATGCATGTACTCCATCCGGTTCGGCCTAGGTCTCCAACATAATCTGGAGCAATGCATACAAAGGAGAAGAGAAATAATGGGGAAGCACAAATTCTGATGTAGCATTGCATTAACTACTCCCCCCTTTATCCTTAACGCACTCCACCTTATCTTGCACCATAAAAAATATCTTGTCCAAGTCAGCCACAGGTGGCATACGTAAAATCCTAACTCTCCTCTCAATGGCTTTGATATCATCTCTTGACCATTTTACCATTTTATCCCAATCTACCTTACTTTTCTGATATTTATCAATTGCTGCAATGTAGGTAGTTGCGTCATCCAACTGATGTTTAGTGATAGGGCCCTCATTTACTGGAGAATACACATCTCACCACCATTTTCTCAACTGGTCCAAGCTAATATGTTTTGTCACAAATCTCTTTCTTCCTGTCATCACCTCAAAGAAGGAAATGCACTTATTGTAAATTTTTGTCAAAGTGTCCTCAATCTGTTTCCCCTATTTATATACCTTCTTTAAAACCTTTTCCCTTATTTTCAGAACTTTAAAACATTCCCAAGGTTCTGCAACTTTGGAGGAAGGAAGAATTCCATCACCAACCAGCTTTTCTTTGGTGTACTCCATGATGGTCTTAGCCTTTTGCAATAGGATATATGCGTCTTCCTTATTCTATGCTAGCACATTTCTTAGCCAATATAATGATCTCATTGCATCTCCTCCAGTCAAAAGGATGTCCTCGATAACATCATTTCCCTTGGTTTGTACCCCCTATAACTAGCCGATTGTAGCATGTGTGGTACATGTATGTGCAGGATCATGATGGGCCAAAAAGTGGCAATATGATGGGTATGTGGCTGACGACTATTTTTTTACCAAAAAATGATAAAACGAAAAGGTTTTTTAAAGGAGATTCTTAGCTTTCCACCGATAAAAATTATGCTTTACTTTGAATTAAATAAGTAATTATTATTCATTTTCTATTCAAATTATGACTAAATTCCTAATTGATAGGCTAATTGAAAAACATATATATCTTTCAAATAGTATCAAATTTTTTTAATCCAAAACATGCGTCACATTCTATGCTTCGCATACTATAGGATTAGAAAAAGAAAAAATTAATTTCACAAAGTTTTGACCAAGTTAAGTTGGTCAGACATACGATTTTTAGTATTTTTTAAAAAGTTGTAATAAAAAATTCATAATTAATTATTTACTTGGAAAAAAATTATGAAAAAAATGCATCACATCGGGGCATGAGTCCTCTACTTATATCTAAAATATTATAAAAAAATACTATCATTTGATTGTGGTTAGGGTGGTCAGACAGACACCTACTTCTTACTTTTTCCCTGAAATTTAAGTACCACTACATTGAAATTTCAAATTTTCACCAAATAGATTTTTTCTTTTTTAAACATACCTAGTAGTTTAGAAACTACATTCAATTTGTTACAGATTCTATTCTTACACATTTTTGAAATAATATAGATAACTTATTCAAATTTTTACGTCAAGTTTCCTAACTCTAATTTTTATGAATTTTTTGCCACTTAAGGGCCTTTTTTTTCCATGATGACCCTACACATACCCGTGCTTTTCATTTTTTCCAACTATGATATTGTTTCTTGTGGTAGGAAACTTGCAATAGATGATGAAGAACTGATGGATTGCAAAGGCTTCATCAAGTCTTGCAAATATCTCTTGAGTTTATCATTTTCTTTCTTCAATTCCTGCTTGGTTTGTACTTCTTTCCTCAACTTACCCAAGATCACAACACTAGAGCCGTCATATTCTTCAATATCTTGTTCCATGGAAGTAGGCCCTAGGTTGATGGTCTGCACATTGTAATCACTTCCAGTCACATCATCTATATTCTTATTAGGGGCAGGAGTAGTAATGTGGACCACGCTGTTATTTGATTCATCTCTCTCAATCTTGGAGATGACCCTGGCTTTTTTCTTTCTTTTACCCTTTCCTATATTTTCCAATAGCTCATCCCAATTGGGAGGGGTGTCATCTACAAAAATCTATTTACTCTTTAATTCTTTATCCAACCAACTCGGCACAATAGATTTTGATTTTACTTTGTTCTGTCCAACTTCATCCTATTGATCCCTGGGCATATCTTCATTCAAATCCTATTTCACAGGAATCTCCTTAGTTTTTTCTGCCTTTTCTTTATCATGCTCTTCTTCATGTATCGGTCATGGGGTTCTAACTTGAATTTCCTCTCTCTGAGGAGGTCTATCTTCTTCACTTCTAACAGGTAAATCATCATAAGTCACCAAAGGAGACTGCAACTCCTTTATTTTTGCCTCAGCATTATAGAGCTCATCTTCTTGAAATTCTTCTCCTTCTGAATCTTGATGACTGTTTGCCTCTTTAGATTCACCTAGTTCACCGTGAGATTCATGAGAAAGAGAAATATTATCATGTTGTTCTATAGCAGGAGTGACTGGAGGGGCATCCTTCCTTGGCACACTATCCTTAGGAGGAGTTCTTGATCTCCTTGTATTTACCTGTTTCCTTTCTCCCTAACTCTCCACATTTATCACAGGTGGAATAACTTGCTCCCTTGCCTTGGAACTTTCCTGTTCCTTCTGCGACAATCTTACTATGCTTATTTTCTTGGGCAAAGGTACATTAAACTTTTTATCTTCCCCCTCAACTTCATCTTTTGCTGAATTCTTCGTCCTTGAAATGTGCCTCTTTTTCTTTGCAATAGGATTTCTTTATTTTTCTGCCTCTTGTACTTCCTCTGCTTGAACAACATTAATCTTGATCTTAAAAGGAGAGCTCACCTTGCCCTTACCCTTAGGATCTTGCTCAGTTGACTCCTCAGAAGTGGAATGAGACTCCAAGTCTCCCATTAAATCATAGGTGCATTGCACATCTTCACTTTCTAGTTCCCACATCTTATGCTTGAGCCACAACTTAGTATATTTAATCACCAAAGTCATAATTTGATCTAACTTTGTTTTCTCTTCCTCCAACCAATCTACTTCTCCCACTGGTTTATCCTTCATTTCCTCATTATCATGGCCCTGAATCAAATCTCCATCATCTTCGACTTGATCTGGATGACCTTCACATTATATAGCCGAACCAAGTTAACAGGTAGCCTGGAAAACTTCTTCCTTCCAATCTCAAATTCATCACTGCAATAGGGCTAGCAATCTTCTATATCATCTTTGTGGTTGTATTCCCTACTGGCCTTCTTCTGAGCTTCACCAGTCCTATCAAATCTGCACCTTTTGGAATGAAAGGATAACCCAAGGGTGCTCATTTCTTCTTCAAAAGCATAGGCCAAATTAATAGAGGGGCATGCCTCACTAGTGCCTATCCTCAGAGGAAAATCTCCACCGAATCTAGTCTTATGCTTATCCTTCTTCACAATTGTATGAAAATCACACATTTTTCCTTATGATCTCCAAAAGTATATTGTGATTATTGGGATACCTAGGAAGTCTGTATGGAGCCCTCTGACAACCATCTATCCTTATATATTGAAAGGTGGGAAGTTGTATGAACCAAGCCCAATACCTTTTGATAAGCTCCTTGGCATTTTCAGATATCCTCACATACTCTGCACCTTAGAGCAACCTAGTGATGTACATGGTGGATGCATCATTCACCCTCCTATAACTCAAGTTACCCAGGTGTAGCTATGGATAAACCTCATAAATTACATCTTCTCCAAACACACCCCTTGTACTTAGTCTTTTGTATGGATGGAACCTTGCAAGCACATAAACCAAGTAGGAGGTCATTGTGGAGGTCTTCGTCTATAGGACATTAAACATCTATTTATGAATCATGGCACTTATAATTCCTGCCCAATGATAATTAACGTTCTACTCCATCCTTAAAATGACATGGAACATCAAATTCTCAAATACTCTTGCACTCTTCAGCCCTACCACCCTACTAAGAAGGGTGATAACATCGTAGTATTCCTTCTTGAATTTAGCTCTAAATAGTTTCTTGGGTAGCTTTGAAAAGTGGGACTTAGGCTTCTCCAACTAGGAATTGATGACCTGTTGGGACTTGATGGTATCTTCCTCATAGAACTTCTTTTCCATATCGATATCAAAAGCCACCACAGGAGACCTATCCGACATTTCAAAGGTTTGGGCTATAGACATAGGATTTAGATTTTCTATAATTCTCCCTTGGGGACCAACTATCCTTTTTGTACCTTTGTCATAGTGTCTAGCACACTCGAGCACCAACTCATAACATTGCACTATAGGAGGGAATCTAGCCACATGTTCCAACCTTGATTCAAATGTCCTTCTGGCCATCAAAGGAAGGAATTGTGTTTCCATCATTGTCTTGAACTCTTCATAAACCCACAATCCAACATTTGTATCTATTACCTTTGACTAGATAGAAGTAAGCTTGCTCTCAGGAATTCTATTCTTGATAACCATTTTGATTATTTTTGCCCCAAAAATAGAAGACCCCTTTGTACTTGGATCCATCACTCTACCCCTAGTTCCACTTGTCACTGCCTTACTTGACTCAGCCATTGATGAAGTGAGACTCGATTACAACAATGACAAGTAACAATCTTTAGCACCTTAGCAAACAACAAATGATGGCCAGTAAAATCACCACAAAATCCAAGAATTCACAAATCTAACACGCAAAATCTAGCCAAGCACTCCAAATCAATAGAGAGAAAATGATGATAAAACTTAATGGTATAAAACTCCCCAAAATTGATTTAATACCTGTCATAGAAATCATACAAACGAGCATTAGTGCAGTTGACAAGACAACCTTGACCAAAACCCAAGAACCCAATAGGATGATGAAATTTTAGAGAAAGGCGGTCACCACAAATATACATGAAGGACCAAAATCTTTAGACCATAGTGCAAAGCAGTCACCACCTAGTTTTTAGAGTATCTAGGGAATTCTGCTAGGAGTGGATTTTCCCAAGAACAACGAAAAATCCGAGAATTGTCTAAAACTTAAGGTTTTCATTCAATATCACAAAGGGATCATGAATGCAAGCAAGATAAACCTCCAAGAACATGTCCAAGCAAGCGAATCCTCAAAATTGAAGGGCCGAAACATGGGGAACGAAAGAAAAAATGGGTCCATGCTTTCAGCAAGGCGTGTGTGCGAAAAATTGCACAACTAGAAAGGTACATTAGTTGCAGCTAAATCAATTAATTTATCTATTGGCACAAAAAATATGGTAGAGGCGCAAGCACTCTTGCATGGATTGAAAATGGAAAAAGATCTTAACCTCAATAAGCTTCATGTAGAAGGGGAATCATTATTAATTATTAATACTTGTAAGGAAAAGAGGATATGTAACTGGAAATTAGGTTATATTCTCAAGAAGGTATAGTTATTATTGTATTCCTTTGAATATATTCAAATATTTCACACATATTGTGAGGGAAATAAGTTGGCAGATGAACTTGCAATTTGGACTATGAATAAAAATAATTGGAAATTATAGAAGATGGTGAGGTCATAAAAAGGAACCCATGGTAACAAGAAAAAATAAGAGCAGACCAAAATTCTCATTGAATGAAATGCAAAAGGACTTTCCATTTACAATTGGATAAGGTTTTTTTGTGATTAGTTAGGTATGCTGCTAATTTTGATGATGACTCAATCCAAAATCAATATGCAATGCCCATTCATTTTCAATCATGAGGTGGTGTGGATTAACATTCAAATGGAAAGGACCATATGGAAATGATTTAATTACAAACCATATAGTGTACCTCATAGTGTTGATGGATTTCATGAGTTGTGAAGAGGATTTTCCTATGCCATCAGTTGTCAAGTAACCAAAATCAAACATGTGCCAACAAGACATGTGTTTTTTCTAATGTTTTTTCTATTTTTCAAGTACAAGAAGGAAGTATGAATTGAAATGTAAGTTATCAAAATAATGTTCGGGAGGATTCTTCGCACAAGCTTGTACATTTTGGGACAGTGGTGAATTAATGGGAAAAATTCCACATGCTTATTACATTGAGTTACATTACATGGTTTCATAGAGTATCATTGCCAATACATGGGGCTAAAATATTTTTTTCCTTATTTCTAGAGAATTTTCCTTCGCATAAGACAAATTAGTTGTGAAAGTTTTGTGCAATAATAGGAAATACGGTGTCAAAATTAGGGAAAAGTAGCAGTGACACATAGCCTTCTATAGAGCATCATGTTTTCCTCAGTGGGTGATGCATGTCTAAGTGGTGAGTGTTGATAAATTGCAAGATGACATTTGGTCCATGGAACCTTTGTGTCAATATGAATGTGCAACCATGGGAAAGATCTTTTGAGGGCTATCTTTCACATGACTACTTGGAGGTTATCTTAAAAGTGTACTACATGAGAGTAGAAGATTGTGTATGCATGGTGCTTAGAGTTGAAGTCATGAGTCCAAGCACAAGAAGGATTCTTTTCCATTCTTAGGTGCTATCTAGTTTTTTGTCAAACTTTATGGATTTAGTTTCGTCCTTGTGAGAATTAGAGGACACTGCAGGAAAGTTTATGAAGCCTCAATTTCTAGTTAATAATGCCACTTTAGTTGCTTCTCAAAAGTATAATATTTTTAGTGGGGAAGGGTACATTGGTGGCCTCTTTCCCAAAGAGTTTATTAAGCAGTGCTAGGGTTTCAAGGAAGTGTATGATGATATTAAATTGGCTCTACAACACAAGAATGATAGCATTCTTTTAAGGGCTTTGTGGAAGAACTATAGGAGGATTTGCACTACAATGGATATTGGTGGCCTCTTTCCCAAAGAGTTTATTAAGTAGTGCCAGGGTTTTGAGGAAGTGTATGATGATATTAAATTGGCTCTACAACACAAGAATTACAACATTCTTTTAAGGGCTTTACAGAATAACTGCAAGAAGATTTGCACTACAATGGACATAGACATTAAGGAAAAGTATTATGTCATTACTTCTATCTATGCCCATGTTCCTCATCCACCCCTCAATGGATTTCAATTTGGCTTGCTGTAAAGGGAGAATTCCTCTGTTCCTATGGAGGATTGTCTTGAGGAGGTTCCTATGCGTAATGTTCTAGAAGGGGAAAATGATGCAGGTTACAACTTCACTACTCGTGCACAAATTGTTCATGGAGTGAAAATTGAAAGGGAGTATGAGGAAGTACATGGTTTCCTTGGTCATGGGGTGCAATTGAATAAGGGTGTTGAAGACCAAGATAAAAATTCAGAGGAAATTTAGCATATGGAGGAGTCAAAAATATTGTCAACAAGAAAATGAAAATTTTGGTAGTGTTTTGGTGATATGAAGCTAAACCAGGGTTTCTATTTTTTGAGGTTTATAATGTTTTGATGCATACTTGGTTGAAATTTTCTTATCTACAAAATGATGCACTAGGGTTTTCTCTTAAATTGTACAATTTTTTTATACAAATTTCTTGATGGATATCAAAAGGCATGTAATGGATGTAATTTCTTCATTGTATAAGTTTTGTGCGAAGTTGCAAATCTACAAAATCGGTTTAATTATGTAGTCATTAGATTTGTAGATTTGCATGTAGGGTTGGCAAATGAATGTCATTACAATATAAAGTTCACATATGTAATTTTATTTCTATTATATAATATATATATAATGCCTTTTATTTTAAAAAAATATAATCCAATTTATGTACATATTAATAGTACCAATAATAGAACACCTCAATCAATGCATACTTACATAGACAAGGAATGGAACCCATCTGGATACTATAAGAAAAACATGACCATTAGTTAGATAGGATTAGTAGGTTCACTATTTCCGTTAACAATTAAAATACAAACATCTTTGATCTATAGGAACATCCATTACTTATGTATAATATCTAACATAAAAGATCATAAGATACCATCATTGACTCATAGAATCAAAAATACCACAAGAGATGGGGTCTTACACACCCATCTCCCTTTTTTGAGTACCACATTGGACAAGGAAGAAGCATTGGGAAGAGGAAGTGACAAAGAATATAAAATTGGCAAATCTTTCATGTTACCGAGGCTACTATTTGAGACACACAAAGGGAGTTGATGTTATTTATTTTAGAGAAATAGCTCTGCAGTATAACCTTTGACCTTTAAATTTGCTTGAGGATAATATAATTCCTTAGTTGGGGAGATGATGGGTCTAGTTAATAGCTATTTTTCTTCCATGTACTGCATACATTCTAACATTTTAAGCTGGTTATTAGACATTCCTGAAACTTGTATATCTTTTATATCTTTTATACATCTTGAGACAAACTTTGATATGTTGAAATATAATTTTGAAACAATGATATTTGAATGGATAAATGTTTTAGTGTTCATGAAATTCAGAATGAATTTGTGTTTAATTCATGGTTGTTAATGATGTGTATAATTTAGATGAAACTAACCTCTTACAGCCAAAAGAACTATAACCCATAGCAATTGGATTGACCAACTTATAGCCAAAGGATTTTAGGAAAATTATAGGGGATGGTCTAGAATGCTAAAAATGTGATAGTTACAAAAAATTATGGAAGTGATCATCGAAGTGGTCAATCACAAGTCACAAGATCATCCAATAAAATGATAGGAGAAAGAATAATTTTGTAATGATAAGGAAGCCAACATGATAGTTTTCATAAAGCATGTCTTTGTCAAATCGTTAGGGATGAGTTTTAATTCTATTTCTTGTCTTTTGTGGGTTAGTGCAGGATCATGGGGTCTAAACTAGGACCTTAAGTGGCAGTGAAATTTAGAAAAATAGAGTAAGACAACTTGACATAAAATTTTTAATAAGCTATTAACATAATTTGAAAAATATGTAAGAGCATAATTTATAGCAAATTGAATTTAGTTTCTAAGATAATATTCCCTTTTTGGGAAAAAATAAATCTAGTTGGTGAAAATTTGAAATTTCAATATAGCAGTACTAAATTTTTAGGAAAATATAAAAAGTAGGTGTATGTATGACCAACCTAAGTACAGTAAAAAATATAAATGTATTTGAAAATTTTAATATAAGTAGAGTGAACATGCCCAGATGTACACTTTTTTTGTAATTTTTTTCCAAGTAAATAATTTGTTATGTTTTTTTAATTAAATTTAAAAAAATTTAAAACTTGTTTGTCTGACCACCATAACTTGGTAAAAAATTAATGATTTTTTTTTTTAATTTTTTATCCTATAGTCCGGGAAGCATATAATGTGTTGCATCTTTAAGATTTAAAATATATGAAATCGCTTAAGAATTATAGATGTTTTTTTATCAGACTATCAATCATGACTTTAGTCAAAATGTATGTATAAAATCAATATTATCAATTTAACTCCAAATAAGGCATATCTTATATTTTTCAAAAGATGCCAATTTTCTCAATAAACTATTTTTTTTCATCAAAGTTGGATAAAAAAATTCATAAGCCACTTTTTGGACCCCATGATCCTACACTCACTCTTCTCCTTTTCAATTATTGTTTTAGTTGCAAATACTAGTCCTCTTCCTAATCTTGAGGGAGAGTGGCCATATGCATTTCATTCTTGTTTCTAGTCCTTATGTGAATAAAACTCCTCTCGAGCCTATATATTTGGATCAATGGTTGAGGAGTAGATCTAGTTAGAGGATATAGTTGATAGTTACATGTTTTGTTTAACAAAAAATAATTCATTGCTAGTTTTATGCTATTTAGTTGCAATGGACATTCACTCATGAAAGAGAGATCTATCAAGATTATTGTCATCTTGTAAGAGTTAATTTTCTATGAAATAGAGGCATTTCAATTTACTATTATGATTGGTTGATTCAAGTAATGCATATTTTATTTCCCTAATGGGCACAATAAATCAAGCAAGGGCCACTCGAGGTATTATTAATCCACCTTGTTTTTTAATCATTTGATTAGATGATTATATTGTTGCATTAATTCTAGTTAAACTCTTAACTACATACACATGAATGATGTTGAATGCAGGATAACTAATAGGGGGTGAATCAACTGTACATTTAAACATCAAAACCCTCATTAAGATTTAGATCCTTATTAGTCCTTAATTTATTAATTTTATTTAGCATGAAAATAAATAATAAAAACAAAAACAAATCAACAGCATACATAGTAAAACACTATATTCACATGTAAAGGCAAGAAGGGAAAGACCATGATGAGGATTAGCCCACAATATAAAGTAATTACAACACTAAATACAATAGGATCCCTTCCCAAAAGAAAGAAGGGCTCACTGTCATAATACAAAGAAGATAAAAGGTTGTTACAATGAGAAATCTCTGTCAGAATACAAAGTAGAAGATAGAATATTGTTACAATGAGAAATCTATCTCTGAGTAATAAAAAAGACCCACCACTACATCACTAGATCATTCACAGCCTCACTGAATAATGTAGACACCTTCTTCTCACTACTTCTAGTAGTCTTAGGTTTCAAAGCTCACACTATATTTTACACTTTCACACTTCACATTGCAACTCTTTGCACCACAACACGACACACATCTCTCCCAAAAATCTACCTCACATATATGTTATCTACAACTTGAAAAACATCTTCAAGTTAGCTATGTAACCAAATGTATGCACCTCAAATGTGCAAATTAAAAATAGGTTGGCACCAAAAAATTCCCACGGTGGAAAGGAATGAATGAAGACCACATCACTCCTTAACTTAGACCCAAATATGCACACACATGCCAGACCATGCTTCCACAAATACCAAAGCACATCCACAATTAGTATAAACACCCAAGGTCAATTGAACACATTTTAACACCATTAAAAATTTAAGTATCTGCTTCATTTGATCCAAAGATGAATTGTGGACCACACACAAAACTTAACAACAATCTAGAATATTCCATCAACACCCTGAAATCCAACAAATCCTTTGCAAAAATATTCACCTAAAAATAATATTCATTTTGTACAACCTGTTAACCTTTCACACACTGCAACTTACGAAACCAAACTTGTGGAGCACCAAAACTCAAAATTTTTTGAAGAAATATTGATATAAACAATATAAGCATACTCCCAGATCTACAAGACTAGAAACCACAACGAGAAGAAATTCAGTGCGAAACCATTTCTCCCAAACACCACCACTTCACAATTCACACACTAGTGAACACAACTTCTCTAGTCGAACAATCCAGAACAAGAAAATATGGATATAACACCTTTGAACATTTTTTATCAACATGTCCAAACCAAATAGGCATAGCTTCAATATAGAAGAAATGTGGAGGAAAAACTATATTGCCACTTTGCTACACTAAACTCTCTTTTATTAAAATTTTCTCAAAAATAGTTGGAAACCAAGCATCACAAACACCATCTCAACCACATAGGAGGTTGAAAATAACTTACTCATTATTGCTACATTAGAGGTTGATACCAATGACAATATTGATGACAACAGAATGCAACCAACACACTTACATCCTCAAGGGTTGAAATCAATGCAGCAACACTATGTTTACATGAATGACAACAAAAGCTTCCAACAAATGATGTCATATAATGAATTATGCTCTATAATTTTTCCTTGAGTTGTTCTCTCAAGGAGTTAAGTATTTAGGAGTGAGAGTCAAAAGTGTTTTCAATAGTGGAAAATAGGTTTTGAATGGACCCAAAACCATCAGGTTTTAAGGGAACCCAAAACCCACACCAAGATGAACAAGCTACCCAAAAGAAAGAAACAAAAACAACTAGTAGCGACACAAGAACCCAACAAGCTACAACTAGCCAAAAACCAACAGGCTTCCCAAAAAAGAACCAAGAGATCACATGATTCTTGATTTCATTGGTTTTGATGGGACCAACAACCCACTACAATCCATTGGTTTTGACAGGACCAAAAACCCTTTAAAAAAAGTTTTTGGCAAGGACCTTAAACCCAAACCTATGGATTTTAAAGGAATCCACAACCTAGAACTTCCAGGTTTTAGCAGGGACCTTAAAACCAAGAATACAACTTTCAAAAAATAGATCAGGAATGAAGCTCCAACAGTAGAAGTATTGGAATCTAGCAAACCACCCTTTCCACCTCTATAGGAAAGGTAATCATAAAAGCACAAGGCTCCAATAGTGTACTTCAAGAACCGTATGTTCTCTCCACCTATATAGGATAGAAGCCCGAGCTCCTCCAAACCATTGTGGCTACAACAACCATTAACCTTGGGAGTGAACATCTCATCGATCAACTAACCTTTTAAGATCTCCACCTCGATAGAAGATAAATAAAAGAACACATCAGGAAAGCCCTCATGATATCCCTTGCAACCAAAAAACAAGGCTTCATCATCCCCCCAACAACACTTCCAGGCATAACTAGTAGCATCCTGCTCCACCTCTATAGGAGAAAGGTCACTTCCAGGCACATCCATCTCCCCCTCAATAGAAGATAGGACCACCTCCATAAGAAAGACCAAAGTAACCCAAAGATGCACCAAAAGAAGCATGAAGAGCAAAGCCATGGAACCAAGAAGGTGAAGGACAAAAAACCCCTCACCACAATGATACCCAGAGGTTAGAAGATGTAAACAGGGAAAATCAGACCCCAACATAAATAAGATCACAGCCCTAAAAGATTCCAAAGGAATCCATAGCAAACGAACCTCTCCCTAAAAAACAAAATACACTTCAGGGTACAAGGGGAGAAGAGAAACAATTAGACCATCATTTTTTTGCCATGGGGATAGAGATGAAGCTAAGACATTCATAGCAACCCTCAGATAAAAAAATTATGAGCTCTCCTAGTCAGGGCATAATAGCTTCTAGATATCCTTGGAAAAAAATCACTAACAACAAAACCCCCAAATAGGAAAAAAAATCCAAAAGAGAGCAGGGGCCAAAGAGGAGCAAAGAAACCACCATATTTTTTCCAAAGGGATAGAGAAGAAACAATGGCATCCAAAAAATCCGTAAAATACACAGACGTGAAGCTCACCCAGTTAGGGCAGTGAGAGTCAATAGTGTTAGTGAATTGCAAAGTTCATATTTAGCAATTAATAGTTACAACATTAAGTCAAAGGTAACCATAGCATAAGTACAACATTAAGTTATTTCCCATGTTTGGCAAGTTAACACTTTATTTATTTTTCTAGCCTTTTTTTTTTCTTGTACATGTATAAACTACCTATACTCACTAATATAGGCCATGTAGATTCCATGAATACACATACAGTTCCAACATCATTAAAATTTTATGAAGGCCTAATTGATAATTAAATGAAGCCTTTGCAAGGGTTTGGTGAACTATTCAACTAGGAAACCCTCCTCTAAATTGTGTGTTTAACACCAAGTTGACTAAGCATTAAAAAGGCCGGACATGTACTAGATAAATGTGTAGGAAAATAATTAGGTGTCTACAATATAAAGTAAAAAATCTATAATACAGAAGAGAGTTATATATATTAAATATTTAGTGTAGAAAATTGTAAGATATTCTTAGAGATGGTACAATTTCATACATAATTTGAACATATTTTAGTACCCCTACATTCATGACCCTTTAAATCATCATTAATAAGCCTCTAAGGCCCTTTATTTTAGATTGCAAGGCTTATTTCAGTGGAAATATTGACAAAATCAATAAAAGGCATTCAATTTTCTAACAACCCAACATTTTCTCACCCCAAAAAACTAGGGTGGGACTCATATGCCACCTTAGGCGTATGAGTCCCCTTAGGTAGGACCCATATGCCATAAGTGGCATATGAGTCCCAGGTGGCCCCTTTTTAGGGTTTCAGTGAAAAATTAAGGTTTTGAATTCAAATTTTTGGTTGATGTCAGTATTTGGAATTTAATAAATAGTAAATTAGATAAAGGTCCTATTAAAACAAGGTTTCAAATCATTATTTTCATCTAGAAAATCAATTCAAGGTCTGAGAATTTGTTATATCAATTTGAGCACTCAAGCATACTTTCACAAGAGCACTCAAAAGCAAGTAGCTTGCAAAGTTCAAGTACTGGAGCAACATTAAGTGTTTTTGCAGGTCTTCAAGCTCACTTTCAATTCAATATATAACATTTTCAAGGATTGATGATGGTTGCCTATGGAGAATCATGATTGATTATAGGTTGGAGAGATGTAACTAGCCATCAAACCAAGCCTAGTTACTTGTTTCCTAAGTGATTTCATCCTCCATTGTCATTCTACTTTCTACCTTAAGGAAGGTACATGCATTGCTATGGCTTATTAGGGTGATTAGAGATCTCCCAAAATGAGTCATCATCTCTATGTTTCATTCATGCATCTTATTATAGCACATCAAAATAATGTTTTGTGGCATTTTAGATCTCCTAATCGTAGATGCACTTAAGATTAGTACTTTCATTCATATTTAATTTCAAGATATATCATTTCTATCAATGTTTAATTAGAAAACTAGGGGTTTGATTGAGGAAAAAACCCCATAAATAAATCAATACAATATTTTGTTTTATAGGTTTCCTAACAGGTTCAGATCTAGAAATTAGGTTTGGAAGGAAGAGCATAAATAGGAGAAAAGGTTTAGATTTTAATTTTCTTAAAAAGAATAATGGGATAGATACGCCACTTGTGGCATATCAGTAGTGGTGTAGCACTTTTTCTAGATTTCGAAGGATTCAGGTTTATTGCTATGAAATTTCAATTTCTGCCTAGAAACCCTAAATTGGGAATAAATCACCCAGCTTGGTGTATGAGTCACATGATACTTTGAAAGTAATATTTTCAAGATTCTAGATCTTTTTTTGAGCCTCTTCCATTCCTAGGTGCACCTCTATTTCATCTCCAATTTTTGTTCTTATTTTGGTTCATTTTCTAGGTCACTTAGGTTTTGCATGTAATTTACATTTCTTGTCTTTTGAAGCCCTTACTTGGTAATGAACCCCTTTTTAGTCCTTAATCACACCCTAGGACACCTTATTGCAGATATCTTTCTCTCATTTTCATCCCTAGATTGATATCTCTAAGGTTTCCTTGAATGAAACTTGAAGGAAATTTGTGGTTCTATCCCACAAAACATAGAACGACCATTTTCTTAATTTCATATATATATATACATATATATATATACACTTATATATTATATATATATTTCTTATAGTTTTATTCAGATATTAGATTTAAACAAAGAACCACTATAAGACTTATTATTTAGTTGATTCCTCATTTCCACATTTGTACTATCATTTATCAAGTAATGTGGGATAACATGATATTTCTTTTGAGAATATGTTGACATTTACTTTTCACTAATATTGAGAGTGCATGAGATTTCCCTCTAGAGATTATTATAGATAATTATAGTTTTATCTCATTTTCCCCTTTTTGTTGCTTATTTTTTCCCTATAAGTCTATAGTTCATAGAAGAAGAAATATGCCCCTATTTATTGAACAAAGAGGAGAGGTTCCTTGTGTAAGAGGTTTGTACTAAATAGATGGTTGAATAATTCATTTTTATAATCCTCTATTTTGGGTCCATTAAGTTTAATTTCTTTCATAAATCTAAAAGATTTAGAGAATACAAGCTCTTCTAGTTCCATAGTTCCTCTAATCAAGTATTTTAAGAGAGGGCTCTAGATGTATATTATAGATGAAAAATCACTGGATTTCTTTCTATAAAGATTTTAACAACACCAAGCATTAAAGAAGAGAACTTCAAGTAGGAAATGCTAACCCATACTCAAGAAGGAGGCTTGGTTAATAATATATAGAAGGAAATGGTCAATGTCAAAAGGAGATAAGAAGGTTTAAAGATCAAGAAAGAAGAATAAATAACCTTATGTATAATTCTTATCTTTTGTGTAAATAACTTAAAATATTGTACGTGTAGACACTAAAAGATGTCCTAAATGATATAATACACTCAAATCATGTATACTAATATCACTTCCACTCGAAACTCATCCTCTTTTCACTTAATTGATTGAATTAGCCTATCTAATTTATTAATTGCATAATTTTTGTCAATTAACCTAATTAACTCAAATCGAGTTAATTCACCCCCCCTTTTCACTCTAACATCTCATCTCATTAAATTAAATAAATCATACTATTTAATTTAATTCCCTAAGTCATCTTATTTAATTAAATAACCCTAAGTTATTTAATTAAATATCATTTCATCTTTCCCCCTTTCATTAAATCATTTAATTTTAAAAAGAAAATCACTTTAATTCTTCTAATCCCCTAATTGTGTAATTAAACCTTAATTAATAATTAAACTAATTTTCCTAGTGTTTAAATCGGCAAGTGTGTCACCATATGAGTATGTGCCACAATTAAAAATTGGAAACCCTAATTTAAAATCGTGAAGTGCATCATTATAAATAATTTTAGCGTTACCAATTTTCAAATGGGAATCACTACATAGTGATGCCGCCAAATATTCAAATTTAAGTGAAATAAATGCATCAAAAAGTCAAATTTCAAATCAAGTTTGGAGTTACATAGTGGTGGTCCTAAGCATGGAATATGCTAATACTCTCAAAACTTGGTCAGAAATGTGTTTGGGGAGCTCTTGTCGCGCCATTTCGTCAGAAGGTGAGAGCTTAAAACAACAAGAATATCCAAGGTTTGAATGCACAAATTAATTGAAAGTGACCCTTCTTGGCTTATTTATGCTAGAAAATTAGGCTTTTTTCCCTAATTTAACCTTGAAGCTAAGGTTTATCATCATTTTCACAAATTTTTCCAATCAGAACATTATTTTGCATCATTTTTTGCATTTTTGGCATAATTCTTGTATCTCAGAGCCTTTCTAGACCCTTGGGGAAGCTTTTAACCTTTATCAAGAAATCAACCCGAAATTCAAATTTTTTGCTTAATTTTTTGAGGGGGCAAAGGAAACAGCTTTATCCTTCCACTGGGGCATCTAAAAAATTAGAAAAATTTTATTTTTTGATTTAAGAAGCAGTTTTAACTCAAAGAGCATCAATCTTTTAACCGAAACATGTACACCTCACATCAAAGAGGGGAAAAATGTAGATACTAAAAAATGTCTTAAATGATATCATACACTCGAATCAGGTATACTAACATCACTTCCTATCGAAAATCATCCTCATTTCACTTAATTGAATGAATTAGCCTAGCTAATTAATTAATTGCATTATTTTTGTCTATTAACCTAATTAATTCAAATCGGGTTAATTCACCCCCCCTTTTCATGCTAACATCTTGTCTCATTAAATTAAATAAATCATACTATTTAATTCAATTCTCTAAGTCATATTATTTAATTAAATAACCCTAAGTTATTTAATTCAATATCATTTCACCTTTCCTACTTTCATTAAATCATTTAATTTAATGAAAATCACTTTAATTCTTCTAATCCCCTAATTGTGTAATTAAACTAATTTTCCTCTAAAAAGGAAATATTCCCATGGAATATTCCTTATTTCTTTTTTTGCACACTTAAAACTTTCTTTTAGTTTGCAAAATATCTTTATCCTCACCCATGAGAATATTCCAAAGAATATTCTCTCTTCCAATCATCTCACTCGGCTTCTTGAACAAGCTAAAATTATGTCCTCTCGAACAAGTTACCTTGTGACCTATGTGTGTAGGTCAAAAGTGTGTTTGTTTGGAACAAATGTGAGCCCTCTATTTGTTGGTTGTTTTTCTTGCAACCTTCAATCCTAAGGACAAACACAATGCATAAACTAGGGGATTCAATATTTAGGACAAGGAATCTGCACTATTAATAGGTTGAAGACAAGAAAAGCCAATGAACAAGACTATGAAAGCCTTCTACACTTTGAGCTCCATAGGACTCAGGAGGGTGCTTCTAATTGTAGGCCTACATGTATGATAAACTCATGCCAAGCAACTAATTACAGACCTTTGAAAGTGGATAGTTCTTAGATGTATGAGCAATGGGTATTGTATATTCTACTAGGTTCAAGCATAATCCCATGTGTATTGAACATTAATGAGAACAAATAACCTAAATATCTTCATTTGAAACACATAGAGGGTTAATCGATGAAATTCTCTAAGATTCAACTTCTATTCTCTTTCATATTCCATGAAGATACTGGAAACTAAGATAACTTAAACATAAAATAAAAAGTACCAAAGTAATAGAGATTTAAATGATTTGATTGTTTCTGAAAATGATCTGGGTAATGTCATAGATTAGTACCTAATCCTAAGGCATGGAGTCAAATCTAAGCTCATGAATGCAAATTTAAACAGCTTGTTTCAAATTAGTGGCCCTTTACAATTAATGCTTTACATTAATGTGACCTCTCATATTACTGCATGATCATACTTGAAATATATTTTATTCCCTCAAACCCATAGTAATTTGTATACATAATTTAATTCTTAACTTGAAGAAACCCATACACAAATCACACAACTGCAAAGATATTGCAATTAAAAAAATCAAAAAATCATTGATATATTTAATTCATATGCTATCGAAGAACACAAAATGGAGATAACTTCTGCAATATTTTTATTGATTTTCTCAAACTAATTGAAACTGTTACAAAAGTATGTACATTCATTTACTATAAGTAAAACCCCAATTTCTGGTTGAGCATTCTTTGTTCCCTTCCCCTAAACCAACAACTCAAAACCTATAGAAATGAGAGAAGAAGAAAAGATGTAGAAGGCGAAACCCTAAAACTACATCTTCAATTGACATTTGGCATCTCTAGCTCCATTGATCTATAACTCTCTTTGCTTGCTAAAGAAGTTTCAATCTACTCCTAGATTCATGCATCTTGCATTTGCTTCCCTTCTAACAAAAAATATTCCCATCATGTTGATTTTCTTTTATCTTGTCCTTTCGTTGGAAACATTCATTCAACACTTTGCTCTATTTTCTGCCTCTGTATTTTTCTTGTATTCACCTTTAATCTACAATAGAAAATTACCCCGTGTGAAACTTCACTTCTTTGTTTATTCCTACAGTGAAAATGTTTTTACTATAGCTGAAGAAAAACCCTCATCTCCATTTTTCCCTACTGCTGCAAATGCTTTGTCTTCACTGTGAAAGCCCTTTATTTCTCATTTATCTTGATGCCCTCTTCATTTTATTTTCTAGGAAATAAATACCTTTGTGTCATATTATGAATAATTTATTCACTTTATAAAATATTTTCATGTGCCTTTAAAATCTTAGCATTTTCCCCACAACAAATAAATTTTAATCTTTACATGAAATCCCTTTAAAATGGTAAAAATCATATAATCGAACAATATTTTATCTTACTTGTGCATTACCTTTTCACCTCATATTTTAAAATCTTTCCCTTTAAACATGACAACCTTTGGAATATTTTACATTGGGAATTTTAGAAAATATGGCCACTACCCTAATTTTTAGTTTGCTTGATATTAAAACCTTTTTACCTTTTGCATTTCAATATTCCTCACTTCATGGTAAAAAAAAAATATTAAAACAATTTTCTTTTAATACTTTATGCAAGGGCCCACTACCTTCCAATCCCCGCACACCCGCTGCTCTAGATGACAATAGCATTTATTTGCTCAGGCTTATAGGAAAATAAAAATTAAAGCTTTGAAATAAAGCTTTATCACCAACTTAAAACATGGGCATTAAAAATTTAATTCCTCCTTTGCCAATCCCCGCTTCCCCATCCTCCTGTATTGCCGTCAACACTTATGTTCATGGGCTAGCGGGCTAATGTAGATACTCCTCTACATTTCTCCCTCTATGATAGCTATCAATCAAGCTCCTCTTCCCTTGCATTCAACACCTTGCAGCTCCTCTTGCAGCTCCTCTTCGACAAAGGCTGAAGACATAAAAAATATGCTCCCTATAATTGTTCACATTACTGGGTCATTTTTTATAGTGTAGGGGTATTTTTTAGAGTGTTGGTATTCAAAATTCATTTCAAACATGCTTAAAAGCTCTTCACAGGAAATAAGATAGGTTGGGGGACGAATTTAAAGCATAGAAGAATAAATTTGAGCTCCAATTGACCCCCAAAAGATTCCTAGAAGCTCAAAAAAGTGATTGCAATACTCCACTCAAAACAACACATCTCAATCCACATAAAAAAACCTCAAAAGACATCCAAAGAGAAGCAAAGACATCAATTTGCATTGCAACATAGACTGCAAATCAAAATTTGCCCCAAATAGGGCTCCCAAAAATCTCCCCGTGCCCCTGTGACCCTTTTGCCTGTCATGAGCAAAAGCCTTCATGGGCTAGCGGGAAAATAGCATATAAAATGATTTTAGCCATCCAATGTTTAAAAAAAATCATTAAAAACTATTTTAATCCTCTTCAATGCTAAAGTTTGAAACAACTATTAAATTTTCTCTAAGAATGCCTACAATTTGTGCATTCCACTTTTATAATATTTAAAACACAAAATATTTTAAATATATTGCATCAAAACATTAGAGAATAGGGAAAATTTATTGCAGGAAAACCAGGACACCTGGAGCCACAAAAATTTTTCATACAAGCATAATCAATTATTTAGAGGAAACCCATTTCCTCAAAACTTGCATCATCAAAATATTTTAGGTACCTCCTTTGTAAACTGGCCCTGAGGACGCCTTTGTTGCGACTGAAATGCATTAAAATAGTGCATTAGATGACCTCTATTTTTTATGAAAATGGATTAGTATACAATTCAACCCAAAATAAGAAATGGGTTGTGCTTAGATTTGCAAAGTTTGACACTTTCTGGAATACCATTTTTGGCCCTGTCATGATCAAAAAATGATTAAATAACCCATTTACACTTATCTTGACACCCTAAAACTAAGTAGGCATGTAGACATATGACACAAGAATGCAGTGCAACAAATGGATCAAAAAAAGGGATCCCAAGGTGAAATATATTAATCGACAAAGCTGCTCACTCAGGCATTTCTGCAACTTTATCTGTTAAAAACTAATTAAAGCTCACCAAGTCACCTCTTTGAAAAAATATCAAATCAGATCTTGGGAAGTAGCCACTAGACAAACAAGGTCATTTGGGTACACTGAGTATGTGTGCAAGAGGGCTTTCCTTGAATCATGATTCTTCAAAAGATATTGAGAGCCCAACTTGACCTCCTTGAAACATTATGAAAATGCAAATGCAAAATCTGAACAAACTGCATTTGCTTTTGGCTTCAAAAAAATATCAAATTTTATCATGAGGTTCTAAAATTGGACCATGGAGCATATGAATGTGGGGAGAATGGATAGAAACAATCCATTTGGCATGAAGATCAACTGGCTCGAAATTGTGATCCTCCAAAGTAGGTCACTTGAGCAGATTTTTTAGGGGCATTTATGAGTGTGCAAAGGAAAAAATTTCAATATGGGAACTTAAAATTTGAAAATTTGAAGGTGCTAACAGTGGATTTTTCTTGGGATGTATTCCCCCACAGGTATAGCAAGAATTCATATCTCTGGGAGAGTAAACCAGGTGCCAGAAACATTAGGCGACAAAGTCTTTATTAAAACTTTTAAATTCACTTAATGGCCCCAGGCCACCAAATGAAAAAAGGGCTACCAATTCTTACCTTAGTCAGACACCAATATGTTAAAAAATATGATCTCTTTTAATCTGTACTTGCCTCTGTCACACCATATCAACATGAGTAACTTCATTCTTACAAAGACAAGTGTCAAGATGCTTTTGAATTTAGTTTTACTGTAACATGACAACCAAATGACATAGGCTACGTCACTATCACTCATTCCATTTTTTGATTCTGTGGCAAGTGACAAAATGTGAGGATAGCAATCAATACCATCTGAAAACATAGCCTCATCCCATTTACAGATTCCCTCACAATGGTTAGGCTTAGAGAAGACATCATCCTTAAGACACAGCGTGCAATCCTTTTATGTGTCAAGTAAAGAGTGCTCACACATTTGAAACTCCTTCAAATTATTTGCATCACTATCAAGTGTATCATAATCCTGACAAAACAACTTAGTCCCATTATTAAATTCCTCAATGTTCTGAAAACAAGACTCATTAACACCCACAAATCCATTGTCCACATTCAAATCATATCATTCAAAAGAAATGTTAGCATCCCCAATAGTATTCTCCACTTCATGTTCATGGACAAGGTCATCTGCATTCTTCATATTAGCACATAAGAAAACCTCAGATGCACAATCTGATGACTCAAATTTTACCTCTACAATAGATTCCTCATAGTGAGCATTCAAAATACAAACATTGTTACCAAGAGTTTCATACTCAGTATTACCTCCTACTGCATCAACATGAAAATCTAAAGCATAATGCTCATGAGGAGAATTATGAGTTGCTGATCTAGAAAAAAGATCCTCGTATGCATCCATGTGATTGACACAATCACATTCTTCAAGTACAAACTCATCATTGAAAATTTCATTGGTTGTACTAGTATTTGTCATTGTATTTTCACTTTCATGTACAACTACATCAACACTATCCTCATGCCAACAATCAATGGTAACTTTAGAATTATAAAAAAGGAGTAAAAGAAAGTGAAGGATCAAACAAGAAAGGGGTTCCCTATTCATCATTATCAACATATGCACACACCTCATAAGCAACTACTATAATTGATTCATCCGTTGAATATCTTGGATTAATATCCCCTTCTTCGTTCATACTACAACAACAATCCACAGAGCTACCTTCTTCACTTTCAAATTGAAAACCATCAATAGTTTCTTCATTGAAAATGATTGTGGCTGATTTCTCCAAATGAAATCCCTTGCACTCCTTGTCATTTGTATCATAACATTGTTGATCACACATTTCCTCTTCAAAAAGTTTGCCCAATTCATATCCATCTTCATGCGATAGTGAGGCTTTAGAAATGTTATCCAGACAAGAATGCTTCCCAACTAGTTGCAAACTTCCATCTACAACACCATTATTCTCATCATGAAGAGATGAAACTTCATAATCAACATAATCTTCAACTGTATACTCAAATTCCATAGAAGAGAAAATACTTTTAGTATTATCTGCATCATTGCAGCCTTCATCTAATACATAAAATCTGCTCTCTATTTCTATATTTTCAGAGAAAATAGAAGAAACCTCACACGTTCCACCTATTTCATCATGACCATTATGACTGCAATCTTCATCTAGGTATATTTCTTCTATAGGTTTTTTAAAAACAACTTCTTCATCACCTAATGATGCATCATTCTTGTCTTCTACTATACCATTTGAATCCATTGGATTAAGTCTTGAAAAAGTAACGTCACATAATTGAGTTAGGAGATTACTTCCATATTTATCTATCATTTCCTCAATTATTGAAAGCCAATGATATAGGTATTTAAGGATAGGGGGCTTCAAGTGAACTGGTATGGTACTAAGACCTGGCTCAAGTCTTTCACAAAACAAACCAATGCAAAATGATTCATCAGGTATTTCTAATTGTGGTATAGCAAGCAAAAATTTCATGAATGTATCATGGAAACCATAGATGGATTCATCCTCCAATTCCTCTATATAACATAATGTATTAATAGGTGACATAAGTTAAGCCTCATTTTCATATTTCTCTTCATATTCTTCTTGGGTATGTAGATTTCTTTCTTCAAAAAATAAGTTATCATTCATGTCACCAGATTCATCCATGAATAGTATCGCATGCTCTTGCCATGAACATATGAAGTGAATTGGTAGACTAGAAAACCAATATTCAACAGTATTTTCTAAAGTTCTTACAAAAAAAATTCATGATAGCATCTTCCTCTACTATTTGATAGTCTTCCATTACATCAAGAAAACCTTGTACATGTTTTGATGTTGATTCTTCAAAACCTCCTCTAAACTTAGGCAAACATTCATTAATTCTTCTTGGGACAAAATGTGGGTAACCCTGGATTTGAATAAAATCCAAAGGATCATGTATTTCACTAGTGAACACCTTCCTTTGAGGACATGGTTGTCTTTTAGGCATGATATTACAACTTGTAAAGGGAGAACTAGGACAACAATACATTTTTGCAACTAAAATTGTGTTCACTCTACAATTAATTTCTTCTTAATATCCTTTTCAAAATATCCTACTTTCTCATTTCCCTTTCTACTAGTATCTTAAAATACTGAATAAGGGATAGTATCAACTAGAACTTTTTGTTGAAAACATTCATACAAGAATATTACAATAGAAAAATACTTGAGACTTGTTGTAACCAACTCTTCTGATGATGTAGAAAATTATGTAAATTCACCACCTCTTTGAAAGAGGAAAAGATCTTCAAGCACTAGAAAGCTTCTTCCAAGATCTAAGTATTTCTGAGTTCTCTCCACCAGCAGAGCACCAGACTTCAAGAATACATCAAAAAAATTGCAGAATCTCATTCAAGTATGTAGGTCCTTGGATCATTCTAACTAAAAATTACAGATCAACAAACTTATTAACTCTTCAAATGGATATACTAGAGCTATCCCCAATGGAGTCACCAATCTATTGGTTGTGTGACCAGATGGGGAGTGCAAATACTTAATGATGAATCTCTAGTTACACTTTGACTTGAAAATTCAATGACTCTTTAAGGCAGGATGATCTTCTATCAGAGTTTTCTTAAACTCTTCCCCAATTGATTCACCAATTTGTTGGTTATTTTTCTTGAAACCTTCAACCCTAAGGATAAACACAATGCCTAAACTATGGGATTCAATATTTAGGACAAGGAATCTACACTATCAATAGGTTGAAGACAAGAAAATCAAACGAACAAGGCTATTAAATCCTTCTACACTTTGAGCTCCACAGGACTCAGGAGGGTGCTCCTAATTGTAGGCCTACATGTATGATAAAATCATTCCAAGCAAATAATTATAGACCTATGAAAGTGGATAGTTCTTAGGTGTATGAGTGATGGGTATTGTATATTCTACTAGGTTCAAGCATAATCCCATTTGCATTGAACATTACTGACAACAAATAACTTAAATATCTTCATCTCAAATACATAGAGGGTTAATAGATGAAATTTTCTCAAATTCAGCCTCTATTCTCTTTCATATTCCATGAAGATACTAGAAACTAAGATAACTTAAACATACAAGCAAAATTACCAAAGTAACAGAGATTTAAATGATTTGATTATTTATAAAAGTGATCTGGGTAATGTCATATATCACTGCCTAATCCTAAGGCATGGAGTCAAATCTAAGCTCATGAATGCAAATTAAAACAACTTGTTTCAAATTAGTGGCCCTATAAAATTAATGCTTTACATTAATGTGACCTCTCATATTACTACATGATCATACTTGAAAATCCATTTTATTCCCTCAAACCCATAGGAATTTGTATACAGAATTTAATTATTAACTTGATGAAACCCATACACAAATCATACAACTACAAAGAGATTGCAATGGAAAATCAACAAATCATTGATATATTTAATTCATATGATATCTAAGAACATAGAATGGAGATAACTTGTGCAATTTTTTTATTGATTTGCTGAAACTAATTGAATTTGCTACAAAATTTTGTACATTCATTTACTGTAAGTAAAAATCCAATTACTAGCTAAGCATTCTCAATTCCCTTCCCCTAAACTAAGAGTTTAGAACCTATACAAATGAGAGAAGAAGAAAAGATATAGAAAGAGAAACCCTAAAACTACATCTTTAATTGACATCTGGCATCTTCAACTCCGTTGATCTGTAACTACCTTTGCTTACTGAAGAAGTTTCAATCTGCTCCTAGATTCTTACATCTTGCATTTGCTACCCTTCTAATAGAAAAATATACCCATCATGATGATTTTCTTTCATCTTGTCCTTCCATTGAAAATATTCGATCAACTCTTTGCCATATTTTCTACCTCTGTATTTTTCTTGTATTCACCTTTAATCTGCAACAAAAAATTACCCCCTATGAAACTTCACTCCTCTGTTTATCCCTACAGTGAAAATATTTTTACTGTAGCTGAAGAAAAACCCTCATCTTCATTTTTCCCTACTACTGTAAATGTTTTTTCTTCACCGTGGAGGCCCTTTATTCCTCTTTTATCTTCCTGCACTCTTCATTTTATTTGCCAAAAAATAAAGACCTTTGTCTCATATAGTGAATAATTTATTCACTTTAGAAAATATTTTCATGTGCCTTTAAAATCTTGGCATTTTCCCCACAACAAACATATTTTAATCTTTACACTAAAGACCTTTAAAATGGTAAAGTTCATATAATCGAACAATATTTTATCTTACCCATGCCTTACCTTTTAGCCTCATATTTTAAAATCTTTCGCTTTAAACATGATGGCCTTTGAAATATTTTACATTGGGCTTTTCAGAAAATATTTTTGGTGCCCCAGTCTTTAATTTTCTCAAGATATTAAAACCTTTTTTCCTTTTGCATTTCAATATTCCTCACTTCACAGTAAAAACAAAAATTATTAAAAATATTTGCATTTAATACTTTATGCAATGGCCCACTACCTTCCAATCCCCGCACACCCGCTACTTTAGATGACAGTAGCATTTATTTTCTCAGGCTCCTAGGCAAACAAAAATTATAGCTTTGAAATAAAGCTTTAGAACCGAATTAAAACATGGGCATTAAAAATTTAATTCCTCCTTCACTAATCCTCACTTCCTCTTCCTCCTGTGCTACCGTCATCAGTTCTCTTCACGGGCTAGCGGGATAATGTAGATTCTCCTCTGCACTTCTCCCTCTACAATAGCTATTGATCAAGCTCCTCTTCCCTGGCTTTTAACACTCTACAACTCGTCTTCAAAAAATGTTGAAGCCATAAAAAAAATGCTCCTTGTAATTGTTCACATTATTGTGTCGTTTTTGACAGTGTAGGGGCATTTTTTACTATGTTGGCATTCAAAATTCATTTCAAACACACATAAAATCTTTTCCCAAGCAATAGGATAGGTTGGGGGACAAATTTCAAGCATAGAGCAACAAATTTGAGCTCCAATTGACCCCCAAAAGATTCCTAGAAGCTCAAAAACATGATTGCAATATTCCACTTAGAACAACACATCTCAATTTGCATCAAAATGCCTCAAAAGACCTCCAAAGGGAAGGAAAGACAACATTTTCAATAGCAACATAGACTGTAGATCAAAATCTACCCCAAATAGGGCACCCAACAATCTCCCCAAGCCCTTGTGACTTTTTGTTGTCGTTAGCAAAAGCCTTCACAGGCTAGCGAGCAAATAGCATATAAATTGATTTTAGCCATACAATGTTTAAATTTTTTTATTAAAATTTGTTTTAAACCCCCTTAATGCCTACTGCAATCTTTCCTTCTCCTCTCCCCCCTTCCCTGTGAATCTCCACAGTTGTGAGCATTTCTTCCATGGGCTAGCAGGAAGGCAAAAATTATAATGTTGAACATTATAAAGTTTGAAAAAAATATTAAATTTTCCCTAAAAATGCCCACAATTCATGCATTCCAATTTTATAATATTTAAAACTCATAAATTGTTTTAAATATATTGCATCAAAACATTAGAGAATAGGGAAAATTTATTTGCAGGAAAAACAAGACACCTCGAGCCATGAAAATTTGCATAGGGGTATAATCAATTATATAGAGAAAAGCCATTTCCTCAAAACTTGCATCGTCGAAATATTTCGAGTACCTCCTTTGTAAATTGGCCCTTGGGATGCCTTTGCCACGACTGAAATGCATTAAAATAATGCATTATATGACCTTCATTTTTTATGAAAATGGATTTGTAGACATTTTAAGCCAAAACAAGAAATGGATTGTCCTTAGATTTGCAAAATTTGATACTTTTTGGAACACCATTTTTGGCCATGTCGCGATCAGAAAATGATTAAATAACCCACCAACACTTATCCTAAGACTCGAAAACTGAATAGACATTTAGACATTTGACCCAAGAATTTAGTGCAAGGGTATGTGTAGGATCATCATGGAAAAAAAAGCCCTTAAGTGGCAAAAAATTAGAAAAATCAGAGTTAGGCAACTTGACATAAAAATTTGAATAAGTTATCTATATTATTTCAAAAATATGTAACAATAGAATCTATAGAAAATTGAATGTAGTTTCTAAACTACTAGGTTTGTTTTAAAAATAAAAGAAATCTATTTGGTGAAAATTTGAAATTTCAATGCAGTAGTACTTAAATTTCGGGAAAAAATAAGTAGGTGTTTGTCTACCACCTAACCACAATAAAATGATAATATTTTTTTAGAAGATTTTAGATATAAGTAGAGGACTCATGTCGATGTGATGCATATATTTTTGTAATTTTTTCCAATTAAATAATTAATTATGAATTTTCTATTACAACTTATAAAAATATAAAAAAATTTATATATGTCTGACCACCTTAACTTGGTCAAAAATTCATGAAATTCAAATTTTCTTTTTCTAATCCTATAGTATGTGAAGCATAGAATGTGACACATGTTTTGGATTCAAAAAGTGACATTGTTTGAAAGCTATAGATGTTTTTGAATCAGTCTATCAATCAGGAATTTAGTCATAATTTGAATAAAAAATGAATAATAATTACTTATTAAATTCAAAGTAAAGCATAATTCATATTAGTAGAAATCTGAGAACTGCTTTTAAAAACCCTTTTTGTTTCATCAATTTTGGGTAAAAAAAAGTTAGCAGCCACATACCCATCATATTACCACTTTATGGCCCATCATGATCCTGCACATACCTGCAACAAACATCTCAGCAAAACGGATCTTGAGGTGAAAGGTATTAATCGACAAAGTTGCTCACTCATGCATTTTTGCAACTATATCTGTTCAAAACCAATTAAAGCTCACCAAGTGACCCCTTTGAAAAACTATCAAATCATATCTTGGGAAGCAGCCATTGGACACACAAGGTCATTTGCATACATTGAGTATGTGTGCAAGAGGGCTTTCCTTGAATCATGATTCTTCAAAAGATATTGAGGGCCAAACTTGACCTCCTTGAAGCATTTTAAAAATGCAAATACAAAATCTGAACAAACTACATTTGCTTTTGGCTTCGAAAAATATCACATCTGATCATGAGATTCTGAAACTGGACTAGAGAGCATATGAATGTGGGGAGAATGGAGAGCAATAATTCATTTGGAATGAAAATCAACTGGCTCCGAATTGTGATCCTCCAAAGTAGGTCGCTTGGGCATATTTTTAAGGGGCATTTTTGAGTGTGCAAAGGAATTTTTTTTAATATGGGCACTTCAAATTTGAAAATTTGAAGGTGCCAACACTATTAACATCTCATCATTGATTCTCACCCATTGATGAGAATCCATGATCCATGCCTCCTATTTCCTCCATCCTTAATCGTTGATTAATCTTTTTTATCTCAACCCTCCATTTCACATTTGCTTTCCTATAAATAGGTCACTATTTGGAAACAAATGGATCCATCTATCAATTGAAAACTTATGATATTGAATTCACTCACACTCTCACTCATATTTTACTCCCATTTAATATAATTTTAGTTCACTTTTAGTTGCACAGTAACTTAAAACATCCATTAATCGCTTTCATGCATCTAGCTTAGCTTTTGCACCATAGAAAAAGGTACCCTTTGCTTGACATGGGAATAATTCATGATAATTTGGAATTAATGAGGCCTTGATTCAGGTGTTGTGAGGCATTTTATGCATCAACACTAGGTCTTGAACTCATACAAATCGAAATACATGCTTTTAAAGATGTCTTGTAAAGGTGTTGTAAAGTCTTGTAATGGACTTTCACGCTTTTCTAGGCTTAATGAACCCATTTCTCGCTAATTCAACATTATAAAATGTGTTTAATTGCATCTTCACATCAATCTAGAAGGCTTGTAAATAAATTTAATGTTAAACTAGAGTGTTGTAATGTGTCTTGCACATTCACATTGATTCTTGTGCCTTCCTAGGCTTTGTGAACCTTATGTTAGTGTTGTAAAGTGTATTTAATCACACTTTGACATTGAATTTTGTGTCACAAGCCTTAATTGATATTCACATCATTAGTAATAGGCCCCTATTAACCCATATTGTGCATCTCGAGGCTTAAATTGATCAAATACCTGACAAAGTTGCAAATTAAACCTTATTTCCTTATCTTGTGACATCTTAGCTGTCAAAATGGCCCTTATGGGACCCATATGCCATGCATGGTGAATTAGTCCCATCCACATGGTACCTATTCACCATGTGTGGTGAATTAGTCCCATTTGGTCCAATTTTGACCTTTGAGAGGGAAAAAAGTGAAATTCAATTTTATTATTTCTTTATATCGGCCTGTGATGAGGTATTAATGGGTAAAATAGGTGAAATGCCTATAAATATAAGTATTTTAACCCTAATTAAAATATCTTATCATTCATTTATCCACTAATATTCCATCTTAAGTCAAGCAACTTAGGGTTTTATCATTTCAAGTCACAAAGATACCAATTTTCAAACATTCAAGAGAAGATTCTTCATGTTTTACTACAAAATTTCAAGATCAAACATCATGGCAAGGTAATCAACTCCATTATTGCATATTTCATTTCATTCTTTCATTATTTTGGTTTAATTACCTAGAAGGGGTTTGACCAAGGTAAACCCCCATGCCCTAACATTCAACATTTTTGTTTCTTGTCTTGTTTATTTCTAGATATAGGTCTCTTGGAAGCTTGGAAATCATTAAGAATCAAGTTGCAAGGTTTTTCAAGTCTTCTCTTCATTCAACAAGTCAAATATCAACAAAAACTCACTTTCAAGTTCAGAAATCAGAGTTTTGGAAGTGAACACTTGTATAAAGCTATAGTACAGATCAGAAGCTCTGGATTCCATCTTTGAATAATCAAAATTTCAAAACTGCACTCATTCACCATGTGTGGCGAATGAGTCCAACTTCCATGCTAATTTTTAGTTTTCTGCATTTTTAGATACCCTTTTGTCAGAAACAAGTTCTAGAATAATTTTGCAGAACTAGGATTGATTCACCCAGAATGGTGAATGAGTCCCACTACGTCTGAAAATCAACATCAGCAGCATTCTAGAATTCATTTCCATGTGTTCTTGCATTACACAATGTGTTTTAAAATAAGTTGTTTTCCTTTAGTTTTCAGTCATTAATCAATCAATTTTATCATTTAGTTGCATATACATCATTTCATTTATCCCTAATAACATCACATACATCTTAATTTTTGAGTGAACCACCTAGATTTTGTGTGCGGTTTATCTCTCTTCTTTTACATGAAACATCCTAATAGTGCAAGAGTAGCCTATAAGCCCTACCGAAAAATCTACGGTTCATTTTGGTGAACCTACTTTTTGATCAATTTCTTGTTTGATTTTGGAGTCCTTCATCATAGATCTAAGCTTGAATTGACCTTGCATTGGGATTTGTGGGTATGTGTAGGATCATCATGGAAAAAATAAGCACTTAAGTGGGGAAAAATTCAAAAAAATCAAAGTTAGAAAACTTGACGTAAAAATTTGAATAAGTTATCTATATTATTTCAAAAAATGGTAAGAATAGAATATCTAGAAAATTTAATGTAGTTTCTAAACTACTAGGTTTATTTTAAAAAAATCTATTTGGTGAAAATTTGAAATACAAGTAGCACTTAAATTATAGGAAAAAATAAGAAGTAGGTGTTCAGATGACCACCATAACCACAATAAAATGATAATATTTTTTTATAATATTTTAGATATAAGTAGAGGACTCATGTCTAATGTGATGCATATTTTTTTGTAATTTTTTTCCAAGTAAATAATTAATTATGATTTTTTTATTACAAATTTTAAAAAATATAAAAAAATTGTATGTCTAACCACCTTAACTTGGTCAAAACTTCATGAAATCCATTTTTTTTTATAATCCTATAGTGCTTAAAGAATGTGACACATGTTTTGGATTCAAAAATGTGATACCGTTTGAAAGCTATAGATGTTTTTCAATCAACCTATTAATTAGGACTTTATTCATAATTCAAATAGAATATGAATAATAATTATTTATTAAATTCAAAGTAAAGCATAATTTATATTGGTGGAAAGTTGAGAATCTCCTTTAAAAATCCCTTCGTTTCATCAATTTTGGGTAAAAAAAAAGTCGTCAGCCACATACCCTACACATACCCATCATATTGCCATTTTTTGGCCCATCATGATCCTACACGTACCCTTGGATGAATTCATTTGCATGCTAGGTTTCAAATTTTGTATTCATAAAAAGTGCATTTAGGTTGCATTGTTCGCATCTAAATTCATTTACATTTTCTAAAATTCTGCATTTTCATTTAGGTCTACATCATAGCACTCAAAAACTATCAAAATCACTAAATCTTTTTTTTAATTCTGAAAAAATCCATATTGGGACTCATTCGCCACCCTGGGAGAATTAGTCCCTTTTGACCCCATAAATTGCCTTTTATAGAGCTGTAAACCCTATTTTTAGGCTTCTGTTTGGTGCCATTTCCTAGTTATATCATTTGGTTACATTTCTGTAACATTCATTTCATCAAATCTAGCCTAAAATAGCTCATTTCGTGCATTGCTTAGTTGCGCTTTTGCATTTACAACATTTCATTTTCAAATCCTTGCATTGTGTAATTAGAGCATTAGCCTACTTAAAAACTAAAAAAATCCATTTTCTTTAAGACATTGCATTGTACTTTCTTTCCATTTTCATCATAGCATGTTTTCTTTCCATTTTCATCATAGCACGATCAAACCATTAACACAATCCTTAACCTTACATTGCCTATTGGTGAGAATGGTGGTGTAGACAATTATAACAATCATACTTGTAGTTCCCCCAATACCTCTCCTATTAGTGATGAAGGTATCTTGCTGAAGGAAGCTACAATCATTGAGAGTCTTGATTGTTTATCTCCTCATTCCCTTTTAGAAGATGTTAGACAACAAGAGGTTGAGATCATAGAAACATTCTTAAACATCACCTTACCTAGTCTTCATAACCATGAATATTACACTTGTCTATCTCCTAATATCCCTCAATGTAAAGAGGATAAGGTGGTGTTAGAATACATCCCTACTAAGAGTCATGAAACTCTTGATCCTCCCTTCCCTTTTGCTCCTCCCATTTAGGAAAATCTATTTGAAAACCATAGTGGTCCTTCTCTTGATGCCTCCCCCACTTGTGATGAAGCTACTTTATCCATGGATGACCATATTACAAGCTCTCCTAGTAGGGTAGATAATATGGCATAAGAGAATGATACCTTAAAGACAATGGACATTTGACTAACACCTTCTCATAATCATTCCCCTCTTGATAATCTCATCATTGATCATTCCCATATTGGAAATGAAGTTATTATGGAAGAACCAAGATTTAATTGTCAAGCACATGTGTCTTTTTCTCCTAAAATCTCTCATTTTAGGGAGAATATCATGATGCTAGCAAATGACAACAATAATAATGTGTCTTCCTCCAATAAAAAGGTGATCTTATATTTCCCTATATTAGAGATACATCAAACTAAGACCATTGAGGTTATGAATGCACAAGTGTCCATTAGATCCTCCTTGATCAATGGACCTCATACATACCTCGTGGGACATCCTAACAACCCTCTAATTCTCTACCCACCTTCACACAAACAACAAACTCAAAATATATCTAAACTTATCCTTTACCCTACTCAAAATAATGTATCATAGCAACCAAGTTATAATACCATTACTCATGTATATAACACTCACAATAATCAACAACCCAACAACCAACCCTGACACCACTACCATTGCCTAATCCTATCCCACATAACCCTTTCTTACCAAGTCTCAAGGAGTATTATCTTGTCAAACAACTTAAGAGTACTCCTGCTAAGATATCATTGTGGGACCTTATTCAAGCCTCCCCTCACTATCACAACATGACCCAAACCACCTTACAACTAGTTACTATCCCTTCTAATGTGCCACCAACTGATATTGAAACAATGATTCAAGGCCAAAATGTTCATATTGTTTTCCACCAAATTGAACTCCCCTCTTTGGATGTGCAAAAACAAAATTAAGCTTTCATGATCATAGCACAATATAAAAAAAAGGGATCAAGAGAACTCTTGTAGATACTAGTTCTTCCCTTAATGTGTGTAGTGTGATCCTTTTGGATAGACTTGGCATTGATCAATAAACCATTCAACTTGATTCTTTCTCTATTAATGGATTTGACAATGTCAAAAAGAAACCACTAGGGATACTCATTAGGCCTCTTACCATTGGAGTGGTCACCTTGAATAAACCAGCCCATGTTATGCCTTATGAACTTTCATGCAATCTTATCTTAGGCAAAAAGTGGATTCATGCCATGAAAGGTGTGCCTTCCACTATTCATCACAAAATGAAATACATCTACAACAATACAGTCTAGAACCTTGATGTTGATCTTGAACCTAATAGTGTCTTACAACTTGAGAGAAACAAAGCTAAATCCTTAAACACATCAACATCACCTACACAAGCAGAAGTTCAAAAAAATGACGATGAACAACCACTTACACAAAACACAAGGCTATTTGTCGATGATTGGGGTCCCTTGGATTTTGAACATGACTTCAAGGGAAAGTACAAAATCATACACAAATATTCAAATAAGACCAAAGAAACAACAATAATGTCCACACAAAATTTAGAAAACCTTTCGAAAGCATCCACATCAACCACTTTAGACAAAGAAACAAAATACACAAAAACCTTTGAAAAACACAATGATGCACTACCACCCAATCAAAACACAATGAAAAATATTTATGGAAAAGATTATGAACTCATGAAACACCTTGGATATAGTGGAAAAGAATGTGGTGCTAGTGAACAAGGTATTTGTGTCCCCATCAATCCTAGCACACAACAAAGAACTCATGGTATTGGTTATTTCCCTTTGATAGAAATCACCAAGCCTTCCTTCAACATTAACACTCTCACACAACGTACTCCCAATTCAACCTTAACCATCATCCATCCTAAAATCCTTGACACTAGTCATCTTGAACATCATTCTTTTCGAAACATAAAAAAAATAACTACTTCGCTTAATGTCAATGTCATCTTGCAAAACATTCATGATTTGAATACGTTATATTTTCTACCCTCCTATAATGGAGAGAAAAAAATATCACAATCTCAAGATCCTTGTGTAAGTATGGCATCTACTACTAAGCAAGATGTATCTTTGACACAAATCACAAACCCACCTTCTACCATTGATCAAGAGGGTATTTTGTTGAGACTCCTCCAAGATCACTTGATCACCCTCCTTACTAGAACTTGTAAAAAATGTTATTCCAAGACTTCATTTTGTACCTACCATATATTTCATGGTAACTCCACTAATGAATGTAATGCTTTGAGTAAAAAAATCCAACATTTTCAAGAGCTTGGTATGCTTCCCTCTATGGGGGCACCTACTTCCACTAACAGATACCGATTTTCACTCTCACCTACATTTCATCAATCATTTTGGCTCACCTTTGTCCTAGACTTAGCGAGGGCAAGGGGTTAGGTAGCCTTGTTCTTGTATGTCACTTGTCGTTGACTCTTTTGGCTAGCTATTAACATTTCATGAACATATAAGAGAAAGCTTGGGACGTGGATGATGTACCTAAATTTGGCTCGCATGTGACATACTTCTCTTTTTCATGACGTAGCTTCTCGAAAACATATGACTTGGCATCAGGCTTTCCAAGTAAGCTCGCATTTCCTCTTCTTCTACTTTAAAGAAATTTCTCACAGTATTGGTGTTCACAACTACTTTAAAGTGGGGGCATACATCACCACTCACATTTCATTGTGTGATTTTATTTTTCTTGCGATTTCCTCTCTTGGAAGCATTAGGTACAATGTTTCCCTAGATGAGATCTTGCCCTTTTCCTCTCTTAGAAACAATACGAGACTATTTGCACTTATCCTCTCTTGGAGACATCTGACATGATGTTCCCTAAGATGAGACATTGCACAAACTAAGCAAAATCCCTTTGAACAATATTTATACTATTTTTCATTAACAATGTCTATGAGTGTCAAGCATACAAAGTTTTTCTTACTTCATAGAGCTCAAAAATAATTTTCCTTAGTGGTGCCTTATTAAAGTTATCAGGAGGTATAACTTTGATATGGTTGAGCAGGAAGCCCATTCAACAACATGAATTTCCCCATAGCCACCTATGTGATTGAGTAATACCAGCTAGCCTATGTTTCACCTTTTGGGATTTCTCACCCGGTGGGCAGCCAAGAGTTCCATCGCCCCAGAGTGAGTTAATATTTCCAAACAAAAAGCCTAGATCTAATCCACAACTAGCTATACAAATGATCAAAGCTTAATCCACCTTTTCATTTTCATCTTTCTCTTTTTGCCATTGCATGATTATGTATCTTGATGGTTTCACTTAGGATCTTGGATCCTGGGGGCTTGACTACCTTCTTGATCTTTTTCATTATTTTTCATCTAAATCTATATACTCGGATCTCTCTTGAATGTCTACTTTAATGTGAGTTTGAAGCAAGTTCATCCTCTCACTAAAGTGGGAGCCAAATGCACCGTAGAAAAAAGTACCCTTTACTTGACATGAGAATAATTCAAGATAATTTGGACTTAATGAGGCCTTGATTCAAGTGTTGTGAGGCATTTTATGCATCCACACTAGGTCTTTAACCCTTACAAATTGAATAACATGCTTTTAATTATGTCTTGTAAAGGTGTTGTAAAGTCTTGTAATGGAATTTCACGCTTTTCTAGGCTTAATGAACCCGTTTCTCCCTAATTCAACATTATAAAATATGTTTAATTGCATCTTCACATTAATATAGAAGGCTTGTAAGATAAATTTAATGCTAAACTAGTGTTGTAATGTGTCTTGCACATTCACATTGATTCTTGTGCCCTCCTAGGCTTTGTAGACCTCATTTTAAAGTTGTAAAGTGTATTTAATCACACTTTCACATTGAATTTTGTGTCCAAAGTCTTAATTGACATTCACATCATCATGAATAGGCTCCTATTAACCCATATTGTGCATCTTGAGGCTTAAATTGATCAAATACCTGTCAAAGTTTCAATTTAAACCTTATTTCCTTATCTCCTAACATCTTAGTTGTCAAAATGGCCCTGTGGGACCCATTATCCATGCATGGCACATTAGTCCTATCTAGGTGGGATCCATTCACCATGTGTGGTGAATTAGTCCCATTTGGCCCAATTTTGACCTTTGAGTGGGAAAAAAGTGAAATTTAAGTTTATTATTTGCTTATATTGGCTTGTGATGAGGTATTAATGGGTAAAATAGTTGAAATTCCTATAAATATAAGTCTTTAAACCCTAATTCACATCTCTTATCATTCATTCATCCATCAATCTTCCATCTCAAGTCAAACAACTTAGGGTTTTATCATTTCAAGTCACGAAGATATCAATTTCTAGAAATTCAAGGGAAAATTCTTCATGTTTTGTTGTAGAATTTTAAGATCAAATATCATGGCAAGGTAATCAACTCCATTATTGCATGTTTCATTTCATTCTTTCATCATTTTGGCTTAATTACCTAAAAGGGGTTTCACCAAGGAAATTTCCCATGCCATAATATTCAATATTTTTGTTTCTTGTCTTGTTTATTTATAGATTTAGGTTGCTTGGAAGCATGGAAAGCATTAAGATTCAAGTTATAAGGTTCTTCGAGTCTTCTCTTCATTCAAAAAGTCAAAATATCAACAAAAACTCACTTTTAGGTTCAGAAATTCGAGTTTCGGAAGCAAACACTTGTCGAAAGCTAAAGTGGACTCATTCTCCATGGGTGGAAAATCAGTCCCATTTCTAGGTCAATTTTGAGTTTTCTACATTTTTAGATACCCTTTTGTCAGAAAAATGGTTTTAGAATAGTTTTGTAGAACTAGGACTAATTCACCTGGAATGACAAATGAGTCCCACCAAGCCTAAAAATCAACATCAACAGCATTCTGGAATCCATTTCTAGTCTCCATCCATATTCTAGGTGCACACTTGCAGTTTGGTCCATTTTTGTTACAAATTTCTACTCATTTCCAAGTGTACTTGCATTACACAATGTGTTTTCAAACATGTTTTCCTTGAGTTTCCATTCATTAATCGATCAATTTTATCATTTATTTGCATCTACATCATTGCATTTAGCCCTAATAATATCACATACATCTTAATTTGAGTGAACCACCTAGATTTTGTGTGGGGTTTATCTCTCTCCTTTTAGGTGAAACATCCTAAGAGTGCAAGAGTAGCCTATAAGCCCTACCCAAAAATCTATGATTTAGATTGTTTATAAATTAGTGTTTTATTCTTTTAACTTAGAAATAGCTTAGAATAGTATAGCAATTGCATATTTAGATCAAGTTTAGCATAGAATCATGTTAATTCAGCTTTCATCATGTTCAATTTAGTATAAATCATGTTTTAACCAATTTATTACAACAGTTTCATTGATTCTCTTCAATAGAATCGATTGAAACAGGCTCACTAATCATGGGATTGGGAAAGGTTCGTTGTTCCATATAAACATGACACCAATTCCAAAACAAGATAAGTTTTAAATGGATTAGAGTAGGCATTTAAGTGTTTTCATATTTTTGTAGTTTTCAATTTCAATGAATGCTTAGTTTACATCATTCAATTTGAATGATCTTTCTTGAGATTGAGGTTTAGTGGCTAAATTATGATTTGATTCATCATGGATCAAGAATAATTAACACATACTAAGAATCCTTGATCCACATTTTGGTGCTAGAAGGAGGGAAACCTGTCAATTTAATCAATTTTTAGCTTGAATTACATTTGTTTTGCTTTTTGCAAGAACAATGATACCCAAATCAATTATAGTGATGCACTTTGAAGAGCATCACCATATAGCAATGCTATCTCAATTTGAAACGACACTAATTAAATGCATTGGCAATGCTAATTTAATATAGAGCTATTGAAGACTTCAAATGACGACACCCTCAAATTCACTAGAGCGATTCTCAACAAAATAGAAATGCTATCATGATCTCTATTTTTTCTATAGAGTGATGCTAAAATTCACCAGAGCAATGCCCAAATTTCAAATCATGATGCTATCATGTGCAAGAATGCCCAACTCTAGTAAGAAGTTTAACGATCATTTTTTTGACATTTTCTTTAATTTTCTTTATTTGTCAAATCACTAATACACTTCTAACATTATTTTGGATATTAAACTAGCAGGGTTTTGTAGGTTGGATAATATGGATCTAAAGTGAATAAATCCTTATTAGCTTGAAATGTTATGATTGTAACAAGCGTTTTATGCTTTGGGGTAATTATAACCCAACTTTTATGCTTTCTACTCTATGCTTTAGGATTTCACTAAATTTGAATTGGGTTTAAAAAGAATTCCCAAAAAGGACTAAAATTGAACCCTCATCTCATCATTGTCTTTTGGGTTTAAAATCGAACAAGGCAACTTCATATTTCATTTGGTGCATAAAATGAAGTCATCTTAGCTTAGGGGTTAAAATTTATAACTATTTTCTATGTTTTGTGATTTACAACATTGTTGTTGGATGTGTATGCAATTATCTCACACCACTCAACAATCTTGAGAAACAGAAAAATTCATTAACACTTTTCAAAATCACTTACATTTTTCAATTTGGATTAAAATTGAACCCCTTGTGAGTGTGATAAAAAGGTGTGGCGTGTGTTCACTCTTTGTTTATATGAACAGAGATGATCAAACTACGGATGTAATTCCTTTCTATTGTTTATCTTTAAGGGGCCTGCCTCCCTGCTTCGAAAGGAGGGAATGACCCAAGAGATAATGAAATAAAGCCAAGTTATTTTGAACCACTATATAATTATTTTTTTGTATCAAAAATTGTAATCAATGGGATGTGGTACGTGATATCTCTCCCCTAATATATTTATGATGCAAAAATTCCTTGTTCTAATGGTTGGGAGACCTCTTCAGGGAGTTTATCATAGTATCCCCTAAACTAGAAGCCCTTATTATGAACCATTCTTTAGAATCCAAAATCCTGAAATACTTTTTGGTGCAACAACAATCGTTCTGAAGCCACCCCACATTCCAACTATTCAATTGTAAAATAGAAAATCCTTTTGATCTCCAAATTTTAAGGATTTTGAGATTTGGTGGTCCTGAGAAGTGTTTGTCATGGAGGGGAGCTAGTGTCACCAAATCTCTAATTGTTCGCATTGTTTAGTGTTTGGAGAAATCCAAGTGGGGATTGAACAAGTATAGCCATTTCGAACCTAGCATTGTAAATGATTGTGAGTTAGTTTGATACATTGCTTGGTTCTCAAACATTACAAAAACCTTCACTATTTTCCTCAAAATTTCAAACACTTTGGCCTAAATATGGATACCTCTTGAATTAGCCTTGATATTACTGCTTTTCCTAAGGGATTATCCTTATATATTTCTAAATATCTTGACTTATATCTTAATCCATATTTACCAAACACAACATAGGCAATAATGGTTTCAACCTCATGATTCTCACAAAATGGACTGTGAAAGTTATGATGTTCTTGACATAGACATTTAGTTTGAAAACTTAATTAAAGACAAGTATTTGTGGTAAAATAAATTCACATAAGCAAAGATAAGGGTGATCCCACAATACCGATTTACAATTTTTGGCCAAACTCGACACTGAACTGATTTTTCTAACTAAATCTTCACTTTCAGGAAAATATAGCGGCTAGACCATGAGGAATTTGAAGATGATGCAAACTAGTGACTTGTGACATTTTGTCTATAGATTCTAAATATAGTTTTTTTAATTTTTTTGGAATTATATTGCACTTCTTTTTCCATCTCCTTTGAAAACTAGTTTTTTCAGTAAACACCATTTTTAAGGAGTGACACTCACCGTATAACACATAACCTTTTTCCATGAAGGATAAAATTCTTTTTTTTTCAAATTTAGATTTGTAACTACAATATTTAGTGCTTCCAATTGGTTTCATAGTGTTTTATTGAATATTTTTTCCTTGATCAAGTTTCGAAGTCAAACCAATTACAATTCAGACATAGGCGGATTATATAACACAACTTTTTTGTATGTATAGAAATTCACTTTTTTTTCTTTTGTTGGATCAAGGACATAAATATCTAGTGCTCTCATATTTTTCAAAAAAATAGTTGATAATATTCTATTTTTCCACATGTGTAGAAAAACGAGATTGAATTTTGGTGAAAAACCTACATTCATAAGAAATAAAAAATAAATATAATAATAAAATTAAATTTATTTAAAATTATACTTTTTGGGAAGCTTATAATAAGGACTACATAAATTAAAAATTAATTTTATATGAATTCATTTGATCCCCAAAAGGTAAATCAAAAGTGGTTTTTATCAGCATTTTGATAGGTATAAAGGAGACTATGTTATAGGTATGGTTTAAAACTAGTGGGGTTCTATCCAAGGGGGTTTGATCTAAGGTAGTTTGATCAAACCCTCTTCAATTGCAATGCTTTAAATGGAAATTTTTAAGGATTAAATCATTATATTTTCTAAAAATATGTGATTTAGGAAAAAATCAAAATCTCAAAAAAGTTGTAAACTAGCTTTGTGGGATCACCCATAAACTTGACACAATTCAATCCCACATGACTATTTGGAGACCAATTGCTCCCATTGAACAACCTAATCTTCTAGGTTCTATCATTCTACCAAAATTTCAACTCATTAATGAAGAACAAACTGATCTCATTAGTAGATTGAGAAGCTTCACTTTTGAAACCAAAGAAACATGTACTTGATGGAGAAACACAACAACCATTTTAGATGAAGAAGAGGAACAAGATGGCATTAAGGCTGGAAGGCCCACATTACCACCACCTGCATGGCAATAAATGTATTCCTTTCTTCCCTAAACTCAAGAACTATTTCTAAATGATCTCACACAAAGTCAGGATCCCTAAAGTAAGGTCTACAAGTCATCATTTTAGACTTAGGAATCTCATTCCAAAAGCTCTCAAGAAACACCTTTTAGCACCTCACAAGAATAGAGATAAGTTGGTAGAAAAAATTTATAGAAATGCTTCAAGGAATAAGCCAGAATTACATGCACTCATTTGGAGTCAAAACGCTGGTCTTTTTCACAATACTAAACTCCTCTAAATGATCCATCACACAATCAAAATCTATAGGGGATGATCTATATCCCGTCATTGTAGACATAGGTATCATAATTCATAGTTAGTAGGAAGTGGGCCTCAATACTTTATTGCAATCGTTACCTCTTGTTAAGGAACTTTTATGTACGAGCTAGGAGGAATTGAATAGGTTTACGCATCCCCATCTATCCTCTCATCTAGGTCAACATTATTCTTTGGGATTTGAAAACTTTAGAGGTTTAGCATTTTTCTCATTACCTTGGTATTGTCAAACAAAGGTTCACTTTAAGTCAACATTGGGTCAAACATCTCATCCACCCCTTCATCAAAATTCATCCCTCACTTCACCAAACTTTGCAAAAATTTTGCATACATCAACACTTTGTGACTTAAACATCTATCAAACCAACCCCTAGCTTTCCTATTTTGTATGTGAAGTGTATCCTTCTCCATGCATTTAAAAGAGTTAGTTATCATCTTTGAACTAGTTCATCTTTAAGGTCACGAGTCTACCTTAAAGAGTTATAAATTCATCAACATACTATATCCCAACATTAGAATCTCAAACTTAAGTCAAAAGTGTTGTCCCAAAACATTTTCAAAGACCACTCTCCGCATCACCCATATTTTTATCCCCCATTATCATCATTGCTCCCAAAAGACTTAGAGCATCCCTTTTACCTCGATTTGAGTCAACTAGAGAGTTCAAACATCATAAATCACAAAAAATCTCTCCAAAAGGTGACACAAAATTTATGGTAAGGATGAGATCTCAACACAAGAGAATCGTGGAGAAAACCAAAGTTGCATTTACCTCAAGTGATCCAAATCCTTTAGAATTTAATCTAAGAAGTCAAGTTACACCATCACAGCAATCTTCATCACCATCCAGACCATATGAGATATAAAATATCACAAACAATCCATTTAAACTCACTAGGGAAGAACTTATGGAACATCAAGTCTTTGAAAATGTAGCTCCTATCTTCCCAACATTTGTGGCACAAAATTTAACACAAGGTTTCACAACCCCATCACTAGGGATAAATCAAATATACATTCCCAGTATTGCAACAAGGCTTGCAAAATACTTTGGTCGTACTCTTTCATTTGAAAGAAACACACTTGTGGGAACACTTGAAACCAATCCTCCATCTCACACAACCACTTGGACACCTAGCTTTGGTGCTCCTCTTGTTCCTAAAGATCCTAACCAACCATACACACCTCTCGACCTTCATTACACCACCATAACTTCAACGTATCAAGGACATCCATCTTCATCTGTACCCATGAGTATGACAAGTGTGTACACAATCACGCAAAGGATTGTCAATCAAGTATCTCAAAACAACACGCAAGGGCATATCAGTGTGTATGTGCAGAATCATGATGGACCAAAAAGTGGTGGTATGATGGGTATGTGTAGGGTATGTGGTTGGCAACTTTTTTTAACCCAAAATTGATGAAATGAAAAGGGTTTTTAAATGATATTCTTAGCTTTCCACCAATATAAATTATTTTTTACTTGAATTTAATAAATAATTATTATTCATTTTCTATTTGAATTATGACTAAAGTCTTGATCGATAGGCTGATTGGAAAACATCTATAGCTTTCAAATAGTATCAAATTTTTTGAATTTGAAACATGTGTAACATTATATGCTTTGCATACTATATGATTTAAAAAAAATGAATTTCATGAAGTTTTGACCAAGTTAAGGTGGTCAGACATCCGAGTTTTTATATTTTTTAAAAGTTGTAATAAAAAATTCATAATTAATTATTTACTTGGAAAAAATTATAAAAAATATGCATCATTTTATTGTGGTTAGGGTGGTCAAACAGACACCTACTTCTTATGTTTTCCCTAAAATTTAAGTGCTAATGCATTGAAATTTCAAATTTTCACCAAATAGTTTTTTTTAAATAAACCTAGTAGTTTATAAACTACATTCAATTTTCTACAAATTTTATTCTTACATATTTTTGAAATTATATATATAACTTATTCAAATTTTTATGTCAAGTTTCCTAACTCTGATTTTTCTGAATTTTTTGCCACTTAAGGGCCTATTTTTTCCATGATGATCTTGCACATACCCCAGTACCATACCACAAATTCAACCCTTTAAAAAAATAGGGACAACCTTACCCAATCCTCCAATTGGTTCATCCATACCATTGGTTTCCCAAAACAAACCCGTCCCATCCATTATCAACCCATCTCAAAGCAATTTCTTGGTAACAAATCATGTTAACACAAGTAATACATTCTCTACATCCTAATCTTTTCTCATAGTCCCTTTTTTGATGCAAAATCAAACAAGACCTCAAACATACATTTCTCCACCTCAATCCACTATCTTACAAGGAATGTTGAACCAAGGGAATCCCCAACATCTCATTGCCAATCCATTACCCACTCAAAACATCAACCACTACAATCCTCCACCAATATCCCAACAACCACTTGATCCTACATTAAAAATGCATGCCTTAGCCTTACAACAAGAAAAAAAAGCCCATCAATAGGCCCTAGGAGCACAACAACAACAACAACAAGCAACAACCAAAAAAAGTAGGATTAACACAACCACAACAACAATAGCAAGTAGTAGTACAACAAGCAGACTTAGCAGCACAATAAGGAACCTTAGCACAAAAATAATAGAAACAACAAGTAGCCTTAGTGGCACAACAAGCAGCACAAAAACAACAACATCAAGCCTATCAAGAAGCTTTAGCAGCACAATAACAAAAACAAGCCCAATAAAAATCCCTAGTTGAACAACAACAATAACAAGCTCAACAATATTGCCAACAACAACAACAAGGCTCCTATTATAATCCTCAATTGCACATCGTCAATCAAAATGCTTTGGGAACATATACATCAATACCCCAATCACCTTCACTGAATCCTACACCACCATACACTCCATACAATACATCCTCATATCAAAATCCCACGTACAACTCATCAATCATCCCACCAATGTTCCTCCACCAAACCCACAAGATGATCTCACATCACAATTTAAGGAATTATCACAAGAAATGTAGGACCTTCGCATGGGCAAGGAAAAGAAGCCCCATACATGAAACTTGTGTCCATATCCATTCAATTGAAACATCACAATGGTACCATTCCCTTTTGGCTCTGAAATCCATAAAATTGATAAATAGAAAGGGAGAGGAAGTCTTGTTGACCATATCAAATAATTTAACATCATGTGCATGGAGGTGTCCTACAACGATTCATATTTAATGTGCATCTTCCCTCAAAGTTTAATAGATCCTACTATGGATTGGTTTTCTCATCTGCCTCCCGGTATTAAAATTTTTCAAGAGATTACTAATAAATTTATCAATCACTTCTCTTTCAATCTTGACATGGACGTCAGTCTAGAGGAATTATACACTCTTAGAAAAAACAAAGGGGAAATTTTTTCTAATTTCTTTCAATGGTGGTGACAAAGAGCTAGCAAAAGCAAGTGGCCTCTTCCCAATGAACAAGTGGGAATCATCATAGAAATTATAGACCTAGATCTATCCTTCCACTTGAAAATGCAAAGAATCATGTCATATGATGAGCTTGTTCCTAGAGCCCAATATTGAGAGAGCTCTGATCTCACACGAAAATACTCAAGCTTACAAAGACAACCACCCATTAACTAGTTGAACTGATAAGCCTCAAGTCTAGGCTAAGAACAAGAACATAAAAAATGATGGTGTGGTAGATGCTAAGGTAATCCTAAGTACTCCTAGACCAAACAACAATCAACTTGCTAACATCCAACCAATTGTGCAACAAACAACACCTCCTCAGAATAATCAAATAAACAACACAAAAAAGCAAAGGAAGACCCCTAACAAGAAAACTACCCTAAACACAAGTACACATAGCTATTTGAAACCATTGAAAGTATCATGAAAAAGTTGGTAGAGTCAAATATGATCACACTTCCCAACTTTGAAAACTACTAGTAACCATAAGAGAAACCATATTGGTTCAATGTGAATGACCTTTGTGACCTTGACAAGACCAAAGGACACAAAACAACAAACTGCACAAGGCTCAAAAATATTATCCAAGACCTCATAGAAAACGACACCATATCTAGTGAGGTACTAGTTGGGAATCAAGATATTAAGATATACAAGAACCCTATGCTAGATCATAACAAAGAAAACAACATTGGGAAAGCTAAGGATTACACAAATGTGAAACATACCTATTCCAACATAGTTACTTCCTATGATAACCTAGTCACTGTCGTCACCATAAAAGGGCATAGTGCAAAGTATGGAGTCACCACATGATGTGTAAAATTCACTATCCAAGGAGTCCCACCCAAATATAGGGCACAAATTACTCAACCAATAGCAAGTTCCCACAAGTACAATCTCTTAGAAGAGCTCAAGAAGACCCCCACCCATATATCAATCCTATAACTATTAAGGCTATTACCCACACATAGCGAAATCTTGGAGAAAGTTTTAGCAGAGTCATCCATTCCCAAGGATATTGATATTGATCAATTTTAAGCTATGGTAGGCCATATCGCTAATCATCTTCTCACCTTCTCAAAGCAAGGCCTACCATCACAACCATCTCATAACCATGTTTTACACCTTGAGGTTATCATTCACAAAAACAAGGTCAAAAGAATCTTAGTAGATGGAGTTGATGGATAGAACTTTTTCTCCCTTCAGCTGATAAAAAATATGGGCTATTCAAAGGATACTATTGAGAAGACAAAGAGTACCACCATCAAGGCATACGACGACCAAAAATGGGTATCACAAGTTATCATTGCACTCCCCATCCAAGTAGGCCCTCTCATTGCAGAAACTACATGTTAAGTGTTGGACCTTGATCTTACAAAATATTGCTTGGTCAACCCTAGATCCATGCTTTAAAAGTTGTAGCTTTGACTTATCATCAATGTGTTAAGTTTCCTTTCGAGGGTAGAGAGGTTACTATCCATTGAGATCCTAAGCCTTTTTACTACTATAAAATTCTTGAAGCCAAGTTCTATAAAATCCCCCAAATATCTAAAAATGACAAAGGGCCTACACCTTTCACCTCTCATCATCCCTTGCATCTACTTCTGAAACAAAGGCACTCATTGTGCAGAACATACCTGATATCAAAGTAGTGATCCAAGATCATGGTTGTGGGAACTACAAGCTAATGAAGAAAACCTTTGTCTTAGGAGAGCTACCTACTTATCCTCAATCTCATGGGAAGCCTACAACTAACAATAAAGATCTTGAAACTGTCAAGATGGTAGCCACTACCTTCAACAAGTGGGGGGATTTTAATCAAGAAGATTTCAATGAGGATGATATCTCTAAACTCTTGTATCAAGATGAACGACCTATCCCCACTCTTCCTATGGAAGATGATAACAAAGTCTTGTAGCTCATGAAGGGAATGGGATATAACAAGAATCAGAAGCAAGGAAAGAATGATAATGGTTTACTAGAACCCATCGTTCCTGAGAAACGACTAAAGAATTTGGGCCTAGGTTGCACTACTAACAAGGTCACATGTATTAGAAAAGGTACTTCTAAACAAGCTGAGGCTTCCTCTTGGTTACCTACATCGCATGATATAACCTTGGATAATTTTCCCATTGATGTTGCTGACCTGTTTGAAAATAACTCCCTCTTCATGATATCCATTCCCTTGATCCAAGTAGTCAACCAATTGAAATACACCTAGCCTACCTACAACTCATTGACATGGACCAACACAGACCACCAATTCTTGATTTATTCAAAAATGATGAAGCAATATCAAAATTCATGGGAATCTAGGGCAGCTTACCATGGGTAGATCATAAATCAGGTTTTTACATAGAGCTAGATACAGAGGTATAGTATGGGGAGCCAATTGAATCCTTTAGTCACAAAATAGATTAAATAAAACAAACATGTAGATCTTTAAGTGAAAACCAAACTATGGAACTTTCTGATCCTAAAAAAGTAAAAAACAAAGGATGCATCTGATGGTGAAACATCTCTAAGGTGCCCAAGGATGAGGGATTCAATCTCTCCCTTAGTGCAATGCATCTAGAGAAGTCAGCAGTACTAGTAGAAAATGCCACACCAGTCAATGTGGGTATTGAAGAAGCACCTAAGATCACTTTCTATGTTGAATCCTTATTGGAAAAAGAGAAAAAGAACCTAGCATCCTTCTTGAAAGAACACAAGGCTAAATTTGCATGGTCATACACAAATATGCCATGCCTTGACCTAGAAGTGGTTATGCATCACTTAGCAATCTATCCTGAAGCTAAGCCAATCAAGCATAAATTAAGAAAGATGACCTTTAGATAGAACTCTTGGTCAAACTCTAGTTAACAAAGCTTCTTGACGTTAGATTTATCCAACCGATAGATTATCCTAAGTGGGTTTCAAACCTAGTACCAGTCTCAAAACCCACTAGGGGCATCACAATATGCATTGATTTTAGAGACTTAACAACTAGGCATGAAATAGGCATGTCCAAAGGATGATTTCCCTCTTCCTAATATCAACCTCATTGTAGACTTAACAGCTAGGCATGAAATGTTGTCACTCATGGATGGATTTTCAAGCTACAATCAAATCATAATCACCATGGAAGATCAACACAAAAATACGTTCACTTGTCCATGGGGAACCTATTGCTGGAATGTGATGCCTTTTTGGCTAAAGAATGCAAGAGCAACCTATCAAAGGGAAATGGCCCTCATCTTCCATGACATGATCAATAAAACAATTGAAGATTATGTGGATGATATTTTGGAAAAATCAAAGAAAAGAAGTGAGCACACACAAGTCTTAGGACCCGTCTTTGACAGGTTGGAAGAATACAAAGTAAGTCTAAATCCAAAAAAGTGTATTTGGGGTCATATCAGGGAAACTTCTTAGGTTCATTATCTCACAAAGAGGGATAGAAATTGATCTAGCATAGGTAAAATCCATCCTAGACATGGAACCACGACAAACACTAAAGTAGATGAGAGGGTTACAAAAAAGATTTATGTCCATCAAGACGTTCATAGCAAAACTATTAGATAAAATTCACCCCTTTTCACATATTTTCCATAAACAGATAACCTATGAGAGGGATGGGAAATATAATAAATCTTTCCAATAGATCAAATACTATCTACTAACACCTTCAGTGCTCATGCCACCAATACCTAATAAACCACTGATCTTATATATCTTAGTAACACAAGCAAAATGATGAGCTATTTTGGAAGAACATGATGAAAATGGAAAGGAAAGAGCTATTTACTACATCAAAAAAACCTTGGTGGGCTATGAAATGAACTATTCACCTATTGAGAAAGCATTCCTAGTAGTATTTTTTGCTTCACAAAAGTTCATGCACTACATGTTGTCACATCAAATCAAGGTCATTGCAAAAATTGATCCATTAAAATACATGTTATCCAAAGTAACTCTCACAGGGTGAATGGATAAATGGGTGATGATATTAATAGAGTTCAACATAAAGTATGTAGAGAACAATGCAATCAAATGACAAGTGATCATAGACCAACTACTAGAAGCACCTTTCTATGTTGGGAAACCTCTGATATCTTAGTTTCCTGATGAATCAATGTTCCATCTTAATCTCAGAGCTCAGTGGAAGATGTACTTTGACGGATTGTTCTCCAAACATGGATTAGGAGGAGGTATTGTTTTCATCACCCCTCAAGGGGATTGTATTCTAGAGTCCTACTGACTATCGTTCCCTTGTACTAACAAAATTTCTAAGTACAAAGCCCTAATCACAAGTCTAAGGATAACAGTTTAGTGGCACATACAAGAGATGAAAGTCTATGGAGACTCGTAGTTGGTTATCAACCAAGTCAATGATCACTATCAAACTAAGGATGGCAAGCTCCTTACAAAAATATGGTGGAAAATCTCAAGGACCTTTTTATAGACATAACTTTTTAGTAGATTCCTCGTATGAACAATAGAGTAGCAGACACCATGGCAACAATTAGATTACTACTATACATGACAAAAAACATCCTCCAATGTGAATTTTTGGTAGAACAACTTCTCATACCAACTTTCAAGATTCCTAAATTAGAATTCATGTATGTCATTGTTGGTCCTAGATCCCCGTGGTACCATTAAATATTTACCTACCTAAGCATAGGAACCCTCCCATCTAATATCACCTCAAACCTTAAAAATACCTTTGTTAAAAAATCATCTTGATTCATGATCTTGGGTGATACCATTTACTGTTGAAACATCGTAAACAATGGAATATGTGGGTCCCATTCTAGTGATATGGAATTAGCTAATAAATTGTTGAGGACAGGGTATTATTGGCCAACCATGGAAAATGAAGCTCATCAATATGTGCAAAAGTGTGTCCAATGTCAATAGCATGGGGATCCGATTTATGCTATGGCTCAAGAGTTTCAACCCATGATCACACCTTGTCCCTTTTTGCAATGGGGAATTGACCTCATGGGAAAAATCACCCCAACCTCATCCAATGGCCACAAGTTTATTATAACAGCCATTGAGTACTTTACTAAGTGGATTGAAGCCATTCCCATGACCTACATAATAGGGAAGTAGATTGCTAAATTCATCCTGAACTAAGTAATTTGTGGATATTGTGTTCCACAGACTCTCATCTCAGATAATGGAACCCCTCTTAAGAATTAGAATGTGAAAGAGCTATGTCAAAGATTCAACATCCAACACTACTTCTCTACCCCATATTACCCCCAGGGAAATAGTAAATCTAAGGCTATGAATAAAACCATTTTTAAAATACCAAAGAAAATAGTGAATGAAGCTAGTCGTGACTGGAATTTGCTCCCACTCTCTGGGCTAATCAAACTAGTATTCGCACACCAAAAGGTGCAACCTCTTTCTCCCTAGTCTATGGATCTAAATCTAATCTACCTATTGAGGTTGAGCTCCCATCATTGCAAGTGTCACTACAAAACCTGATCATTGATGAAGAATACAGAGTATCTCGACTGAATGAGTTAGAATTCCTAGACAAGTGTCATCTTGACGCCCTCAATCACTTGCAAATTTATCAAAACCAATTAAAACAAATCTATAACAAGAGAATCAAATGTCAGTATTTCCAGGTAGGAGATATTTTCCTAAAGTAGAATCAGAAGAACCTACCAGATCAAGAAAACAAACAGAAATTTGAGCCTAACTAGTTGGGTCCTTTCATCATCACAAGTTATGGATCAGGAGCATACCAATTTTCAACACGTGAAGGTGAACCCTTCCAGGAACCAACTAAAAACTTACATCCTAAAAATTTTTATGCCTAGCCTTCAATGGTATAAATATGAAAATATAAAAAAAAACAAAAATAATAAAAATCCAAAAAAATGAGAAAAAAGATTGAAAAAGAAAATAAAAAAATAATCATCCTCTAGTGAAAACCGCTTTAGTGGTGCTTTGGGCAAGTACCTTGGTGAAAACCTAGAAAACAAACACCTCACATAAATAAAAAAGTGCCTCCATCTATTCTTTGTATCTTTAATCCCATCATTCTTACCATTCTTTGCATCACCATACACCATCCTATCCATCCATCACCTATCCCCATCCTTATCATATCTTGATGTTGGGAAGTATCGCAATCCATTTAGTACTACTTGACACATTCCAAAGGTTAGTTTTCCTACCTTTATCAAAGTAATCTAACATGTCACATTGGGGGAAATTCATTATGGATCATATTGGGCTCTTGTATATCCTTAGAACATTAGAAAATGCCAAAAACATTCATAAAATCTCATCAAAAATCCCAAAAATATTCTTAAAATGTTGATCATAAAATAAAAAAACATCCAAATCCTATACAGCTAAAATCCAAAAATATTTAGAAATTGTGAAGGAAAAATCCAAAACATATGAAATACATCAAAAACCCTAAAAAGGTCAAACATCGAAAATCCAAAAATAGTGTTGTTGCAAGTATGAGCAAGATTGGTGTTGTCATTAATGTTACCATTGATGTCAACATAGTTCAGTATGTTGCATACTGTACATGTATAATTGAGATGCTACTGAGATGTTGTGAGTACATGGAGCTATCTTTTATGTGTTATAGATGTGTTGTATTGTTGAGTTTCCAAGTGCTTTTGAGAAAATTAGATAAATAAGAGAAGTCAATGTTTAGAATGTGCTCCAGTATGTGCTTCACATTTCTCTTGTGTTGATCCTATGCTTGTGCGGATTTGAAGTATTGTTAGTGAGTATTTAGTGGTGTTATATTCTAAGTTTCAGTTTCTAGTATGATGGTGTGTAAAAGTTATGTTCACCGTTGTGTGAACTATTATGGCAGAATTAGTCTTCTATGGACTAGGATAAATAGATTTTCTCTGCAATTATCTATTGTTTTGTTTCAAATCTTGCAGATCTGGGATATGTCTTGCAAGGTTATTTTTCATGCTATATCGAAGAGGTTTGAAGGTTGGTGATCCAGAAGTCATGTTTATGTAATTCAGTGTGAGTTTATATAGTCTAGATAGACTAGTGAAAGGTGTTCAGTGACTGAAGTTTGTTGTTTTCCTGCGGATGTATCTAGAAGATTCTAAGGTGTATTATGAAGCGTGTTGTGGAGTCCCCATGTCATCTTCTAATTAGGAAGCATGTACATCAGAGTTTGTTTTTGTTTTCATTAGGTTTGGTTGACCTGGTGTTTACACTTCATTAAGAGAATAAAATTTAGCTAAGGAAGTGTGTAGTTGTTCCGAGATATTTATTTTTCGTTATCTTGAAAAATGTTTTAATTGCTCCACTCTTATTCCTTTCCACCATGGGAATTTTGAGTAGCGGACCTATTTTGAATTTATGAAATAAGGTTTTTGTGGCCAACCTTGGAGAAAGTTTCTAAGGTTGAGGATGGTATAAAAGCAAGTTGAATTGTGAATAGTTGTATGACAGTGCAATGCAAAGTGATGAAAGTGAGCCACAAATCATAAGAGCTAAAGTGTGTGTGTGAATTGTGATAGAAGTTCTCCATTGAGTTGAAGGCCGTGTGATAAGGTTTTATACAATCCTGTGAATGTGCATTAATTGTTGTGGTGGATCTTTTGCGAGCTCTCTTATATCTGTAGGAAGTGAGCCTCCCTATTGGAAAGTGAGTCCCTTTTGTAGGTAGTGAGCCTTTGTACTTGGATCGTGAGTCCTCTTTTGGGTAGTGAGCCCTTGGTAGTGAGCCTTTTTTTTATAATCTTTATATTGTGAGTTAACCATCATTGTGGTTTTTCCCTCATTAGGTTTTCAACGTAAAATTCTAGTGTTCATTGTGTTGATTTTCCTTTTTTTATTTGTGTTTCATGCTCTTACTTAATAACAAAAAAATGTGGTTGTGGAATTGATAAGTATTGAGTTTTATGTTTGAAATTGTGTGACAACCGATTCACCCCTCCTCTTAGTTGTTTTGTGCCTGTTTAACAAGTGTCATATCGAACTACGTTGTCTCTAAGCTTGAATGTAGGCAAGGTAATCATTGATGTGCCCCCGAGACATCCTAGGTCAGTCCTTTAGGAGTCCATCGCAATAAACTAACATTTTCTCAACTATTTATATCTCATCTTGTCAATAAGTCAAGTTGGTTGAACTATGTGGTCTCTGCGTGTGTAACGTAGGAAAGCCTGATCTTTTATCAGCTTCAGAGACAACTATGATAGGTCTTTAGGTTAGGTTATTGGTCAGAAAACCCCAAAACATCTAGACAACTTAGAAAATCCAAAAACATCCATATTCTCTAAAGATCCCAAAACATTCATATAGTTAGAAAACACAAAAACATTTGAAATTTGAAAAAACCATAAACATTAAAAAACATTCAAAAATACCTAAACAACCTCAAATATCTTAGAGAAAACCATTAACTACCTCAAATATCCGAAAAAAAAACATTCACATAAACTTTTAAAAAGACCAAAAACAGTCTCAAAACATCTTCAAAATACCAAAAATATTGAAATATTTTGAAAATATTGAAACCCATCCACCCCACCTCACTTTCACCTGCAATAAAATTTCACCCATAATAAATCAATCATCACCTTCAACCTTTGGAAAAACAAGTAGAAAGAAAGTATAGCAAGTCATAATGTGAGAACTTAAGTGTCAAATATAAAGTCTAGATCATAGGTAAATGTGTTAGTGAATTTTATATCAACAACTTATCATAAAGCTCATCATCCTAACATAAAACAACCTTTGATCAACATGTCCTAGGATGTATCCTTCCTTTGATGGAAATTAGTATCAGGCATCGCCTTAGCTAAGTTAAACTGTCAAGAGATATAGATAACACTAATTGTTTGTCTTTGATCTTTTTCTTATGATTTATCTTAATGACCCATTCTGAGGACCTCTCAATGATGTCTATAAAAATGATTTAGAGATAGAGGAATGGGGCATAGATCATTATCTTTCACTTGTTGTGCTTGAGGATACTCTTGTAAAATAACCTTGGTGCATACTTAGTTGTGTGTAGGGAATTTATTTAGACTACGTTGTTGACTATTGTGTATGCTTTGGTCTAATATATTCTAGGCTTATAACTTATATTCAAATGAGGTTTATGTATGTCAAGGTGTGAACTATAACTATCATATCTATTTGTAGAATCAAATTCCATTACACTAGATACAAAACCATCTTGGTTATCAATACCTTGATGCATCATATCTATGTGTTATATCAAACAATAAGGAATGACAGAAAATCCCAATCCCAAAATCTGAGCACATCATCATCATGCATTCTTCATTCTCAATCCTGCATTTCTCATCACCATCTCTAATAAAGTATCAGTGGATCATAGAATTTTTGGATCTTTTGAAGCAATCCTTAGAATCAATGGTCAATCATTATTGTTTCTTCTATTTTCTCTCTATGCTAACCTGGTATCATGACACTCAACAAAAAAATCATCATTGCATCCATCGTGCATCCACAAATCATCAACATACATACATATTGCATAATCATAGCATATCACTTCATACATTGTACATTGTCATTATCATTTAAGATTGTGATGAATAATATAGATTATTTATTCTAATCTTCTTCATTATCCATCCATACATCAACATGCATACATTCCATCATCAAACTACATAGAAAATACATAAAAATAAATGCATCCACAATATATGCATACTTAATCATAGCATAAACATTTGTATATCATATTATCCATCACATGGCATCTCATGAAAATATAATGAAAAAGAATATAACATTGCATCCATCTCATTACATCTCATGTATCATTGCATATCACATAAGCATAAGTACATCCATAAATAATAAAAAATAAGCATCCCATATCATATGCATCCATACATCATAAGCATAAAATAATATGAACACATCATAGAAAATTTGTATCTGTATCATATATATATATATCAAAAAAAGAATTTCACAGTAAAAAATTTGGATCAGTATATGTATATTGATCATAAATAAAATATCAAGGAGGCTATAAAAAAAGGAGCCCATGAATGTATATCTCTGTCAAAGAATAGGTCAACAAAATAAAAAACATTTTATACACTCGAGCTAGCCCTGATGGCTAATCCTCAGCCCTGGGTCGTGCATCTCTCCACTGTGAATAATCAGGTTGTCAGAGTCCTTGTGGGAAATCATGGTAGTAATGCATCCTATAATATGCCACCTCAGTTCTGGCCTCTTTATACAACCTGATGGATGGGTATGTGCAGGATCATGATGGGCCAAAAAGTGGCAATATGATGGGTATTTGTAGGGTATGTGGCTAATGACCTTTTTTTACCCAAAATTGATGAAACAAAAAGGGTTTTTAAAGGAGATTCTCAACTTTCCATCAATATAAATTATTCTTTACTTTGAATTTAATAAATAATTATTATTCATTTTCTATTTGAATTATGACTAAAGTCCTGATTAATAGACTGATTGAAAAACATCTATAGCTTTCAAATGGTATCACAGTTTTTGAATCCAAAACATGCATCACATTCTATGCTTCACATACTATAAGATTAGAAAAAAAATAATTGAATTTCATGAAGTTTTGACCAAGTTAAGGTGGTCAGACATACGAGTTTTTATATTTTTTAAAAGTTGCATTAAAAATTCATAATTAATTATTTACTTGGAAAAAAATTACAAAAAAATATGCATCACATCGGGACATGAGTCCTCTACTATATTTAAAATCTTAGAAAAAAATGTTATCATTTTATTGTGGTTAGGGTGGTCAGACAGACACCTATTTCTTATTTTTTCCCTAAAATGTAAGTACTATTGCATTGAAATTTCAAATTTTTACCAAATAGATTTTTCTTCTTTTAAAATAAACCTATTAGTTTAGAAACTACATTCAATTTTTTATAGATTCTATTATTACATATTTTTGAAATAATATAGATAACTTATTCAAATTTTTACATCAAGTTGCCTAACTTTGATTTTTCTAATTTTTTTGCCACTTAAGGGCCTATTTTTTCCATGATGATCCTGCACATACCCGGATATAGTCATTCCCTGGGAAGCTGTTGCAAGGGCCTCTAACTACTTTCACCACCCAATCTCCTAGTCCCTGTCAACAGTCATAGCCTTTACCTGTTGTATCGCATGGTCCCTCTATGCTGTGATGGCCACCACCTATTGTCTTGTCTAGTCTCGCTCAACAATGGTCGTTAAAATCTACTAGTGGGCTTAATCCCACTCACCTGTGATAACCTGCACCTATTTTTGCATATGCTCGATCTATATATCTCTAGGATCTGGTGGTCATCATCGTTGTCGTACATACTACTACTATACATGAGGCTATTCAATAACTGGTGGGGCCCCTCGAACCTACCCATCCTATCCATATTGGCCATCCTGGGTGCCCTATCCCAGTCCTTGTCCTTGTCCCTGTCCCTTCCTCTGCCCCTAGCTCCCCTACCTCTAGGCCTTCCTCGTAGAAGAGTGCCCACTAGATCTGTCAAACATTGAGGAGGTGTAAATCAAGCATCATAAGAAAGCATAGTCCGTGCTACCACCTAACCCTACTCATAGGCCCATGGTTGACCCACCAATAATCTGAATCCCTCCACTACCTCTAGAGCTGGAATAATGGGTCCCCACATGGGAACCTCATGATCTAACCACGCAAAATAGACCTATAAGCATCATCTGGCCTATCCTACTACTCTCCAAACTGTCATGCCACTCTATCTGGTAGGTATCACTCGATGATGGTATTCTCATAGCTCTGTATTTAACAAGTCTATTAGGAAAAAAATATTGTTGTACATCATCATACCATATTGGCATCTGTAGCTAGGGTCACCATCTGAAGATTGTCACGTCATCGAGCACCTAACACCTGTATGAGTAATGGCACCTCTATACCTCCAAATCATGGGATTGTCTGGCTCAACATCAACCATTTGTACTATCGGTCAAAGCACAACGATATGCTCCCAAGCCTAAATATGAAGCAATATCACCCCTGCACCAATGGCTATGTCATTTCAATAGAAAAAGGAATGCATGTTGTGATATAACAAGGCCAACATCACTGGCCCCAATGCAAATAGACTCCTCCTATGAAGCTTCTTGTGCCATGTTAAGCCCCATCTTGGGCTAAACCCTCTACTATATTTGTCAAGAGTGACCAAACTAGAAATGATGGTTGTAATGATCAATCAAAAAGTGAGCACATGACCTCTATATGATCAAGGTCAATCTTGGAGTTGACAATAATTATGGTCTTGATCTCAATCACCTCGTAATTGGCATCATGTCTGACGTTGATGTAAAAAATCAATCACTTGTCATGAATCATAAAAAAAAGAATGTGCCATGAGTCCTCTAAGGTCACTGTTGCATCGCCAGTGGGAAGGTGAAAAGATGAAGTCTCACTATGTCATCTCTCGCACAAAGTAGTCATCATCACTAGATGAGTCTAGATGACGGGGGCATATGCAATATACAAAAGGCTAATGTTTCCCAGGTGCTCCTAGCATAAAATGGACAAAATACCTAGTCTCTTCAAAATTGTAGGCCTGTGCTCATGAGACATTAGTGGTGGAATGACCTCTTGCACCCTTGAAGTGCATGACATCAAAAAATTGAAAAAAATTGACCTAGTGTAGAATTTTAAGTAAAAAAATCACAATAGTGTCACTATTTACAATAGCATTGCTATATGTCAAATTACAAATTGTGGTGCCTAAATATATTTCAAATTGAAAATTGCAAAGTGTGTCACCATATATATGTGTGTTGTGATTTAAACTTTGAAAACCCTAACCCTAGTTTTTAAATCGAAAGGTGTGTCACAATTTAAAATTGGAAACCCTAATTTTAAATCATGAAGTGTGTCGCTATAAATAATTTTAGCATCACCAATTTTCAAATGTGTGTCACTACATAGTGACATCACCAAAGTTTAAAATTAAAAAGTGTAATAAATGCATGAAAAAGTAAAATTTCAAATTAGGTTTGGAGTTAGATACCAGTGGTCTTGAGCCTAGAATATGTTGATACTCTCAAACTGGGTTGGAAATGTGTCTGGGGAGCTCTCATCGCACCATTTCATCAAAGGGTCAGAGCTCAAAATAGCAAGAATAACCAAGGTGTGAATGCACAAATGAATTGAAAGTGACCCTTCTTGGCTTATTTATGCTAGAAAATTAGGGTTTTTCTCCCTAATTTAACCTTGAAGCTAGGGTTTCTCATCATTTTCACCAATTTTTCCAATCAGGACATTATTTTGCATCCATTTTTGCATTTTTGGCATAACTTTTGCATCCCAAAGCCTTTTTGGATTCTTAGGGAAACTTTTAACCTTTATTGAGAAATCAACCCAAAATTCAAAATTTTTGCCCAATTTCTCGAGGGGGTAGGGAAATAGCTTTATCCTTCAATTGGGGCATCTAAAAAAATATTTTTATTTTTATTTTTTTATTTAAGTAGTAGTTTTAACTCAAGGAGCATCAATCTTTGAACCAAAGTAGTATGTAACTTGCTTTAAAGAGGGGAAAAATGTCCTAAAATTAGGTATACTAACATCTCTTCCTCTCAAAACTCATCCTCTTTTTTCTTAATTGATTGAATTATCCTAGCTAATTAATTAATTGCATCATTTTCATATATTAACCTAATTAAATTAAATTGGGTTAATTCACCCCCCCCTTTTCATGCTAACATCTCATCTCATTAAATTAAATAAATCATATTATTTAATTTAATTCCCTAAGTCATCTTATTTAAATAAATAACCCTAAGTTATTTAATTAAATATCATTTCACCTTTCCCCCTTTCACTAAATCATTTAATTTAATGAAAATAACATTAATTCTTTTAATCCCTTAATTTTGTAATTAAACATTGTTTAATTAGCAATTAAACTAATTTTCCTCCAAAAAGGGAATATTCCCATGAAATATTCCTTGTTTCCTTTTTTGCACATTAAAAATTTCTTTTAATATGCAAAATATCTTTATCCTCACCCATGAGAATATTCCAAAGAATATTCTCTATCCTCCAATCATCTCACTTTGCTTCTTGAACAAGCTAAACATATGAACTCTTGAACATGTTACCTTGTGACATGTGTGTGCAGGTCAAAAGTGTGTTTGTTTGGAACAAATGTGAGCCCTTGATTAACACCTCATCATTGATTCTCACCCATTGATGAGAATCCATGATCCATTCCTCCTATTTCCTCCATCCTTGACCATTGATAAATATTTTTTATCACAACCCTCCATTTCTCATTTGCTTTCCTATAAATAGGTCACTATTTGGAGACAAATGGATCCAGTTGTTAATTAAAAAATTATGTTGTTGAATTCACTCACATGCACTCATAATTTTTTTCCATTTTTAGTTCCATAATAGCTTAAAATCCCTTAATGGATTCCATGCATCCATCTTAGCTTGTTTACAAATTAGGGTTTTAATATTTTAGCTTAGAAATAGCTTGGATAGTTTAGAAGTTGCATATTTGGATCAAGTTTATCATAGAATCATGTTAAAATTTAGCTTGAATTATATTCAATTTAGCATAAATCATGTTTTCATTAATTTATCACAACATTTTTATCAATTCTCTTCAATAGAATCAATTGAAATAGGCTCACTAGTCATGGGATTGGGAAAGGGTCATTGTTCTGCATCAACACGACACCAATTCCAAAACAAGATAAGTTTTAAATGGATTAGAGTAGGCATTTAACAATTTTCATATTTTTGTATTTTTTAGTTTTAATGAATGCTTTAAAGTCTACATCTTTCAATTTGAATGATCTTGTTTGAGATTGAGGTTTAATGGCTAAATTATGTTTCGATTCATAATGGATCAATCCTAATCAACCCATATTGAAAACCCTTGGTCAATAGTATGAATTGTTTTATCTAAATAATTTACCCTCCTTATTAAATGAAATTATTTGCTATAAACAATGAGTTTATAAAAAATTATATACATTTCACTTTAAGGATAGAGAGAAGTAGAGATAGGGAAACTAAATTTTATATGTGGTAGTACAAGAATGATGGTTAGTATTGAAGAATTTGGCTCTTCTTTGACTAATAAAAATGGAATGAATAAATAAAAGTGATTTTATATGGTAGCAATTGATGATTCTTGTTGGGTGGGGACCCTAGCTCAGTTGGCTACATCTTTCCTATTACAGGAGGTTGGTCACGAGGTCTAGTCTCCCCCACCCCCATGGTAATGAAGGGCATGCCATGCCAGCATCGTTGGTCATGTTAAAAAGTTTTTCAAGCACACTGCAGTTTATAGGGGGTCGTGCTACCTAATTCTTGTAGTCTAAAATAAATAAAAAAATTGATGATTCTTGTTGTCACTTCCTATTTTAGCTTGAGAAGGTGAAGAGCATTGATAGGGATAATATTTTTCATCAATGAATTCGATATAGAATATGAGCCCTATTGACTACGATGTTACTCATAGCAACAGTACAAAAAAATTCCTCATAGGAAAACCATGAAGAGCATATCCTTCTTGAAAGACTTAACCAAAGGAAACCTAGGGGAATCCATATGATAGGATAAAGGTTGGCTTAGTTCAATCCCAAGTCTCTGGTAGTTAGGTCTTGACAATACTAGTTTCACTTCAGGGTATGATGTGATATTGTTGTTTATCTCAAGGGAATATGGTTTTTTAAAGTCACATGTAGTAGAAAGTGAATTCTCATTTCAATCATAAAATAACATCATGAATCAAAAGATTTGAAATAATACTTCATGAATATCAACAATTTTGCTATCACTTAAGTAGATTTAGCTTTAAGCATTCAACAATTTCATAGGAAACAAAATATTTTCAATAAATTTTCATTCATTCATCTCTTTTTTGAAACATTTTTAAGAATTTAAACATCTATTCTAGAATAAAGTATAAAAAATACTGACAATGAAAATTTATCCCAAATATTCTCTATGCATGCCGCAAATAATTAATCAAATCAAAGCAAACCACTTTATAATTCACCAAATTGCTTCATAACTACATATAAAATAGTGTGATCTTTTAAAGAAAGGGGTTTTAGTTTGGACACCGAGTAGGTTTTGCATGCACCCTTAAATGATGCAACACAGTCTTGTTTGGATGAACTAGAAAAACTAGCTACAAATATTCATGAGATAGGTAGCTATCAAATTGGCTCTAGTATTGATTAATTTCTAGGTGCATACAAGTTTTTAGACCGAAATGATTCAAAAAATAGGAAAAAGAGAAAAACTTAGAGAAGTTTTGGCTCTTCCGACATCCACAAATTTTGATCTTAACTTAAAAATAAGTATCCCCTGGCCTTTTATAGAAGTAAGGCACAAATAGGATAAGAAAATTACATGAGATGAAATCCAAGGGATGAATCACATGAAGGCACATGGAATATAGTGACAGGTAAGAGAATTGCAATCAAAGCCAACAGAGGTCAACCTCAATCTACACGTTGAAGCACTTCGGGCTTTCCATCTTTTTATTATCACCAAGAAAATAAATTGAATCTGAATAGTGTGTAGGAATCTTCCCATATATTCAAATAGATCACTTCATCATCATGTTCCCACACTTTTTTTTCCTCATGATTTTTATTCTCGAGAATGGGCTTCCTCGAAGATTGGCACTTTTGTACGCCACATACGTAATACCGGTATCTCTACTATTCTGGTGGATTCAAAATCCTCTGCATATAGCATCCTAGAATATGAAACCTGATGTGGATATGATTCTATCCATGATTCAAATTTTCTTGACCATCCATACCTGAACTCTACATCGCAATCTACATCTCTTACAATCACAAATTCCACTCATTAAATCCCTTTTTAAAAAAACATTTATACACATCTTGTGTGAATAAAACCATCATTAGATCATTATCATAGAAATTTCTCATAAATAACATGCTTTCCAACATATCAAAATCCTTCCATGATTATCTCTTATATATTAGGTTATCGGACTATTGGACCGATTGGATAACCTTAAGATTTTAAAACTTCACTTTACATCATTACTCGGTACACGGTACTTGGTATTCAATTTTACCCATGAATTTTCCTGGACTTCAATTTTATCAAAACCTCCATCTTACCAGAATATTCTTCTCAACATTTACATTACATTTTGTCTTTTTCAAACATTCCCAGTTCCTGGTATCCAGTACCCATAACACTACATTACAAAGTATTATTTTATTAAAGATTTCTCTTTGCTCTTCACTTCTGGTGATCTTTTCAACTAGCCAACACTTGCCATAAGCATTAGTTTTTTCACTTGGATCCCCGAATCTTACAGTCTTGGGGTGTGTTGTGAGACCACACATTAACTTGCAACCAATAAAACCAAATTTAAAGGTCGTAAATTATAATTTATGCATATTTTAAAATAATATTTTTTACCTTTACTTATATTTTGGCATAAAAAGTAAAATTTTTTAGGAAACATCTGTGTGTGCTCTAATTGATTATAGTTTTTGAAATTCAGTGAAAAGAATCAGTTCATTGACATTGAACTACATAATTTGGTAATCCTCCAAAGCCAACTAGAGATAGAGCCTTGTTGCCAGTCAAGCATCTATAGCCCTAAAAAGGTTATCTTTGTAATTCCCCCAAACATAGCTCTACTACCAACCAAGCATCCATAGCCTTGATAGAGATATTTGGATAGCCTAAAGTGTTGATTTTTTTTTTTTTTTTTGATATTGCAATGATAGCTCATTTTTCTCTTTTGATATTTCAATGATAGCTCATTTTGAACTTGCAAGCAATGATGCCTACTATTAGGTTGGGAATTATAGTTGTAGCAAAGGTTACCTTTTTGATTTTTCATTCAATGCAAATCCCTTCATCAATTCACTACTTCCAAAAAACTCATTTAATAATTTCCCATTGGTGTGTATTTCTAGCTAAATTTTACCACTTTATGCCAAATCCTAGCTAATTACAACTTGTTGTGTTAGAAAATATGCATAAATTAAATTTAGCAACAAACAATTTAATCACCAAATTTAAATCTAAATTTAGAACCATTAGTTACCACCCTTTCGATTAAATTTTATGGCAACTACTAAATACTTGGCTAGCGATTTTGATTTGATGGTGTTGCACCACATTAATGAATTAGGAATGTCATGATGACATTGAAAAAAGATCACATTATTCTGCATTAAATTCACATGCCTCAACTCACATGTATTACTCCTTTCAAATTACCTAGGTGATGACGTGTGTTGCCTTACCGATGCAATTTTCTTTTCTGCTTCACATACATAAGCACCTCCATAACTAATACAGCTTAAAAAAAATGAAATGACCACTATTAATTTTGAAATATTCAACTTTCTTGATTTGCAATCTTTGTACTTATCAAACTTGAAGAAAATTATCATCAACTATGTGTAAAGAATTAATTTGATTTAGCATTCTTCTCTGAAGACTCTCATCTAGTTTCCACCCTGCTTACAATTCCCAAGACTTCACTCGAGGAAACTATGTACCGCAACTTCCTCACAGATTTCTATAAACTCCTCACTTCTTGAATTCTTCACATTTTTATTTAGCTTTCTTGTTATTTTTCATTTCTTGCTCTACCTATTCTTGCTTGCTTCTAGGTCATGGATACTCCAATTTTCCTAGCCTTCTCTCACCGCTAGAATGTTTTCTTAGGATGTATCACACCGCAAAGCCTTGAAAATGTTTTCTTCATTCAGAGTTCCAATTTCATTGTACCAAATTTGTGCTTAGTCCTTGGGGAAAAGTATGTAGAGTCCAGCCGCTACTACCATTTCTATTCTGACACGTCTTCTTGCTTTGTAGCATCACTCCTAGATATTGGGCTTCCTATTGAATATTTTCACTCAACTGCCAATTTGATAGTAAGGCTTGAATATTTGGAGAATCTAGATACTATTTTGTCTATTGCACACCTGACCATCAGAATCCCTCCAATGGATGATATTCCTCAATTCTTAGAACATGGGGAAGTGGTTCCACTCTGGCCTTTTCTCACTAACCTCCATATTCGTGACTTTGAAGTTCACTAGGAACATGCCTACATAGGGTATTTATCCCTGATAGATGAGGCATCCCATATCAACTGAATGACTACTCTTATCTGCAACTCAACTCACTCTTTTTTATTTTTTGATCTTTTGAAGCAATAATTTTGATACTTCCATGTATATACGTGATACACACACACACACACACACACACACACACACATAGATTTTTCATACATCTTAAAGTATCTATTTATTTTTCATTGTTTTATAATTTTATATTTCATAGCACAATTTTACAAATGTTCGAATTAAGTCTCATGTGTAAGATAAGTTAGGAAAAATTTTCTATTGCAAAGGCTAAATAGAAAAATAAAAGAAAAAATGAATGAAAGAGAAGCGACAACAAAGAAAGAAAAAAAAAACAAACAAACCCTACAAAAGTAAAACTAACCCTAACTAACCAAATTTCTAATCTAACAAGCGATTAACCCTAACAAAACAACTCATTTTGATTTCAATGACTATGTCCATTATTGTCCTAGTATGAATTACAACAAGTTTATCCTTCAATTCACTCAAAGAAATTTGAAAAGTCCTACTGTAACAATGAATTCTTCTAAATTTTATGTGTTTAATAATTGTAAATTCAAAAGTGTACTTGCCAATAACTTGGCTCATATGTATGAAAATGACCTCATTAAAGGTTGATTTCACACATTTCATCTAATGTGACCATACTCTACCTTCTTTTAGCCTTAGCTCATTGTTTTGTTTACTCTGTTCATTTCCATGAATGGTTGTGTCCATTTCTTAGCTTTCTTCTCCTGCAAAAATTTTCATGTCTTTGGTCCTGTCTTCACTTTGCATTTTGTTAGACCAAGATATATCACAATTTATATTGTTATTAGAGAGAGAAAAAGTAAAAGTTTGATACTCTATATCTTCCATAAAATTAGGAAAATTTCCTTTTTTGACTTGTGAATTTTGAACTTGGATAAAAATACACACATCTCCTACTTGATTCTCCCGCTCCTCTTCATTTGTTTTTTACTCGTATAAGGAGAATGATGACTCATCAATATAATTTCCTTGTTTCTGATGTGATGTCTCGAAATCTCGACATTCTTGCCTATTTTCCTGCAAAATGTTAAGATCTTTTTAATAATTGTAGTTATCAAACTATTTTGATGTATCAGTTAATTTTTTAACATTTTCAATTCTGCTAGGGTTAAATGTATTTCTTGTTAACAATTCCTTTCTTCTAGCAGTTAGAACTTTTTTTCTTTAATAGAATCACTTTACATATAGCCAAACTTACCCTTGTTAAAAAAAATTCACAATCAAGTTCACCATGATCAGTTGTATCATAAATTCTACACTCTGTGACTCTACCAAAGGTGAATAAACTCAAAGGATGTAATTTCTAGTTAAATTTTTTCCAAATTTTCTCAACTTCCATATTGAAGTACCAGCTTCCACTATACTTTTTCTTTACAAGCTTCCATTTTAAGCTCGAGACTAATACACATTTCAATATATAGCTTCTCCTTCTAGCACCAGTTCCTGTTGATGGTGATGTTACTCACAACAACATTGCAGATAAATTCCTTATAGGAAAATGGTGAAGATCATATCCTTCTTGAAAGACTTAACCAAAGGCAACCTAGAGGCATCTGTATGATAGGATAAAGGTTGGCTTAGTTCAATCCCAAGTCTCCAGTAGTCAGGTCTTGATAGTACTAAGTTCTTTTCAAGGTATGATGTGATATTGTTGTTAATCTCAAAGAGAATATGGTTGTTTAATGTCAAATGTATCATACACCAAATTCTCATTTCAATCATAAAATAATATCATGAAATCAAAAGATTTGAAATAATACTTCATGAATATCAACAATTTTTCTATCACTTAAGTAAATTTAGCTTTAAGCACTCAACAATTTCATAGGAAACAAAATATTTTCAATAAATTTCCATTCATTCATCTCTTTTTTGAAACATTTTTAAGAATTTAAACATCTATTCTAAAATAGAGCATAAAAAATACTAAAAATTAAAATTTAACTCAGTTATTCTCCACGCATGCCCCAAAGAATTAATCAAATAAAAGAAAACCACTTTATACTTCACTAGATTCCTTCACAGCTACATATAAAATGGTGTGAGCTTTTAAAGAGAGGGGTTTTAGTTTGGACATTGAGTAGGTTTTGTATGCACCCTTAATCGACACAAAACATAGTCTTGTTCATTTGAACTAAGAAAACCAACTACAAAGATTTCATGAGATAGGTAGCTATCAAATTGGATTTGAAATTGATTAATTTCTACATGCATACAAGTTTTTAGACCAAAATGATTCAAAAAATAGGAAAAAAGAACAAAATTTAGAGAAGTTTTGCCTCTTCTGACATCCATAAATTCTAAACTTAAAAAGAAGTATCCCTTGTCCTTTTATAGAAGTAAGGCGCATATCTATAGGATAAGACAAATAGATGAGAGGAAATCCAAGGGACGAATCAAATCAAGGCACCTGGACTGTAGTGACTGGTAAGATAATTGTAATCGAAGTCAATGAAGGTCAACCTAAATCTACATGTTGAAGCACTTTGGTCTTTTCATCTATTTATTATCACCAAGAAAATAACTTGAATTAGAATCATGTGTATTAATCTTCCCATATATTCAAAATGATCAGTTCATTATCATGTTCCCACACTTTTGTTTTTCCTTGGCCTTTCTATTGTCGGGAATGGGATTCCTCAGAGATTGGAGCTTTTGTACGCCACATACATAATACTGAGATCTCCATTATTACTGTGGATTCAAACTCCTCTACATATAACATCCTAGAATAAGAAACCCAATCTGGATATGATTCTATCCATGATTAAAATTTTCCTAACTATCCATACCTGAACTCTACATCACAATCTGCATTTCCAGAACTGCAATCACAAATTCCACTCATTAAATCCCTTTTAAAAAAAACATTTATAAAAATCTCATGTGAATAAAACCATCACTAGATCATTATCATATAAACTTCTCATAAATAACACACTTTCTAGCATATCACAAATCCTTGTAGGGTGCTGCCAGAATAGTGGCTTACACTTTCTTCAAGATCCTATTTTTTGTCGAAATCACATATTTTTAGAAAATATAATGATTTAATCCTTGAAAAGTTCTATTTAAAGGATTCGAATTGAAGAGGGTTTGATCAAACCACCTTAGACCAAGCCCCCTTGGATAAAACTTGGCTAGTTTTAAACCATACCTAGAACAAAGACTCCATTACCCCTATCAAAATGTTGATAAAAAACCACTTTTGATTTAGTTTTTTAGGAATAAAATGAATTCATTTAAAATTTAATTTTTGTAAGTATGTAGTCCTTATTATAAGCTTCCAAAAAAGTATAATTTTAGTTAAATTTAATTTGATTATTATATTTATTTTTTTATTTCTTGTGAATTTAGGTTTATCAATGAAAATCAAGCTCTTTGTTCTGCACATGTGAAAAAATAGAAGATTATAATTTTTTTTTTGAAAAATATGAGTGCACTAGATATTGAAGTCGTTGATACAACACAAAGAGAAAATTGAATTTTGATACATACAAAAAAAGTTGTGTTAAACGGTCCGCTTATGTCTAAATTGTAATTGGTTTGACTTTGAAACTTGATTAAGGAAGAATTGCTCAATAAAACACTATGAAACCAATTGGAAGCACTAGATATCATAGTTACAAATCTAAATTTGAAAAAAATAGAATTTTATCCTTCAAGGAAAAATGTTGTGTTATACAATGAGCGCCACTCCTTAAAAATGGTGTTTACTGAAAAAAACTAGTTTTCGAAGGAGATGGAAAAAGAAGTGCAATCCAATTACAAAAGTTTAGAAAAAAATATATTTAGAATCTATAGAAAAAATGTCATAAATCACTATTTTTCATCATCTTCAAATTCCTCACGGTTTAGCTGCTATAGGTGTTCGACAGTGAAGATTTAGTTAGAAAAAATCAGTTCAGTGTCCAATTTGGCCAGAAATTGTAAACCAGTATTGTGGGATCACCCTGCATGATTATCTCTTATATATTAGGTTACTGGACTATCAAACCCATTGGATAACCTTAATATTTTAAAACTTCACTTTGCATCATTACCCGATACCTAGTACCTGATATTCAACTTTACCCATGAATTCTCTCGTACTATGATTTTACTGAAACCTCCATCTTACCGGACCTCGATTATCAGACCAGAACATTCTGCTCAACATTTGCATTACATTTATCCTTTTTCAAACATTCCTGGTTCCAAGTATCCAGTACCTAGAGCACTACATTATGAAGTATTCTTTTATTAAATATTTCTCTTTTCTGTTCACTTTTGGTGATCTTTTCAACTAGCCAACACCTGCGATAAGCATTAGTTTTTTCACTTGGGTCCCCAATTCTTATAGTCATGGGGCATGTTGTGAGACCACACAACAATCCCCCTAATTTTTATGAATTTGAGGTGTCACTACATCCATTTTCTCCTCTAAAGCTACTTATCATTGGACTTATTGAATCAAACAATAATTGATCATAATATATGTTCTCAACATGTCACTACTTATAGAAGTAGCCTATTAAAAGCTACCTTAAAATTGATACTATTATCAATAACCATTAAATATAAATAATCTTCCCCATACTAACTCCTAATCACACCAATAGTATTGAAGAAGTTGATAAACCCAACTTTACAAACTCCAAGAATCACTTGCATGCAATAACCTATCACGTGCAAAAGATATTCAAAACTAAAGAAGATGTTTTGCAAGCCTCAAGCAAAAATGCATTAAGAGAATCTAATAATTACAATGAGATCAATCCTTATGAAGGAGATAAAGAAACCCTAAAGTAAAACCTGAAAGGAAAACCCTAGTGTGCACACTTAATAATTAATAAATAATTAATTATTAATTTGCCTAAATTTAGCTTAAGAAAACCTAAAGTAATAAGTGACTTAATTAATTAACCAATATGATGAAATTAATTAAGTGAGATAAGTTATTACTCTAACACCCCTCCTTAAGATGAACTTAGGGAGTGGCTAAAACACTAGGAAAAGATGCATGAAAGCAAATATAGGTCCTGGAAACAAGGCCTGATCAGGTACCCATTTACAAATGCAATGCAAACTAAATCAAATGAGGTAAAGGAGAAAACCATGTGGGAACAAAACTCCTCCCCAAAATAGAATGCAAAAAACAACTAAGTGATAAAATATGAAGGACTACATAAGACCCTCCAAGGACACCATCCATTAGAAAGATACATGAATGAGCCCCCCCAAAAGAGAAGAATGAAGAGACCACATAGCCCCCTAGAATGAAGTAGCTCCAAAAAAAATGAAGAAACCACATCTCATAAAAGAAGTGAGAGGGAAGAGGCCTCATGAATGCAATCTCTAAAGTTGAAGTAGGTGTAGCCCAAGATGTCACCGTAGAAGCAGGTGTGACCTCAACCAGTGAAGAAGTCAAAGTAGGTGAAGACTGAAGAGAAACCTTCAAAGATGAATGATCAAGTATGTCCTGCTGCACTGAAATGGAAGAAACCACATATGTATCCATATAAGTATCAACAACTGCAATAGTAGGTGGAGGAGATGGAATGGAAGGCTCAAGAACTAGATGAAAAGTGAGAACACCAATGTTAAAGTAGCCAAATATCTCCTCTAAATGATGATTCACACTAGAAGTGTGATGAACAGTTGTAGGAACATAAGAACCATCAGTAGCAAAATATACAAAGGAATACAACTAAGATGAGTGATCCAACACCCTAGTAGTAATAACTACTCTAATCTCCAAGTCTCTGATGATAACTAAATCAGGTGTGAACTCCACACATCTCCCATTTCCTCCATGTGTGATCTGATATATGGAAAGAAGGTTGTTCATCAAATGAGGAACACACAAGACATCCTAAAAAGTGTTGTTCCCAAAACTAATAGACCCATTCCTTGTAACACTCATGTATGCATTGTTTCCCATCAAAATGGGAGAAATAGTGCAAGGCTCAAAGGAAGTGGACATTGACTATGAAGATGCCATATGATGAGATGCTCCTGAATCTAGAAGCCATCTCCTTGATCCATGACCTAAAGAAGAACAAGGAGCATGTCCCTTCATATCTGATGAAGTATGTAAACCAGTTGTGCACCTGTCATGTTACTCTAAAGAAGAAGAAGAATGAGGGGAAGGAGATGATGTAGACATCCTAGAAGGAAAATCAATCTAATGTTTCCGAAGAAGATGCTTCAACTCATCAATGTCCTTATAGCAACTATGTTCTGCATGTCCTTCTCTTTTGAAATATGCACATGGAACCTTCTCCTTCCTAGATGATTTCCCATTAGAAGAAGAGGATGAATCTGAGGACTCCTTCTACTACTCATGATATTTGGAATCCTTTTGTTTCAATTTATTTCCTTTTCTTGTAGGAGCCTTTTGATCTTTGGGCTCCTATGATGCAATAAGTTCTTGTGATGAAGAGGGCTTCAAATTTCCCATGCTAGCCAACTTGGCCTGATCTTGAGTGAGAGAAAATGCAAAATAATCAAAATAAGGCATAGTAAATCTAGTACCAAGTGCATCCCTAGTGGCATAAAAGGTAGATACAAAAACTAAATAATTTGGTCCAAGCTTAGAAAGAATGGACAATATCAACTGAGATTCTTCCTTCTGAGCACCACATTGTGACAACTACAATGTAAGAGACTTGAGTTTGGTGAAAAACTCATGTATTCTATCAAAATACCTAGTATTTAAGCCAATAAGCTCATTCTCTAACTAAAACCCTCTCATAGTATCCTGCTTCCCTAACAAAGACTCTAAAGTAGTCCAGATCTCATTGGGTGTAGTACAAGACTCAACATGAAAAAGAAGATCAGAAGAAAGAGACAAACATAAAGTACCAAAAGCTTCATGACACCTATTAAACCACTTTTTCTTTTCAATAGCACCTAGAGGTTCAATTTTTGTACCCATGGTTACCCTATACAACCCTTGATGCTTCAAATGAATCTCCATTTTTTTTCCAACCAAAATAATTGAATGGAGTATGCAGTGAAATATTATGTGTATCCATGATAGAAAACAACAATATATACTCTCAAAGCAAAAAAAAAATTCCTTTTGATCTCTAAAAATATCCTGATTGGACACTTCCCAAGGAAATAACTCAAAAGGTAAACGTTGAGATCAAATAATAATATAAGATACCTAGTAAATATTATAAAAAAACAAGGCTTGACATCTTTCTAGAGTACTGAATCGGCTTTCCAACACCTATTTGTTTTCACAAAACCGAGTCCAGACGCAAAAGTTATGCCTCCTAGAGTGAAAACAACAACTCCGGACTTCAAAGGTTGAAAAAAGCATAAAAATTTCAAAACCAGAAAAACACGCATACACCATTAGATAGAGCGTCGAACTAGATTTCTGGCGATATCTCGTTTGCAAAAAAAGGCCTATGTTTGCAAAAGTTATAAGAAAATGAATAAAAGGCATGTAAAAGGAACTTTTAACATTAAACAGGTGCAAAAATTTGGCCCACAAGCACTGGCCCTCGGTTCTGGATATGATCATCCGCTATGGAGAAGAAAAAAACACCGATTGGTGGAGAGAGCACAACTCCTAGTCACCCATGTGACCAGAGCAGGTGCTTCAAGCTGGTGGGGGATGGGGACTAACTCCCAGTCCCAATATGACCACAAGCGGAGTGCTTTTAGGCCCGCGGGGGCTAAAGCTGGTGGAGCGACATTATGGTAAAGACCACCAATGGTTGTGGCTGAAGGGTGGTGCAGGAGTGGCCGTTTGGTAGAGTGATGGTGGCTGAAGAATTTTTAACTAGCCACACAATTTTTTTCAAAAACACTTTTATTGTTTTGGTTTTTTTAATTTTTGAGCCTCGATCTATGTGCCCTTGGGCTGAATGACCTTGGGGCAAAAAAAAATTTCTTCTTTGGTTGACTATGTCGAAAATGGACAAGTTTTATATGAAAATAGGGGTTTTTGGGTGTTGTGGACTCAATGGCGAGGTCCATTTTGTCCAAAAATGCCCAAAAAAAAGGCTACCCCCAGATCCATAAAAAGGAAGCATGTTAAGAAACCCTTGCACAAAAAAAATTACTATGAGGAAATATCTTTAAAAGATGAACAGGTAGCTATAGGTCTAGATCTTTGATACCATGAAGAATTTGAGAAACCCAACTTTACAAACACCAATAATCACCTGCATGCAATAACCTATCATGTGCAAAAGATATTCAGAACCAAAGAAGATGTTCTGCAAGCCTCAAGCAAAAAGGCATTAAGAGAATCTAATAATTACAATGAGATCAATCCTTATGAAGGAGATCAAGGAACCCTAAAGTAAAACCTAAAAGGAAAACCCTAGTGTGCACACTTAATAATTAATAAATATTTAATTATTAATGTGCCTAAGTTTAGCTTAAGCAAACCTAAAGTAATAAGTGGCTTAATTAATTAACCAATATGATTAAAGTAATTAAGTGAGATAACTTATTACTCTAACAAGTATAAAATCAGCTAACATAATATAATCCAACTAATGTACATAATAATAATACCAATAATTGAACACCTCAATAAATGCATACTTACCAAGAAAAGGAATGGAACCCATCTGGCTACCTCAAGAAGATACAATAAACATTAGTTAGATAGTATCAATCAATTCACCATATTTGTTAACAATCAAAATATAAACATCGTTTATGTATAGGAACAACTATTACTTATATATAACATCTAACATAAAAGATCATAAGATACCATCATAGACTATGTTGGCATATTTATGTCATTGATGTCATAAGGGGATTAGGTGGGTATGTGTAGGATCATGATGGGCCAAAACGTGGTGATATAATGGGTATGTGTAGGGTATGTGGCTGATAACCTTTTTTTACCCAAAATTGATCAAATGAAAAGGATTTTTAAAAGATATTCTTAGCTTTCTAGCAATATAAATTATGCTTTACTTTGAATTTAATAAATAATTATTATCCATTTTCTATTTGAATTATGACTAAAGTCCTAATTGATAGGCTGATTCAAAAACATTTATAGCTTGAAAATGTTATTACATTTTTTGAATCCAAAACATGTGTCACATTGTATGCTTTGCATACTATAGGATTAAAATAAATAAATTTCATGAAGTTTTGACCAAGTTAAGGTGGTTAGACATACAAGTTTTTATATTTTCAAAAAGTTGTAACAAAAAATTCATAATTAATTATTTACTTGGAAAAAAACTACAAAAAAATATCCATCACATCGGGACATGAGTCTTCTACTAATATCTAAAATTTTATAAAAAAATATTATCATTTTATTGTGGTTAGGGTGGTCAGACAGACACCTAATTCTTATTTTTTCCCTGAAATTTAAGTACTACTGAATTGAAATTTCAAATTTTCACCAAATAGGTTTTTTATTTAAAAAAAATAAACCTAGTAGTTTAGAAACTACATTCAATTTGCTACAGATTCTATTTTTACATATATTTGAAATAATATAGATAACTTATTCAATTTTTTACGTCAAGTTGCCTAACTCTGATTTTTCTAAATTTTTCGCCACTTATTGGACTTTTTTTACCATGATGATCCCACACATACCCAGGTGAGAGATGAAACATTTTTTGTATGAAAGAGAGTCAACATTAATGTTGAAATTTTTTCATTAATGTTTGAGGAAGATAGTGTATTGTGAATCAGGAAGATGAAGTCAAGGCTGCAAATGTTACTAAATTCTCTCAACACTCTAAAGAAAAATATGATCTAAGATTTGACATGGGTTTTCTGAGAGCAAATTAGAAATGTATTTTTCAGGGCTAGAATTTGAAGGCTATGCTCTAAAAAGGATTACTTGTGCTCTTTGTTAGAATTAAGGTTTGTTGGTTAAACCCTAGGTACATACAATCATGGCACCGAAATAGCATTTCTAATTTGATGGTGACTTGTGTTTGACAGTTGTAGGTAGCTTAAGTGATCACTTAGGCCTATTAAGTCATGTGGGGAACTGACCCTTTCACCTAGAAATTACCAACAACTGAGTAAATATTTGTAGCATTAAAATATTTTGCAAGTCTCAGGCAAATATTTCCTTTTTGTGAAAATCAATGGAGTTGGTTGAGACTAAAAGATCTAACAATCTCCCTACCAACTCGTTGTGTCTGTGGTGGGTCTCGGTTAAATCAAGTGGGGTTGAGAGGATTGGTGAAGAGTAATCCATAGTGGATAGTGGGACCTACGATGATAGCAGAGGAAGTTATTGGTACATTGATGTAGGGGCATCTGAAAGCATTCAGAACCATCGAGGTAGTCGACATTGAAGTTGTAGGGTACTGGATTACTATGTTTGATTTCTAGAGGTTGAGGAGCTGAAATTCATTACTAGACATGATTATAATTAATACCTTTAAGGCTGTAGATGTCGAGGATCTTGAATATGTCGAGGATATTGAGAAAATTGTAATAAAATGAGTTGCAAGTTGTTAATGATGCTATAGTGTTCAGGTAAAAGCACAAAGCTATGTCACACTTTCAGCCAACTTATCAACATAACTCAATTTAAGTATTTCTAACTAAAAATCAATTTTGGTCAAACATATGATCTAGTAAGATTCATTCTAGCTAAGTTAGATGCTTCCACAACTTTTTCAACTAAAATTGTTGGCTAAAAATGTATGGAGCACCACTTTGAGTCCAATTTACCAAAAAAATTAAATTATTTGAAAAACTTGAAGTTTCAATAACTCCTGCTAATGTAAACAACATTTTTAAAAAAATATAAAAATACCCTTTTGTAGATCCATAAGTGTAGTTTTAAAAAATATATTTATTTTAATATTTTACTTTTTTATATTATATATTTTATTTTACTAAAAGTAGGTTTTCAACAAAATATTAGGTTGATTACTATGCCAAGGAAAAATACTTAAAACTTATTAAAAAAAAAAAAAAAATATGATGCACTAGATAAAAGAATCTATTTTAAGATGGTATAATTTTGTTTCCATTTTAGATAAATATTTAATATGAAAGTTGATCCCAGGAAAAAGCTATTTTTTATTCACATACATTTTAATATTTATTTAAAAATATATATTTTATCAAAATTGGAAAAAAATATCCATGCACTAAAATTTCAAGTTATAAATACACAAAAATTTGAAAGAAAAAAAATGAAATTTACTATAAAAAGTTTGACATCCCATGCAACTTCATTTTTAGCATTTTATCAAGCAACTAAATTATAGTTTTAATTTATTTAAAACTAGTTTAAAATAATTTTTATATTTTAAAAAATACAAACATAAAATATACTAAAAAATACATATTTTACTAGTTTACATCATTTCAAAATTCAAAATATATACCACTTTTTAGTGATTCAAGTTTAAAATTGGATCGGCGTTGGCCATTTCCCTTTATAAAGTGTGACACAACTTTGTGCTTTACCCTTCAATTTGTTGGTTAGCTTGGTATGTTGATGATCAGAGGTTCTGGATTAAAGGGTTTATTGTTAAATATATCTAGTTTATCCATGTTAAGTTTTAGAGATCAGCATGAATTTTTTTTGAGTTATGAGTGTCTGCATTCTGATAGTTGTTTTGTTATTCTAGTTGGTGTTCTTGAAATAATTTAATATGATTCTAGTAGTTTGAGTTGTCCCAGATATTTCTATGGTGATCCACGATGTTTGTGGATGTTTCAAGATCGTTCCCTATCTATGTTGTAGGTCCACATTGATCGTGGTGTTCGCGATTGATGATTTTCATTTGTGAGTTCAAGTTTTCATGTTCTTGGCTGGCAGGGTGTTTGTAGCATGTTATAGACCTTTGAGGAATGATTTTTTTAGGTGTTTCATGTTTAAGGATATTATTTTGGGTCCTTATTTTGTTGTGGCTAACATTGGTTGGTTCACATTGTAAATTGTTGATTGTTTGAGGCTAAACTATTTGAGTCTACATGTTACCTTACCAGCCATTGTATTTGGGCTGACTTGTTAAGAGTTACAAGGCTCTTCAGAGATATAAAAGGAAGATAGAGGATTGTTACAAGGAATCAAGGAGAGGGGATCAATAAAGTGATTGATGGTGTGAAGTATGAAGCACAATGACAAATTTTTCTGATCCAGAAGAATCTCACAGCAGAGGAAGTGTGGAGCAGGAGAAACAGTTTATGATAGAATGTGACTTTATGAATCATTTGTAATCCCTAAGCTATGGCCTAGATCTTGTTAAGTCTGTGAGGCTTATGTAATGAGTTTTGAGATTATAATATAATGAGGAATGAGCTTTGAAGGCTATTTTTTTCCTTATTAGGGTTTTCCCAAGATATATCTTGTGTCTGAGTTCTTAATTACCTTTATCTTTTTGTTGATTAGATATTAAATTCAATTGCATATCTATGTGATCATGGAGTTAGTGATTTAGGCTGCAAGGCTAGATAGTCCTTAATTGGACCCTCCTACCTTGACTACATCAAATGGTATCACAACTAGTTGCGAATTTGTTAGATGGTTGTGAACCGGTTGGGAAGAAAGGCAGTGTTGAAAGAAGTGTGAAACCCTAGAACTAATAAGTGTCATCCTAGAAGAAAAATTGAGGAAAGAAAGATTCGATAAGCATTCAAATTTGGTTGTTTATTTGATTTTTTTTAATGGGGAAGATTCGGAAAAGGATGAAGAAGGAAAATGAAACCCTAATATGCAAAAGGGATAATTTGGAGGAAGAATTGTGTGAAATCAAGAGGTGTAATTTAGAATTGATGGAGAGGATGAAAGAACTAGGAGGAGACAAGTATGATGGTCTTGAAGAAGAATTGGAAAATGTAAGAAGGAGAAATGAAGAACTAGAAGTAGAGCTAGATATGTTTGAGGATGTTGGAAATAAATTTGCAAAAGGATTCAAGTTGTTTGAAAAGGTTGAAAAGATGAACAAAGATTTGGAGTAAAATTCGAAAGAGCTGAACAAGGAGAATAGTTTGCAGAAGAAGGAAATATCTAGATTGAAGGAACATGCTAATTAGTAGGAGAAATCACTTATAGCATGCTAGAAGGAGAATAAGAATATGAGATCTGGCCTGAATATTATGATGTTTCTTGTGATACTAATGATTTTTGTGATGTAGCATAATTTTCTTTGGAAGGTGAAGTTGAAGATAACAATGTAACGAAGCCTACAATTTTTGGTGATGGTATTGGTTTCAAAATCATGCAGAGAATGGGATATGAAGGAAAAGGATTGGGAAAGCATCAACAAGCAATTACAGAACCTATTGAACTAGTAATGAGACCCAAAAGTGAATTCCTTGGATATGACAAAGGTAAGGATGTTACAAGTTCAAACAATTTGAATTGGGAGAGGAAAGGTATGTATTGTACACATTGTAATAGGCATGGACATGAAAAGGAATTGTGTTGGGATCTATATCATTGTAAGCTATGTGGATTAAGGAATCATTCTGAAAATATGTGTTGGAATAAAATGAGAAGGAGAAATCCTATGATAGATTGTAAGAAAATGAATTATGGATGGATTGATGGAAAAAAATGGAAACATGTTACTTGTATGCTTAGGATATTGTACACATGGAAGAACTCATATGTTGGAGGAAAAGAGGGATCAAGATGCAAAGAGAGAAGACCTTATGCAAATTAGAACAAGGACAATTATTCAAAATATGGAGGGAGAGTTGATAGGAGTCATAATACTGATCACAATGAAGGACACTAGAGGAGTGAAAGAGGATTTTCCAAAAGAGAAACTTGTTTTCAAGTCTGGAGGAAGAAAGAATCGAGTACTAAATGTCATCATGAAGCTAATGAAAGAAAGATAGTAAAGGATGCAGAGATAGTTTGTGTAGATAAAGAAGAGCCTGTTGATATAGAATTAGTTTATGTTGAGGAAGGTGAACCTTTGGAGGAATCAAATTTCATAGAACCCGAAGAAGGTGAAGCATTGATCATAAGGAGAAAGTTTATGTACTAGAGAAAAGTAAATATGAATGAAGGAATAGAAGAAGACAATGATCTTGAGGAAACTTGCAGGGTGGGATTGCTCAGACCACCGACCAATGAGGTAGTGCAAGGCTTACAAGTAGATCATTGAACCACGTCCATGACAAGATGAAGAACCAAAGGCAACTTGCAGGGTGGCTTGCTTAGACTGCTGACCAGTAAGGTAGTGCAAGGCTTGCAAGTAGATCATCGAACCAATGAAGAGCTTGAGGAAATTTTGTAGGATGGACTTGAATAGAATTCTGACCTTGAGGTAGTTGCAAGTACCTATGCACAGATCACCAAATCAATTCAAGAGACAAAATTGGGTACAAGGTGATCCCACAAAGCTGGTTTATAATTTTTGGGAGGAACTGATTTTTGCTGAAATCACATATTTTTATAAAATATAATGATTTAATCCTTAAAAGGTTACATTTAGAGAATTACAATTGAAAATGGTTTGATCAAACTATGTTAATTCAAACCCCCTTTGATAGAACCCCGCTAGTTTTAAACCTTACGTATAATAGAGTCTCCTTTACACCTATCAAAATGATGATTAAAAACCACTTTTGATTTAACTTTTGGGGGATCAAATGAATTCATTTAAATTTTATTTTTTGTAAGTATGTATTCCTTATTATAAGCTTCCCAAAAAGTATAATTTTAAATAAATTTAATTTTATTATTATATTTATTTTTTATTTCTCGTGAATGTAGGTTTTTCACTGAAAATCAAGCTCTTTGTTCTAGACATGTGGAAAAATAGCAGATTATTAAAAAAAAAAATTAAAAAATATTAGTGCACCAAATATTGAAGTCCTTGATCCAACAAAGAAAAAAAAATTGAATTTCGATATAAACAAAAAGAGTTACGTGTTATACAGTCGTGCTATGTCTAAATTATAATTGGTTTGAATTCAAAACTTGATTAAAGAAAAAATATTCAATAAAAAACTATCTAACCAAGTGGAAGAATTAGATATTAGAGTTACGAATCTAAATTAAAATGAATTAGAATTTTATCCTTCATGGAAAAAAAGTTATGCATTAACAGTGAGCATCACTTTTTAAAAATGTTGTTTTATGAAAAAACTAGTTTTCAAGGGAGATGGAAAAAGAAGTGAAATCTGATTCCAAAAATTTTGAAAAAAATATATTTAAAATCTATAGACAAAATTTCACGAAACTCTAGTTTGCATCTTTTTCAAATTCCTCACAGTTTAGCCGCTATTGGTGCCCGAAAGTGAAGATTTAGTTAAAAAAATTTATTTCAATGTCTAGTTTGGCCAAAAATTGTAAACCACTATTGTGGGATCACCCTCCAAGAACTTGAGATAGTTTTATAGGGTAGACTTGAACAAAACCCCGACCTTGACACAGTTGCAAGTACCTGTGGATAGATCGCCGAACCAATTCTAGAAACAACATAGGATTTGATATAGTATAGACCAAAGTGAAGAGGCTCACTTTTCAAATAACCCTAAGATTCTGATGCAAGGGCATCCAAAAGCATTCAAAACCATGGAGGCAGTTGATAGTGAAGTTGTAGGGTACTAGATTACTATGTTTGATTGCTAGAGGCTAAGGAGCTGAAATTCATTGTCAAACATAATTGGCATTAATACTTTTAAGTTTGTAAATGTCAAAGATCTTGTATATATCGAGGATATTGAGAAAATTGTAATAAAATGAGTTGCAAGTTGTCAATGATGCTATAGAGTTCAATCTGTTGGTCAGCTCAGTATGTTGATGATCAGAGGTTGTGGATTAGAGGGTTTTTTGTTAAGTATATCTAGCTTATCCACATTAAGTATTAGAGATCTGCATGAATATTTGTTCGAGTTGTGAGTGTCTGCATTCTGGTAGTTGTTCTGTTATTCTAGTTGGTGTTCCTAAAAGAAGTTAATGTGAGTCTAGTAGTTTGAGTTGTTGTGGATGTCTTTGTGGTGATCCATGATATTTGTGAATGTTTCCAAATCGTTCCCTATCTGTATTGTAGGTCCACATTGATTGTGGTGCTCACGATTTATGATTTTCCTTTGTGAGTTCATGTTTTCATGTTCTTGGATGAGAGGGTGTTTGTAGCCTATTGTGGATCTTTGAGGAATGATTTTTAAAGGTGTTTCATGTTCGAGGATATTGTTTTGGGTCCTTACTTTGTTGTGGACAACATTGGTTGGTTCACATTGTAAATTGTTGATTGTTTGAGGCTGACATATTTGAGTCTACACGTTACCTTACTAGTTGTTGTATTTGGGCCAACTTGTTAAGAGTTAGAAGGCTTGCAGAAGATATAAATGGAAGATAGAGGATTGTTACAAGGAATCAAGGAGAGGGGATCAATAAAGTGATCGATGGTGTGAATTATGAAGCACGGTGAAGAATTTTTCTGATCCAAAAGAATCTCAGAGTAGAGGAAGTGTGGAGTAGGAGAAACAATTTATGACATATTGTGACTGTATGAATCATTTGTAATCCCTAGGCTGCATCCTAGATTTTGTTAAGCCTATGAGGCATTTGTAATGAGTTTTGAGATTATAATATAATGAGGAATGAGCTTTGAAGGCTAGGTTTTTCCCTGTTAGGGTTTTCCCAGGATATATCTTGTGTCTAGGTTCTTAATTCTCTTTATCTTTCTATTGATTAGCTGTTAAATTTTGTTGCATATGTGTGTGATCATGGAGTTAGTGATTTAGGATGCAAGGTTGGATAGTCCTTAATTGGACTCTCCTACCTTGACTACATCATACATGATGTCATCTTGGACAATTGGCATAACAAGGTTGATCAATGACTGAGATCATGCCAAGGTGGAAAATTCGACAGTGTTCGCTAGCCCATGGCACATATGGTGGGACACATTCATACCTAGCAAGGGAGCAGGGAGCAATGTAGATCAAATGAAGCTAATCAAATGATGCATGGTAGTGATGGAATGAACCTTGGTAAACCCTATGAAATGTGGCATCATTGCTTCACATCATTGTTGTGAAATGAAACAGTTGGAAGAAATTAGGCGATAAGCGATAGAAAAGTGACACTTGACACAAGCTTGCCAACCCATGAAGATCTTGTGGGCCCATTGTCAGCTCTAACAAGATAGCGGGGGACAACACAAATTGATTGATAGGAAATCCAATGGTGATTGATACATCAAGGAAATGGAGGTGAATGTTCTTGAAGGAAACTGTCAATGGAGGATATTTAAGGGACCATTTATCGAATAGTTGTGTTTTAAAGTGTGACGATGAATGGAGAATGTAGGATTGTGGTGCAAAGGTTGGAAATCCACAGTCCATATTTGAACAAGGCTATCATGAATGGCTAACTATGTGTAAAATATGGTCTATTTGCAGGTTGACTTGGAGATGAAAATTTATTGGTCTAACGTCCTTGATGACAAATGTAATATGATTTGATGCACAAAATGACAGTATAGATGACCATAAAGATGAAAATAAAGATCAAATCATAGGATCAGAAGAGAGCATTAACTACATATCCGATCATAGGGTTTGGTAGGATGGAAATGAAGGAAAATTCTCTACACCAAGAATTAATGTTGTGTGGCTCAGTGTAGCTGGGGGATAATGAAAAAGATATTCATCTTAATAGAAGATTTGATCATAGTAGAAGATCTCAAGGAAATCATGATTAATGGACACTATACAAAATAGATGTGGGGGTGTCTAAGGGTATGGGAAGATAGAGAAAGGAAGTGAAGTGTGGTCCAAAGATCCTACATCAATTAGAGAATACAGAAAAATAGAAAAGGAGAGCTATAGAAGAGTAAATCAGTGCATAGAGGTGGACAAAGAATGCACTAAAGAAGAAGAAGAAGAGGAACAAAACTGAAGCAAATTGGTGCAAAGTAGTGAACAAAGGTGTTGTGACAACAAAAAAGAGTTGAGTAGTTACATAGTTAGCTATAACATTGATAAGAGTTCCTTTGGACCAACTTGTAATCATCTTATATGTTGTACATATGATTGGTTGGTGCCATCAGATAACTGAGTTGGTCCTCAATTCAGGGGATAGGTCTCTCCTTAGGGTTTGTTCCCTTAAAAATTATAACAAAGGATTTCATTGTGAGGCTAGATTAGAATAGTAGCTCGTAACCGCATTTTCTGGCCGTGATTTTTCTCTTGGGTTTTCCATGTATATCTATTGTTATGTGTTGATCCTTTATGTGCATGTATTTGTTATATGATCCTTAAGTTTTAATCTCCACAGATAATATCTAAGTGTTGTGTCCACCCTTTAGAATAGAAGGCTAAAATTTTAGAATCTATTTATTCACCCCTCCTCTCAGTAGATTGTTGTGTTCAAACAATTGGTATCAGAGCACTAGGTTCTCTAGTAGAAGCTTAATCAACTTGAGTAGATCCTTGACTTTGTGAACACAAATGGCCAATAAAGAAAGCTCATACTCAACCAAGCCACCTAAGTTTGATGGAACAAATTATGCTAATTGGAGCTCATTAACGAAATGATATTTTGGATCCTTGGGTTTTGACGTTTGGATGTCAGTGGTAACTAGATACACACCACCTGCCACACCTCCTACAAATGTTGCAGCTAAAAAGAACTTTGAGAACAATGAAAAACCATGGTTTGCTATCATGAACAATCTATCTAGGTCTATGCACAAAAAAATTATGTATTGTAAGAATCCATAGGATGTATGGGATACATTAAAGAAGATTTATGAAGGATATGACAAGGTAAAGTTGGCAAAGATGAAAATACTAAAAGCTAGATTTGAAGGCCTAAAATGTCAGAAGAAGAAAAGATCATAGAATTAAGAGTCAATGATATTGTGAACTCCATAAAAGTACATGGAGAAGAGTTGAAAGAGGATGTAGTTGCATTAAAAGTCCTCAGATCAATGACATACAAGTATGACTCTAAGATCTCAGCTATAAAAGAAGGGAGAGAAATAGAAAAAAATGGGATAGAAATAGAAAAAACTAACTTTGAATGAGCTACACGGTATATTCATAGCCTATTAAATGAGGATGAGAGATAAAGAACCATCCAGGAAAGAAGTTGCATTCAAGATAGTTAACAAGGAGAAGGATGCTCCCCCCAAGAAAGAAAAGGAAAAAATGACTCCATCTAAGGATGATGAGACTGATGAAGAAGAGGCAAACTTCATCAGGAGACTAAGAAGGGGATCTAGAAAATACAAAGGTAAGTTGCCCTTCAAATGATTTGAATGTGGAAAAGAACATCATTTCACTGCTAAATGTCCTTACAACAAGAAAGGAAACTATGAACAAGAGGTAGATGATAAAATTAAGAAATCTTACTACCCTAAGAGAAAAAAATTTAGAAGAAAAAAAAAATTGATACATCCAAGAAGATAGTGATGTATCAAACTGCAATAACTCAAATGATGAACAAAATTGTGCCTTCGTTGCTAAAAAAAATGAGTTTCTTTCCATGGTCCAAAAGAGCCTGAGGAGCAGAAAAATGAAAAGACTGAAAAACCCCTTGAAGAGGGTGAAGATGAAGGAGCAGTTAATCTGGAAGGAAAACTCATATGTGCCCTTGATGAGATTCATGATATCAAAGATGAGATTGAGAAGTTGAAAAAGGAGAACATGCAATAGAAGAAACTTACACAAAAAGAGTCCAACATACTAAGCAAGGAACTTGAAAAATTTACATAGAACATGTAGTAGATTTGAAGCTGAAACTAGAAGAAGCCAAGAGAGCAAGAGATGTAATTCAATCCAAGTTGCAACCTAAAGCAAATAGATGTATGAAGCTTGAGGAAGAAATTATTGATCTAAGAAGGGATTTGGCCAAGGAAAATGAACAAATAAAGAAAGGACTCAAGCTAAAAGGTGGGTCAAGCATTTTAGATGAATTACTAAGCACCCAAAAGCCCACAAACAAAGAAAAATCAGGCTTAGGCCAGGAGAAAGGGAAAAGCTCCTTTTTTGATGCTTATGCAATGCTATATGAAAGATTTAGAGTAGAAGAAAAGTATACATCTATTAAGGAAAAGAACTGCAAAGGAAGTTATTGCAATGGGAAATTTGCAGAGGAAGATAGAATTAAAGAAGAAAAGAATCCTATTGTATACAAGAAGGATAACAAATCAAATCTTGTTCATAAGAAGAAAAGAAAAACTTCAAAAGGGTTTATGGTGATGAATTCAATAGGGTGAGGGACACAAGAAAACAGATGCACAAAAGGCCCCCTCCTTTAGCACAAAATTCTATGACTAGGTATTCCTCATATTTTTATGGATATTTCTATTCATGTAATCATTTTGGTCATAGGGCTAGAGAATGTAGGATCATTCCTAAAAGGAGTGTAAATTTTGAAAGAAGAAATTGATTTTCTCCTTTACTTGATATGAACTTAGTTTGCTATAACTGTAATAACTTTGGTCACATAGCTAGAAATTTTAGAACAAGGCTTACAAAACCAAATATTAAGAATGAGGAAAAGAAAATCTGGGTATGTGCAGGATCATCATGGAAAAAATAGGTCCTTAAGTGGCAAAAGATTCAGAAAAATTAGAGTTAGCTAACTTGTCGTAAAAATTTGAATAAGTTATCTATATTATTTCAAAAATATGTAAGAATAGAATCTGTAACAAATTGAATGTAGTTTATAAACTACTAGGTTTATTTTTATTTTTTAAAATGTATTTGGTGAAAATTTGAAATTTCAATGCAATACTACTTAAATTTCAGGAAGAAAATAAGAAGTAGGTGTCTATCTGACCACCCTAACAACAGTAAAATGATAATATTTTTTTATAAGATTTTAGAAATAAGTAGAGGACTCATGTCCAAATGTGATGCATATTTTTTTGTAATTTTTTTGCAAGTAAATAATTAATTATGAATTTTTAATTACAACTTTTAAAAAATATAAAAACTCGCATGTCTAACCACCTTAACTTGGTCAAAACTTCATGAAATTCAATTTTTATTTTTTTAATCCTATAGTATGTGAAGCATAGAATGTAATGCATGTTTTGGATTCAAAAAATGTGATATCGTTTGAAAGCTATAGATGTTTTCCAATCAGCCTATCAATCAGCACTTTAATTGTAATTCAAATAGAAAATGAATAATAATTATTTATTAAATTCAAAGCAAAGCATAATTTATATTGGTGGAAATATGAGAATATCCTTTACAAACCCTTTTCATTTCATCAATTTTGGGTAAAAAAAAAGTCATCAGCCACATACCTTACAAATACCCATCATATTGCCACTTTTTGGCCCATCATGATCATGCACATACCCATCTTACCTCCTAAGACAAACAAAGAAACAAATAATAAAGAGGAGATGGTAGAAACGATAGAAAATAAAACTAAGAAAGTGTGGAAAGAAAAGGGAGAAAGCTCCACACAATCATTGATTGCACAATCAAATCTTCATGCCAAGAACAAAAATCTATGGGTGATAGATAGTTGTTGCTCCAAGCACATGACTAGAGATAAGAGAAATTTCATCAAACTCAAGAGATGTAATGGAGGATCTATGAGTTTGGGTGATAATACTATAGTCAAAATATGTGGTAAAGGCACCCTAAGCCTAGATGGTATAAACCCTACAAAGGATGTCTTGTATGTTGAAGGTTTAAAGAATAATTTGTTGAGTGTGAGCCAAATGTGTGACAATGGTTATAAGGTCACATTTGATTCAGAAGGCTAAAAAATTAGAAAGAATGGAAAGATATTTGCACAAGGATTGAGAACCGACTACAATCTCTACAACCTTGTTGAAGTAAAAGTTCAAAGTTGTTTGTTAGGATAAACTAATGAAAGTTGTTTATGGCACAAAATATTAGGCCATATAAACTTTGAAAACCTAGTGAAGGTGAGTTCAAGAGGTCTGGTTAGACACATTCCTAAGGTAACAAATCCTACAAATGTCATATGCAAAGAAAGTCAGCAGGGAAGGAAAACAAAGGCTAGTTTTCCAACCAAAGAATATTCAACTACTAAACCTTTACAGTTGGTTCACATAGATTTATGTGGACCCACAAGAACAAGAGTTCTGAAAGGAGAAAAATACTTTATGTTGATAATATATGACTATACAAGGATGACATGGGTGACATTCCTAAGGGAAAAATCATAAGAATTTGAGAGATTTAAAATCTTTAAAAAGATGAGGAGATAGGAAGGAAAATAAAATGTTAAAGATCAGATAGAGGAGGAGAATTCACATCTAGTGAATTTTTTGAATATTGTGAAGCACATGGAATCAAGAGATAATACTTAGCACCAATAACTCCATAGAAAAATGGAGTAATATAAAGGAAGAATAGAGTTGTGCAGGACATGGCTAGAATAATGCAAAAAGAAGCTAGACTAACTGATATATTATAGAGAGAAGCAATACATACTACTATATACATTCTGAATAGAGTCCAAATCCAAGTACATAGTGATAGTACTCCCTATGAACTGTGGTATGGTAGACCTGCATTTGTGAAATACTTTAAAGTGTTTTGCAATAAATCCTACATCAAAAGAGAAGATGAAAACTAGGAATATTTGATTCAAGACTTGTGATGAAGGAATATTTTTAGGATATTCCACTCAAAGCAAAGCATATATATGCTCTAACAAAAGGCTAGACAAGATTGTGGAAAGCATCAATGTAAAAATTGATGAAAGTATAAAACACATCCAATCTTATCAAGACAACATTGATGATGAATCAGACTATGAAGACAATGTAGAAAATGAAGAAGAAGAGTCTGAGGAAGTAGATGTTGATAAGGCCCTTGTAAAGTATGTTCATAAAGATCATCCAACTGATCAGATAATTGGGGATAAAAATGGAGTTCAAACTAGAAGGAGATTTGCAAAGAGCAAAGAACAAGTGATTTTTTCTCTCCTGTCTCAAATTGAACCAAAAAGTTTCTCTAAAGCCAGCAAAGATGAGAGTTGGATAGAAGCCACAAAAGAAGAGTTAAACAAGATTGAAAAGAATAAAACATGGGAATTAGTACCCAGGCTTCCAAGAAAAAATGTGATTGTTACCAAATGGGTGTTTAGAAACAAGTTGAATGAAGATGGAGCAGTAATAAGAAACAAGGAAATATTAGTGTGCAAGGGGTATACACAAGTTGAAGGCATTGATTTTGAAGAGAAATTTGCACCTGTGGTAAGACTAGAATCAATCAAAATGTTTCGTGTGTTTTTAGTCTACAAAGGATTTAAAGTGTATTAGATGGATGTCAAGTCTGTATGCTTGAATGGAAACTTAGAAGGGGAAGTTTACATACAACAACCAAAAGGTTTTCAGCTTTCAGAGGATGATGACTATGTTTGTAGATTGAGAAATGCCATAAATGGTCTAAAACAAGCACCTAGAGCATGTTATTCAATACTAGAATAGTATTTGTCGCAACAAGGATTCAAAAAAGGATGTGTAGATAGTAACTTGTATTTCAAATCTGAAGGTGAAGACATGATTATAGTGGTTGTTTATGTGGATGACATCATTTTTGGTGATAGTAATGATAAAATATGTAAAATATTTTCTACACACATGCAAGATGAGTTTGAGATGCCAATGTTAGGATAATTGTCATTTTTCCTTGGTTTAAAAATTGTACAAACTGATAATGGGATATTCATATCTCAAACTAAGTATGCTAAGGAGATGCTCAAGAAATTTATCATGGAAGACAACAGACCAATCAGTACCCCCATGATAACTGGATGCAAGTTGAATAAGTCAAATGAATAACCTAAGGAAAATCAAACAATGTATAGGTCAATGATTGGAAGCTTGTTGTATCTAACTGCATCAAGGCAAGATATTATGTAAGAATTATATTTAGTGGCAATATTTTAGGCTGCACCTAGAGAGTCACATCTCAATGCAGCGAAAATAATTTTTAGTTACATCAAGAGTACTGTTGACTATGGACTATGGTATCCCAAGAGTAAGGAATTCATTTTAAATGCATATACAGATGTTGATTGGGTAAGAAGTATGGGTGATAAGAAAAGCACCAGTGGTGGAGAATTCTTCTTATGAAACAAGCTAGTTTCTTGGATGAGAAAGAAGCAAGAACTAGTCACTCTATCCACTATTGAAGTAGAGTATGTAGCAGCAACAACATGTTGTACTCAAGTCCTATGGATAAAAAAAACTCTCAAAGACATCAAGGTGGAGTACAAAGAACCTATCTCAACTATATTTGACAATTCAAGTGTCATAAACACATCAAAGAGTCAAATGATCCACTCTAGAGAAGGTTGCAAATAAGGAATTCAATATGGAATATGTTACCATGCAAAGGAACATGTAGCTGAAATTTTCACCAAGCCTCTTCCCAAGGAACAATTTGAATATCTAAGACAAAAATTGGGATTTATTGCTCCCACATCATATCACTAGTCCCTAGTGATGGGGCATACCTCTAGGGGGAGTTTCATCTATATTTTATTCATCCCTAGAAACAGATGGGACACATCAAGTCAAGTGTTAATGGTTTTACAAATTTTTCTAATGAATTGATGGTTGCATAATCAAGATTCCCACTTTCTCTTTGAATTTCTTGTCAAAGGGGAAGTAATGAGTCAGGGAGAGTCTGCACTTTGCCATTGATGTCAAAGGGGGAGAATTATGATCAAATTCTCAAGTAGATTAGGATGAGCATGGTAGCCATGTGCATATCTAATTGGAGTAGTGTGTAGTATGTCAAATTGGTATAGAGCTCAAATTGATACAAATCTCAATTGATTTCAATTGGTATCAAACCACTTCAGCCCATTGGTATGAGCATTTAGTTTTCCCATCAATGACAAAGGGGGAGATTGTTGGAATATTATTGTCATTGATATCAAAATGGGATCAGGTGAGAGATGGAACCGATTTTGTATGAAGGTGAGTTAACATTAATTTTGAACTATTGTCATTAATGTCTGAGGAAGATAGTGTATTTTGAACTAGGAAGATGAAGTGAAGGTTGAAAATGTTGCTAAATTCTCTCAACACTCTAAAGAAAAAATTGATCTCAGATTTGACATGGGTTTTATTAGAGTAGCTCAGAAATGTATTTTGTAGGGACAAAATTTGAAGGCTATGCTCAGAAAAGGATTACTTGTGCTCTCCATCAGAATTATGGTTTACTGGTTAAACCATAGGTACATATAGTCATGGCACCAAAAAAATTTTATAATTTGATGGTGACTTGTGTTTGAAGGTTGTAGGGAGCTTAAGTGATAACTTAAGCCTATTAAGTCATGTGGGGAACCGACCCTTTCACCTAGTAATTACTGACAACCGAGCAAATATTTGCAACACTTAAATATTTCCTAAGTCTTGTGCAAATATTTCCTTTTGGTGAAATCAATAGTGTTGGTTGAGACAGTAAGATCTAATGGTCTCCCCACTAGCCTATTGTGTCTATGTCAAGTCTTGGCTAAATCTAGTGGAGTCACGGGGATTGGTGGAGAGTAATCCATAGTGGATAGTGGGACCTACGGTGAGAGAAGATGAAGTTATTGGTACATGATGTCATCATGGATAGTTGGCATAACAACGTTGATCCACGATAGAAGTCATGTCAAGGTGGAATATCCAATGGTTCCCACTAGCCCATGGCACATGTGGTGGGACTTGTTCATACCCAACGGGGGAGCGGGGAGCAATGTAGATCAAATGAAGCTGATCAAATGTTGCACAGTAGTGATGGAATAAATCTTGGTAGTCACTATGAAATGTGGCATCATCGCTTCACATCGTTGTTGTAAAGCGAAACAGTTGGAAGCAATTGGGCGATAATCAATAGAAAGGTGAAACTTGGCACAAGCCCACTAGCTCACGAAGATCTTGTGGGCCCGTTTTCAGCTTTAACGAGACAGCACGGGACAACAAAGATTGATCGATAGGAAATCCAATGATGATTGCTACATCAAGGAAATGGAGGAAAATGTTCTTGAAGGAAAATGTCAACAAAGCAGATTTAAAGGACCATTTATCAAATGGTTGCATTTTATAGTGTGACGATAAACAAATAACAAAGGATTGTGGGGCGAAGGTTGGAAATCCAGATTTGAACAAGGAAATCATGAATGGCTAACAGTGTGTAAAATAGGGTTTCACTTGCAGACCGACTTAGAGATAGAAATTTATTGTTTTAACTGCCTCAACGACAAATGTAATGTGATTTGGTGCACAAAATGGTGATACAAATCGCCATATAGACAAAAATCAAGATCAAATCATAGGATCAAAAGAGAGCAGTAACTACATATCCAATCTTAGGGTTTGATACGATGTAAATGAAGGAAAATACTTTGCACTAGGAATTAATGTTGCACAACTCAGTGCAGCCAAAGGATAGTGAAGAATATATTCGCCTTAATAGAAGATTCAATCATAGTAGAAGATCTCAAGGTAGTCATGATTAATGGGAACTACACAAAATAGATGTGGGGGTGTCTAAGGGTGCAAGAAGATAGAGAAAGGAAGTGAAGTGTGGTCTAGGGCTCTTTAATCAATTAGAGAATACAAAAAAATAGAAAAGGAGAGTTGTAGAAGAGTATAACAGTGCATAGAGGTGGACAAAGAATGCACTAAATAAGAAGAAGAGGAACAAAACTAAAGTAGAGGGGTGCAAAGTAGTGAACAAAGGTGTTGTGACATGAACAAAGAGTTGAGTAGTTACAAAGTTAGCTATAACATTGATAAGAGTTCATTTGGAACAAATTGTAATCATCTTATATGTTGTACATCTAATTATTTGGTTTCATCAAATAATTTTGTTGGCACTCAATTTAGGGAATAGGTGTCTCCTTAGGGTTGGTTCCCTTAAAAATTGTAATAGAGGATTTCATTGTGAGGCTAGATTAGGATAGTAGCTCCTAGTAGTATTTTCTCACCGTGGTTTTTCCCATCTTGGGTTTTCCATGTATGCCTATTGTTATGTGTTAATCCTTTATGTGCATGTGTTTGTTATATCGTTAAGTTTTAATATGCACATCTAATATCTAAGTATTGTGTCTACCCTTTAGAAAAGAAGGCTAAAATTTTAGAATCTACTAATTCACCCCCCTCTCAGTAGATTATTATATTCCAACATACTCATAAAATTAAAAATACCACAAGAGATAGGGTCCTACACACCCATCCTCCTTTTTCAAGTATGGCATTTGACAAGGAAGAACTGTGGGGGAAAGGAAGTGACAAAGAATATCATATTGATAAATCTTTCATGTTATTGAGTCTACTATCTGAGATAGAAAAAGGGAGTTGATGTTGTTACAAAGTTCATAGAAATAGCTCTATAGTATAACCTCTGGACTTTAAATTTTCTTCAAGATAAGCAAATGCTTTAGTTGGGCGGAATGATGGGCCTAGTTAATATCTAGTTTTCTTCCATTTAGTTCATATCTTTGAACATTTCAATCTTCTTATTTAATAGATATTCTCAAAACTTATATATCTTGTATGCATCCTAAAACAGACTTTTGATATGTGGAAATATAATTATGATATGATGATATTTTCATGGATAAATATGTGAGTGTTCATGAAATTTAGTATAAATCTATGTTTAATTCATGACTACTAATGATTTGTATACTTTAGATGAAACTAAGATCTTGTATCCAAAATTGTTGTAACTTGCAACAACTGGATTGACCAACCCACAGCCAAAGGATTATAGGTAGATTGTGGGGAGAGTTTAGAATGTTGAAAATGTGATAGTTATAGGAAATTTTGAAAGTGATCATTGAAGTGGTCAATCATGAGTCATCAGATCATCTAATAAGATGACACAAGGGAGAATTTTGTAATGATAAGGAAGCCAATGTGATAATTTTCATAGAACATGTCTTTGTCAAAACATTAGGGAAGAGTTTTAATTCTATTTCTCTTCTTCTATCTTTTTCAATTATGATTCCAGTTCCAAAGATTAGTCGTCTCTCTATTCTTGAGGGAGAGTGGAAATATGTGTTTAATTTTTGTTTTTTAGTCATTATGTGAATAAAGCTCCTCCCAAGCCAATATATTTGGATTAGTGGTTGAAAAGCAAATATTGTTAGAGGATAAGTTGATAGTTTCTTTTTTTGTTTAGCAAACAATACTTCATTTTTAATTTTTTGTTATTTAGTTGCAATGAACATGCACTCATGAATGAGAGATCTCTAGAGATTCTTGTCATCTTGTAAGAGTTCAGTTTCAATGCAATAGAGGTGTTTTAATTTACTATTATGATTGGTTAATTCAAGTAGTGTATATTTGATTTCTCTTATGGGTACAACAACTCAAGAAAGGGAAACTTGAGGTACTATTCAACACCTCATTTTCTATTCTTTTCTTACATGATTATACTGTTGCATTTATTTTAAGTAGAATCTTAATTATATACATGTGAATCATATCTTGTATCATGAATTATGCTCTGTAATGTTTCCATGAGTTGTTTTTCGGAGGAGTTAAGTATTTAGGAGTAAGATTAGGTAGTGATAGTGAATTGTAGAGTTCAAATTTAGTAGTTAACAATTACAACATTAAGTCGAAGGTACCCTTTGCATAAGTAGCAGATTAAGTTATTTCTCCTATTTTGCAAGTTAACACTTTATTTCCTTTTCAAGTCTTTACTATTTTATTGTACATGTGTAAACTACCTATACTCATTGATATAGGTCATGTACAGTCTATTAATGCACATATAGTGCCAACATCATGGAAAGCTTAGGAAGCCCTGGTTGATAATTAAATGAAGCCTTTGTAGGGGTTTGGTGAAATGTTCAGCTACGAACCCCTCATCTGAATTATGTGTCTAACGCCAAGTTGATTGAGCATTAGAAAGGCCTTACATGTACTAGATAAACATCTAAGAAAATAGTTAGGTGCCTGCAATTTAAAATAAAAAATTATAATAAAGAATAGAGTTATATATATATATATGTATATATATATAAAAAATTCTTCTACTTCTATACAAATATTATATTTAAATAAAGAACCACTATAAGACTTATCCTTTAATTGCTCCATCATTTCCACATTTATACTATCATTTATCAAGTAATGTGGAAAAATATGATATTTCTTTCGAGAATTAGTTGACATTTACTTTTCGCTGATGTTGAGAGTTCATGAGATTTCCCTCTAGAGATTGTTATAGATAATTGCACTTTTATCTCATTTTCCCCTTTTTGTTGCTAGTTTTTTCAACATAAGTCTACAGTTCCTAAAAGATGAAACATGCGTCTATTTATTGAATGAAGGGGAGGTGTTCCTTGTGTGAGAGGTTTCTCTTGAATAGGTGGTTGAATATTTCCTTTTCTAATCCTTGATTTGGGCTCCATTATAATTATAATTTCCTTTTTATCAATCTAAAAGGTTTAGAGAATACAAGCTCTTCTAGGTCAATAGTTCCTATAATCAAGATTTTAAGAGAGGGTTCTAGATATAGATTATAGATGAAAAATCCCTAAATTTCTTTTTGCAAAGATTTTAACCACAACAATCATTATAGAAGAGAACTTGAAGTAGGAAGTGCTAACCCCCAGTCAGGAGGGAGGTTTGGTCAATAATATATGGAAGGAAATGATCAAGGTCAAAAAGAGATAAGAATGTTTAAAGATCAAGAAAGAAGAATAAATAATCTCATGTATAATTTTTATCTTTTGTGTAAACAACTTACAATATTATAAAAATTGCTTTATCTAAATAATTTACCCTCCTTATTAGATGAAATTATTTGCTATAAACAATAAGCTTATAAACAATTACAAAACATTTCACTTTACAGATTAAGAGAAGTAGAGATAGGGAGAAAAAAGTTTTCATGTGGTTGTAGAAGCACAATGATCAGTATTGAAGAATTTGGCACTTCTATGAATAAATATGGAATAAATAAATAAAAGTAATTTTATATGGTAGTAATCTAGAGGACAAGTGATTTGTCATAATTTGATATTTATTTATAACGATTTAATTTTGAGGGGCGATAGATAAGTTGGTGGCTTCCAATATAACGATGTCATTTTCCCCTCATTCGTTGGATCTGTAGCAGCCATGTAGCTACCCTCTTGCAATCTATTTTACTTGGAGAACTTTCACTAACGAACATACCCTTTATAAAAATAACGGTAAAGTGATGAGAAGGAGTTCACTTGATACGTCTACATAAATACACGTAGTGCAAAGTATTTTTTTAATTTATTTTTCACAAAAAGTTATTTGAGCCTCTTTAGGGAGTTTCCCTATAAAAGAGTTTGCCTATTGATGATTCTTATTGTCACTGCCTCTTTGAGCTTAAGCAGGCGAAGAGCATCGATAGGGATAAGCCTTTTAGTCATGGAATTCGATATGGAATATGAGCCCCCGGAGTTTTATGAATTCGAGGCGTCACCTCATCCTTTTCCTCCTATCTCGCCTGTTGTTAGTTTGGTGGCTAAGCCTCCGCATGTGGATCAGACTATTGAAAATTTGAAGACTGCCTTATGGCGGGAGAAGTGCTTTCATTTATTTTTATGATTGCAAAGGATGCACACAAGGCTTTTATGAGGAGAGCACATTGGATTCCCTGTGATTTCCTTGTGCTCAGCGCTTTTTCAGTCCAATTGTTAAACATGCTGAATACTCAAAATCAGGACGTGGGAACTCAAAATCAGGAGGTGGGTACTTCCTCCAACGCGAAGTTCAGTATTAAAGCCGCGGAGACCACCTCCAGCGTTCCTCAGTATGCCCGTTGGAAGGACTTTTTGATGATCCATAACAGTCGAACTATATTGTGTGTATTTACAGCATATGTGATGCCAGGAATGGCCGATCCCGGACTCGAACATGCTTGGGTTAGGTGGGTGGCTTTGATAATAACTGTCTTTCATCATCTAACCTCTCAGTATTATACTGCAAAAGACACTGGTGAGTTGCCTAACTTCCTTCGTTTATGGCCTCAAGCAAATAAAAGCCCCGAGGCTTCCTATTATGTATATGCTACAATAATATCCCTCGCCTTCATTCTGCTCATTCTTCTTCTTGCCTGCTCTATTAATGCCGGTAGAAGTATTGAGCGCATCGTGACCAAAAAGATTTCTTTAGTTCTAAGAGGTGAAGGGGAATTTTGTGCTGGCATAGATGAGAAGAGCGAGGAGGTTCATCCACTCCCTCACGCTCACCATCACTGCTGTGGGCGGACAGTCAAATTTGATGTTAAAAGAGCCGATCAGCATTATCATCTCCATCACGTTCACGATCACTCCTCTTTGCAGACAGATGAAGAGGCCGTGGTGAGAGCGGAGAAGCGAGATGAAGATGCTACAGTAAGAGGGGTGAAGGCGGAGGAGGAACACTATCGCTGTTACTGTCACTACTGTTGGCGTACAGTTGAAGATGCAGTGCTAAAAGCCTGGATAATTGTTCGTGCCTATTCCGTTCAACCCGTCCTTGCCAGATCAGCCATGACCGCCTCAGCTGCAATCATAGTTACTATTCAAATTGTGATTACAGTCGTGGGAGGGCTTTCCAAGGTGTTGAAAGTGGCCAATTCAGATAATCAAAACGATGCAGCTCAAAAAAATGTGTTCAAGTTGATTGCCGCTATTGTGGAATCTATATTCATCGTGTTAGCGTGGGCGCTTATCAATTTCAGGTGGGTTATTGCAGCGGCTTATCACCAAATACCCGAAAAGGATAGCTGGCGTAGTGTTTTACGGATAGAGGATTTCTGGACGAGGCACCTGAAAGAACTGCAGCAGGTGGGGCAGTCCCTGCTGGAGGAGGCACAATCTCTCGACAGAGAAATCAAACAACTGGTTTCCAAGAAGCAGACAACACGTACTGTACCCAGTATATTATTGTATGCAGCGTTTTGGCTGCACTGGCTTCTAGTTTCATTCAGCAAAGCCTGTTGGCTTGCCTCTTTAATGATTTTCCATAACAAATTGATGAATAAGTTGTTTTCGTTCATGTTTCAAAAGTACATACTCTGTGTATTTGAAGACTACCGAAAATACGAGAAAATATTGGAGGATGTGCAGATGTTAGGGGACAGCCCTCAAAGTCTGTGGGTGGCTAACCGTAAGTCCATTGAACAGGCTAAGAGCCTCATTATACAAGGTAATCAAGACGGTGAGTATAACTGTGATCATCTGGTTGAATTTTTGATTACCAAGAGAACGACCCAAGGTCTAGGCTTGAGCTGTTTAGACCCTTACAAGCCTCACACAGGTTTGAAGTCCTTGTGCAAGAAGAAGCCGATTCAGAGGACTCGGCAACCACAAGAAGTGAATGACGTGGAAAATCAGCAATCACGGGGACGAGGAAAGGAGCCATTAACTGTAGAAGAGCAATTCACAGACGTGAATACGTCATGGAAAATGACAGCAGTGTCCTTGCTCAGGATCATTGTTCATTTCTCTCCAATTGATGCAGATTCAACACATCATGCTTTTACTCCCGAGGCCGTTGACGACTGTTTGAAGGCATACTCTCAAGCATGGGAAATCATAGATTTCGTTGAGGAGGCACTTACAGAAGCTGATGGAATCACCAGTGAAGCAGCCGACATGGACTTCCAAGTTCTGCAAAAGAAAGTGCGTAGAGCATTGGAGGATCTTGAAAAGAAAAGTAATGGCAAAAAAGAGCCGCCCGAAAGTGAAAATTGTATATCAGGATTGATTTGTGGACGTAAGAAGGGAGAAAATGAAGGCCGTCCAAACGCATTGAAGGGAAAGGACTCTGTAGACTGGAAAGCATTGGACGAGCTTAAAATGGAAAGTAAAAGCAAAAGCAAAATAGAGCCGCTCGAAACTGCAAATGGAGAAAAACAACGCCGTCCAAAGGGATGGGAGGGCGACGACTCTATAGACTGGAAAGCATCAGCATCAGGCAGTGCCGTGTCCACATTATATACCAGCATTCAGTACAATAATGGAAGCAATGCAAGTGAACTCCGGAAAGAATTAGAAAGCTCTTTGGCAGATATAATAAACGAATGCCTACAGAAAGCCCAGGATCTCCTCCTATTGAAGTCCAGGAAATGGGCGTTAAACAGGGATGAAAAACGGTTGGGTAAAGCACTCTATACAGCCTGTAAAGCCAAGGCAGTCATGGAGAAGTTAGCGTGCTACAGGTTAGCAATAGTTTCTTATCGTTGATTGTTTGTCTTGTTTTATATATTAGGTAATAGTCAGCATCAAGTTTCTAGGCTTGTCTTCAAGGGAAGTCCCATGTACTTCACTAAGTATTGATTTAGACTAGGGTTGTGGAAGTGTAATAAATCTAGAGTGCTTTTGTTATTTCTCTTGTGCTATATATGTTGTAGCAACGACACTATGATGTGTGGCAAACTGCGAAGACTGATTTCCTGGAATTTCCAGGTCCGTATTGGTGTTATTATAAAAAATATTATTTAAGATTTTGATTTTAAATCTATTTTTTTATTATTCATTGATTTATATTTGTTTTATTAAAAGTGATCAAAATTTATATATCATTTATCATTTTATTAAAATTAAAAATTTTCAATTTGTAGAATAATATTAACATTATGTTTATTTGATCATTAATTTTTTGTTTTATTTTTGAAAAAAATTAGTAATATAAATTACAAATAGTTTGTGAATTTTTCCAATGCATTTAATGTGTACTTAATTCTTCACAGTTCATCATAATAAATTTGTAAAAGTTATATCTGCTTCACCGTGATTTCTTTGTCGTTCTTTTTTTTTGTCAGTATATCCCTTTGAATATTGAGTAGTTCATTTCAATCAAGTAATTATATAATAAACATGGTATTAATTCAATTTTTGAAGTATTTAATGTTATTTTCTAATATTATCACTAATAAAACATCTTGAATCCTTCTTTTTATAATCTTTAATGGTGCTAATATGTTCACATAATAAATTTTATTGTAAATATAAATATGGCTTCCATTAGAGAAATTGATAGATATGAAGAAATCAAATTCAAAATATTTGATTATTCCTAGTTAATTAATTATTCTATTGATTCAATAATTATACTAATTTCAGCTAATTTATAATAAATTTGATTGTAAATATAAATATGGCTTCCATTAGAGAACTTGATAGATATGAAGATATCAAATTCAAAATATTTGATTATTCCTAATTAATTAATTATTCTGTTGATTCAATAATTATAATAATTTAGGCTAATCACTTTCATTTGTGCTAGTTAGTTAAAACTAGTTTTGAAGAGAAATATTTTATACATATGATTCAATAGTTTTAACAATAATTTTAGTGCACCAATCAATTTTCCAATTAGCATTATTAAGAGTTTTAAAGTTCTTATTTAGGACTGATGTGCTCTGCATGGCCACCAACACTTGAGAGATCACCTAATTTTGGATGTGATAAAAGTCAATCTTTGCGATTGAACATTTGGATTCTTATGTATCCTAAGAAAATCCTAAAATTTTGTAAGGGTAAATAACAAAGAGATTACAAAAAAAGAAGACAAAATAAAGAAAAAGCTCATGCAAAATAGATACATTTTCACAATTAGTTTAGAGCTTAGTAGCTCATGACACTTTGATCAATAGAATAAAATAATAAAATTATATAACCATTAACTCATAAACATGGATAACAGTCAAATTTCCTCATAATAAAAGCTTCCTATACATACTTTCTCATGTGATAATTTATATAGTTCATAGACTTAGTTCATGGAATAAGCATAGAGTATGCCTTGTATTATTATGAGAAAGTCAAGATCAAGATCACACACTAGGCTCAAAAGACTGTCTACATAATAGTCAACTTGAGATAGCTTACACATCAATCTCAAAGGCTCAACTATAGAAAACTATATCAAACAATAAAAATATAGATAGTGTAATATTTATGGTAAAAATTCCCCAAGCCATAATGATATTTTCCCCAAAAACAAAAGTTTGATGTTACAAAATCTATGAATATAGTGATATCTCATTGCTTTTATTTCCTTCAAGTCCTTGAAAGATATAGAAATAAATATATTAGTAGCAAGGAGAGCAAAATAAAGAACATACACATGCAAAACCCAAATTTACATGGAAAACCCAATGAGGGAAAAACCCTAGTGAGAGTAAACTCACAATACAAGGCTCATTACCAAAAATACTTGTCGAAAGGCTCACTACCAAAAAGACTTGTTCTAAGGCTCACTACCTAGGGAAAGATACAAATAGAACTTACATCAATGAAGCACCAACCAACTCCATGTGCAAGATATAGAGACTTGATGAGCTTCATTATTCTAGAGTAGGATACAATTTTTTTTAAAGAGAATTACAATGATTTCCAACACAACACTCTATTGACTAAGGCATTGTAGCACAATTGAACCTTCCTTTCTCTATCTTCAACACTATCTCTACCAGATATTCAATATGAGCCACACACACACTTCTTCAAACTTGTATAATTTTTCATTCTTGTTGAATATAAAATGATCTTGCATTTGTATCCACCACAACACTTTAATTCTTTAATTAGGTCAGCCGAGATGAAAATAAACAAAGATTGTAACAAGTCAACCACCGAACATAATGTGGTCCTCTCTGAGGATACATAGGACAAAATCAATCTTATCTCTTCTTTAAATGTGATCCAAAATTACTTTCATGCAAGCATACATCAACTTAAGTTAGCATCAAGGATATGTGTTGATGAAACATTGAAACACACACCTAGTCGGCCCATAAACACTTAGATTTCACTTGAATTTACATGTTGCAGTCTCAAATAGGATAGTCATGACTTAAATCTATCATGACACAAATTCCATTACAGTCACAGACTTGCAAGCATGTGACACAAATGAATGAATAGGCCTTGTCGGCTAGATATCCACAAATAACCCAGAAAGCCAACTCAAGACACAATGCAGAACAAAAGCAGCCAGTTTGCAACATGCAAATCACATAGGGATGTTCCTTTAAGATCCAACATCACTTCCATACTCTTATTTCATATTTTCATTCCAACAATAACCACCATAGATCAAATAGGTACAAAGAACACTATTCAAGAAACATAGGATATATAGTCAGATGATGTAGCATTTGTAGAATAACTTTTGTATCACTTCAGCATATGATATTGGAACTAAGACATTAGAAAGAAACTGTGAGAATATTCACCAAGCCGTAAGAGTAGAGACATCAATGCAGAGAAATATAGAGCATTTCTTAGACTAGTTCAAACAACTAGCAACACTGCCAACCTTTTGTAGTTCATAGGAACCTCCTCGGTAACACAAGTAACCTAAAAATAGAGGAGTGCAACCTACACCAAGAACTAACATTGTATACCAAACTGTAAGACCATAACTGCAATAGTGGAGGAATCCAAAGAAATCTCTTACACACTTCAATACAAATTCTTAAACTAGAATCATTTGAGCAACTTGTGAAGACCAGAACTTCCATTTCGCAACAAATATACTATCAAGAACATCAAGAGAGAGAAAGAGACATAATGTAGACCTTCAATAAAATCTCCCCATCATTAGTCATTCTTCTAGTCCTCATATTAATGCTTCTAATCCTCATTTGAATATATCATTTTGAAATCACTTCTATTGATAGTAACAAAACATTATATTAGTAGTAGCAACCCTTCTTTGATTAGACATGACATCAAACAATGAACTTGTTCAACTCTTCTCTTCTTTGGTAAGGCATGAGATCCAACCATGAACTTCTTCACCAACATTAGTTGAAGATGAGTATAATAGAGAGAACCAATTCCAAGGACTAACTACATATTACTCAAGTGCTAAATTCAATTACAATTATCTCCTTCATGATAACATCAATGACCACCATCATTGTTGACACCAATGACAACAACATAACCAGTGTTGAAATCAATGACAATAACAACCAACAATCTCCCCCTTTTGGTATTGAAAGAAATATACACTACTCACTCTCCCCCTTTGACATCAAGGACAAAGGGCCATATATTCCTACACAAAGTAACAAGACAATCTCTAACATTACGAAAAAAGAGAAAAAATATCTTCTATAGAAGCAACATCTCATGACCCTCCTTTGACCACAATCACTAATTCTTTACTTATGTACAACTGCACAAATACTTTAGGAATACCTCTTACCACTAGCTCCCCCTGAGGGGTAGCACCCATCAATCTAGGTGAAAAAGATATGACTTGAATTTCTCCCTTAGAATGATGCACCATTTATGCATCTATCGAGAACACGGAGGGACAATAACCTCTAGCTTATGTCACATATACTCAAAAGTATCCTTTGTAAGTACCTTTGTAAAAATATATGCAATTTTATCCTTTAGTGGGCACATATTCCATTTTAAATTCATGTTCAACAACCTTTTCTCTTAGAAAATGGTACCGAGTTGAGATATTTTTAGTTCTTGAATGCATTATTGGATTTTTAGAAATGTTAATTACACTTGTATTTTCACATACTATAGGAATAGGCTCATCATAGTTCACTTTCACATCCTTTAAGGTTTGCTTTATCCAAATAATCTAAGTATAGAAAGATGCTACAACAATGTATTATGCTTCTATAGTGGACAAGGACACTGAGTCCTATTTTATATTGAACCAAGAGACCAATTTTTCTCCCAGAAAGAATGAAATTCCACTTGTACTTCTCTAGTCATCAACACAACCTACCCAATGAAAATTAGTATAAAAACTTAGAGAGAAATTTTGATCCCTTTTATACCATATGCCATAATCTAGAGTACCCTTTAGGTATTTGAAAATTCTTTTCACTATTTTTTCATGAGATTGCTTAGGATTGGCTAGAAATCTAGCAACCAAACATACTGCATGAAAGATATCAAGTCTAGAAGCAATTAAGTATAGTAGTCCTCTAATCATAGAATTGTAAAGAGTTTGATCAACACACAGAGACTCATTTGATTTACTTAGGTGGAAACTAGTCACCATAGGGTACCCATAGGTTTGGAATCTTCCATTCCAAAATTGTCCAACATTTCCTTGACATATTTGTCTTGACAAATAAAAATGCCACCATCTTGCCAAATAATTTGAAGACCAAGAAAGAAATATAGCTCACCACTCATTGGAATTTCAAATTCCTTTTGAATCTCCTCTATAAACTTCTTTCACATATATCATCATCTCCACCAAAGATTATATCATCAACATATACAACTACAATCATAAATTTGTCATCCTAAAATTTAGTATATAGATTACTAGATACATTACCTTTCCTAAATCCTTGTTGAAGTAGGTACTGTCTAGTCAAGTGTAAAAATATTTGGGAGATTTCTTGAGACTATATAAAGTCTTTTTAAGTCTACAAACCATGTCTTGATCTTCAGATAATTGAAATTTATCCAATTTCTCAATGTTCCTCCTCTTGGTCACCATTTATAAATGGTGACTTGACATCTATCTAATATAGTTTGAAGTTGTTATGAGAAGCAAGATCAAGGAAAATTATTATGGCCTCCATCATCAAATTCAATACCTTCAACTTATGAATATCCTTTATAATCTAGTTTGGCATTATTTCTTACAACTTCACCTTCCTTGTTTAGCTTATTCTAGAAAACCCATTTAGTTCCTATCACATTCTTGTCAGAAGGTCTAGGAACCATTTCCAAAATTTGATTATTTTCAATTTGATACAGTTCTTCCTCCATTGATTTTATTTAGTTCTTATCATCGCTACAATCTACAAAGTTCTTGGGCTCAACTTTTGACAATAAGCACATTTTTACTTGCTCATTGATTCTTGTAAACTTCCTTTTGGTCTATACACCTTCATCCTTATCTCCAATGATCTAATCTAGAGAGTAAGTTTATAGAAATATTTTACTAGAGTCTTGGGAGGCTTTACTGGTTCTTGCTTCTTTTCTTCTTTATCTTAAATGTTTCTTCCTCTTCTTCGATCCAGGGAAGCATATCAGATCTGACACAAGTCTTCATCTACCTTGACATGTGTACTTTCAATCATCTTCCCCAATATTTTGTTGTAGCATTTGCATGCATTGATTCTAGTAGAATAACCAAGAAATATTCCTTTATCGCATCTGGAATCAAACTTTCCAAGATCACTTTCATTACTTCTGATGTAAAATATGCTATGAAAGACTCTAAAATATTTAATAGTTGGAGGTCTTCGATACCATAGCTCATAAGGGGTCTTATGGTTGTTGACCCTCAACTAGACTCTATTGAGAAAATAGACCATAGTATGAACTACTTCCCTTCAATATGAACCTGGTAGGTCAACATATTTCATCATTGTTATATCCATTTCTTACACTGTTCTATTTTCCTTTCAAATACCCCATTCTACTGAGGGGTTCTAGGAACAAACAAATGTCTCCTAATGCCATTATCTTCATAAAAAATTTTAAATTTATATGAGGTAAATTCACCTCCTCCATCTGGTCAACCTTAAACATTTGATTCTAGCATCCATCTACTTTTCTACTTTTTCTTTAAATATTTTAAACTTGTCAAAGGCTTCTAATTTCTCTTTCAGTAAAGTGACCCAAGTCATTATAGTATAATCATCTATAAACAACATGAAGTACCTTTAACCTTGTCAACTCCTTATCCTTGTAGGTCTACATAGATTAGTGTGACTCAACTCTAGTGGCATTGAAACAGAGCCTTCCTTGATTTTGAAACTATTCTTTGTTTGCTTTCCCATTTGGAATTTTTTGCACAAAGTGTTTGGAAGTGTCCTCAAATAGCTCCTAAAATGTATGATTTTCATAGCCTCTTCAAAGTACCTGAAACCTTCAAGACATAAAACACTAGAAACTTACAAATAACAATGTCATCCAAGAAGGTTAGTACTTCACATCAATTACACCATTTTGTGGATCAATAAAACTGGTTTGAAATCTTAAATCACATGCAATAGTTCCACCAACTATTAGAAATAAGCTATAAAATCCCAATCCAATAATAGAGTGCAAATTGATATAAAAATGATTGAATGCAAACAAAAAAACACATTATACCTTTCTTCCATCATTTCTTGAACTCTATTGCTCTTCTCCTTTTTTATTGGTAACACTTGAAGTGTTCCTCTCAGCTATAAAATAGGCTCAAGATGATAGTTTAAAAAAAATTTGAAGACTATGGTTAAAGAATAATGATATTGAAGGCCGAATTTATAGAAGAGGTTAGCTTGATCGAAGGATGAGATTGAATAGAAGATCGATGGTCAAGATTAAATGAGACAACCTTCATGAGAAAGTTTCTCAATTTCCAAGAAGAAATTAGTGGAAATTGACTGGAGAAAACTATGGAGATGGAAGAATTAATTTGAAAAAATTATTAGGATGGAAGAATTAGAATGAGAAAATTATGGAGATGCATCAGATAATGAGAAAAATTCTCAAAAAGAAAATAATTTTTTTTTTTTAATACGTACATGAAAAATTAATTAAATTGGACAATTTAATTAATTATAGAGGAAATTTAGGGTTAAAATGATTAAATAAGTAAAAAAATTATTTAATCATAGATGAAATTAGGCAAATGATTAAATATTTAAAACTAATTATGTAATCAATAAAATGATGAGAGGAAAATTAATAATAATTAAATAATTAAAATTATTTAATTATTAAGACATGAAGAAGAATGGGGTTATATTTAGAAGAAAGTTAGGTTTATGTAAAATTAGGGTTAAATGGAATTAGGGCTAGAAAAAATTAGGGTTGGATAAAAAGTTAATAAAAAAATGGGACTGTAGGCCAAGGACAATTTTGAGTGTCTAGAAAAAGATAAAAGGAGAAGAGGGAAAGTGAGAATGAATGGAAGAGAAAAGTGTAGGCTGAAGATTGAGAGATTAGATGGAAGGTAAGGATTCTTCCATGTGTGTTCACACATGTTTGAAGAGACATGAGGATAAAGGGTCTATAATTCATCTTTAGATTTGAGAGGGATTATGGATATTAGAGGGCAAGGATTTGAACTTTTATTGGTGTGAGATAGAATTTAATATTAGAAGAAAAATAAAAATAAAAACTTCTTGTAATCAATCAAATAATGTATTATTTAGTTGATTAGTTGGAGAAATTTTGGACTATAAGGTTAATTAATTGGCTAGTCTTAATTAATTAATCTTAGGGATATGGATAGAATTTTTAACTATGATTGATTGGTAAGGTTAGTCAAATTAGCCAATCCATGGAGAAATATAGATACTCTAGGGTTACTTTAATGGTGATTTTTTAACTAATTTGTAAGAAATACATATGAATAAGTGGAAGAAAATTTATGGTACATCTATAGTATCTACAATACTAGTGAGAAGTATTGTTGAAACTATTAGCCTTCTTATAGAAACCCTCTAAGAAAGAAAGTCAATAAGGAAGCCACCAATCAAAATAACCCAAAACTAAAGAAAATAAAATACATAATCTATAATTATTTTTTGCTACATTACATTTCTGAGGGATTTGAATACACTTCCATCATATATCCTCATGCTTAACTCCTAATCATGCATATTTATATGTTTATTTTTATATTTATCCAATGTGTTTACTATACAACATTAACTCTAGGTTATTTACAATGTGTTATTTGTTCTTACATGATATGTATTTGAAAATTGGAAAATTGTTTTTCTTCCCTTCTAGGGTTTAGGACCTAAAAGGGAAAGTTTCACTAACTTTCACTCAAGAACAAACCCTTGAGATTTCAATGCAAAGGAGAAAGAAATCTTACAAGAGGGTTGTTCTAGGGGCCGAATATGATCTAATGAGGGGTTCACCACCAGGTTTAGACTTGGAAAATACAATGAAATGAAAGATTAAATGAAAAATGATAATTGATTACAAGCTAACACTAATTGACCTATAAAAGTGAATGAAATGAAACAAAAAATTGAAGACAAGAAGGTGTGCACCTAGAAAACTGGAGATTGTTGAATAGACATCTGAATCACTAAAAATTCTACTTTAATTGCTGATTGGGAGTCATTCAACAAGATGGGAGAATCAGTTATGTTTTTCGGGAAACTGTGCAGGAATAGGTTTCAGGGAAAAGGGTATCCAAATTTGCAAAGTCTTGAGAATTGACAGGAACTGGGACTCATTCACCAGGGAAAAGGGTATCAAATTTGCAAAGTCTTGAGAATTCACAAGAACTGGGACTCATTTACCAGAAGTAGTGAATCATTCTAGTTGGGATTTTTTGCAAATTTAAAATTAGATCCTACTCTTCTCTGTATGCTCTATCCTTCCTGATTGTTTCTGAAATCAAATCTCTGAATTGCAACCTCTAGGTCTTCTCAAAGGTTATTCAATTCTTGATGACAACTTTGACAACTTTTAAGCTCTTGACAACTTTCTTCCAATCTTCCTCCTTAGGAAATCTGTAATCTAAACCTACAAATCACACACAAAGGAGAATGGGAAATGTTGTGGGGTTAGTGGATAGGGTTTTTCCAGGGTAAAACCCTATTTTCAAAATCAATCCTTGAAATGAAATCAAATAAGAATGGAGAATGATAAATGACAAAATAACAATGTTGTAACTCACCAAACCCTAGCAATTAGGTGTTGCAAACATGCTTGTAATGGTTGCAATATATGCAGACTTTTATTCTTGCTTAAATGATGTTGATCATGAATTTAATGCTTGTTTTAATCACAAAATCCTACGTCGCCATTGTTAGCTCTAAAACAACATGATGCATGAAATATTTGGCATGATGATTGATGCTTGAATGTTTCTCTAGAATGCTTGAAAATATTCTCTTGAAGACACTTGAATACTCTTGAATACTCTTGTGAATGCTTGATTTCTTATGAGATTGCTAGGTAAAAATATGAGTGAAAGAACCTTGTATTTATACTGAATTATGCAAGAATTCCCAAAATTACAACACTACAAGTTGACATCAGATCTAGGAGAATAAAATCCTACCATAAATTTGAATTTATTTTAAATTTGAGCCACATAGGACTCATTTTCCCAAGATGGAAAATGAGTCCCATATCGCATAATGTATGGAACCAAAAATCAAAAGTTCCTAGAAAGGTGTCAAATCTAGTTTGTGACCAAAAGACCTAGGTGGGACCCATTTGCCCAAGGTGGAGAATGAGTCCTAGATCACTAAATCTAGGTCACTCAATCCAAAAACAACTGAATTGTGATTAGATATGGGTTGGTGTTAGGATTATCTTTAAAAATATGCAATAAATGAGGCTTGTGGATGCAAAATAAGGCCAATTAAAGCATAAGAGGACCCAATTATTAATGAAAATCCTAGAAAAGTGTGAAAGCATGTTACAACACTTTACAACACTCCAAATAAAGCAAGATTAATTTTTATTTTGATTAAAAAGGTGTTTATTAGGTGTAGTTAATTAATAAGACCTTAGAAAAGTGTGAAAGTATGTTACAACACTTCACAACACTTTAGCAAGGTATCATTTAAATCCATTAGTTCACAAGGGCACGAGACCTAATGTGAATGAATCAATCACATTACAACATTAAATCAAGGCAACATTAAACTCAATTTCACAAGGAAGGCCCAAACAAGTGTGAAAATGCCCTCGACAACATTTTTCAACATTGCTTTTAGCCCCCACTTTAGTGAGAGGGTGAACTTGCTTCTAACTCACACTAAAGTAGAAAACATGCATCTAGAGGATTTCAAGTGTTCCAATGCCAATAAGATGGGACAACAATGATCAAGAGGGGTGATCAAGCCCCCAGGATCAAGATCCCCTGACAAACCAACAAAGGCACAAAAGAACACACATGCGAATGATAAAGAACAACAAATCACAAGCATGCACTATTAAAGATGAGAAAGAAAAAAGGTAAAGAGAAAAAAAAAGTCAGATCAAGCTTCAACCATTTATCTATTGTGATGTGGATCAGATCTAGGTTGTTTTTCCTAAAAATGCATACTCACTCTAAGGCAATAGAACTTCAGGCTGTCCACTAGGTGAGAAGTCCAAAAAGGTGAGAAACATACACATATTGCTAGTATGCACTCACACACACATGCACGTGGATATGGGGAAAGTCATGCCTCGGTCGAGATTCCCACTCAAATCATACCAAACTTATACCTCCTGATAACTTTAATAAGGTGCCATGCATAAATGATTTTTGATCTTCATGAGACAAGAAATACTTCGTATGATTGGATTTGATGAACAAACAAGATAGCTCCGCAAACATGCAGGTTCTATTATGTGTAAGGAAATCTAATGGAGCACATCTAGTGAAACTCCAAATAGTAGTGTCTTCGGTAACTTTCAATTTGATTAGTACCTCAAAGACATGTACAACTATGTCCAAATGTGGAACATACATAATTCATTTCCTCCATTGATCCTTCTGAGAGAAGCATATGTAAAATCAACAACAAGCATTAACAGATTCTACTACATGAACCAACAGGCATGAAAGATGAAACAGAAAACCAGAACACAAAGATTTACGTGGGGAAAATACTTTCAAATAAAAAACCCCACACTCCAAAGATCGAACCATTGTATTATTCAGCAACAGATAGTTACAATATAGGTTCAGGCTCTTAACCTTTCAGAGATTACATCTTGTTCATTTTGGATACAATTGGTAGCAAACTATTCCTAAGAGATCAACCAAAGCAATTAGGACCATGAGAGATTCCAATAGCTTGACTCTGCCTCTCAATCCTCTGCTTCGACCTCATGGCTTCGGTCTTTCAGCCAGCCACTCGGTCCTTAGTCTATACTTCTCTCTCTCTAGCTCTCAACTCTTCAGCTTTTTGGCTTATCAACATCCTTCTCTCTCACACCATCTAGAATGTCTAATGCATACATATATGCATTCATGCTCAGCAGTCAGAAAAGCAATCACCGACTCAGCATCATCATCGCAATGAAGATGTTTCCACTCTGGTGTAGATTTTTCCTTCCACACAGAAACGGTTGCAATGGTTCACATTTTTCCTTCTTGGGTTGGTCCACATCGCACCACGTCGGACAGTCTTCACTCGGTCAATAGCGATCAAGTTGTGTCGCATGTCAGTGAGACACAAGAAGTGTCTCCTCGATGCCACAATACCTGTTTACACATTGTCGCCAAGAGTTGTCTCCATCGGCAAGAGGTTCCACTGAGCTTACAAGTTGCTTGGACCTCAACATGGTCATCGGTGAGACTATCGTTGTCACCAGGAGATCACATCGAAGTCATCATGTCATACCGAAACCCATTGTAGTCCTATAGGCAAGAGTCACTTCATTAGCATGATCGGTGAGACCTCTCACAGATCTTCAATTGAACTCATCTGCCAACGCTATCTCTAATACATTCAAATATCACCAAAAGGTTTCACTGAGGGCTTCAAGTCATGTAGACATGAATGCTCTCATTGGCAAGACTATCGTCTTTCGCCAAGACCTCACACCGAGCTTCATGTTATATCGATCTATGAACAACAGTCGCTAAGAGTTACACCGAAGTCAGGATTTCATCGGCAAGACTATTTCTCTTCGCCAAGACCTTTCACCGAGCCTCATGTTATACCAAGTCGGCAAGACATTTTTCTTTCGCCGAGACTTCATACCGATCACCTTATGTTACACCGATGACCCCTAACACTATCGCTGAGACATCTCCTGGTCGCCAAGAGATCTTCTCGAATGTTCAAGTCACCCCAAGTCAATCCTATCAGCTAGACATCCACATTCACCAAGACATGCAGATAGGAACAAGTCATACCGATTTCTTCATTAGCCAGATAGACCAAAAGTTATGTCGATATTGGCAAGACTTCCTATCATCGCTGAGACTTCTCACCGAGACCCTTGAGCTAGCCCGAGTGTATACCGTTGGTGAGACATTCCTCAGTCGCCAAGAGATCTTCCTAAGAGTTCAAGTCACCCCGAACCTGCTTATCGGTGAGACTTCTCTTGGTCGCCATGACTTCTTGCCAAATCCTTTTGTTATCCCGAAGACTCTAAGTCGCCATGAGTCTCCCCGAAGTCTGATAACAAACCCTTCTATCACCGAGACATTCCACTTGGTAGAAGTTACAATGAAGGCCATAAGTCACATTGATAGGCTCCTTTGGAAAGACAAAAGCATTGTCTTGGCAACATGAGCAAAACACAAGGTAAACCACTAGTCAGCCAGACAACAGGAATGTCACAGCGACTATGCTTTCTCAAAGGTTTTAGCCTATGAGATTGAGGCATATTTTCCAATAATCTCCCACTTGACGAAGATCACATAGGTACCTCCAAAGCAATCAGAAACTAGGATCACACTAGCTCCACCAGTTCAAACCTTGCAACACTCAAGACACCTGATCAACATGATTCCACATATAATAGTCCACCAAACAATCTACAACAAAGACCAGGCATCCAACTGCAACTCACTATCAAACAAGAACAACCAATCACATCCTTCTAGGAAACCACATAGACCTCAAACATGCTCTCATGCTCCATCAAGAATTCTGCTTCAACATCCAAGATTTCCACCATTCAAGCAACAATCCTATCATCTTCCACCTATGTAAGAAAGATTCAAGCCAAGGCGAATAAGCACCATTCCAACGAACACAAGCAAAAGATCCCTGTGATATCACCAACAAGATATTGCTGCCACTTCACTAGGCTCAAATGCTATACAGAAGCAATATCAACTTCAAAGCTTCAAATAGAACACAACAGTGAAGTGATTATCCAGAAACAAGATAAACGACACAAGTTAGAACAACAATCAAACTGACTACTTCCATCCAACTGATAAAACCATGTGACTAAATACTAGCACCCACAACTCATGCTATACCATCCAATCTCACATACCTCAATAGGTATCACCATTAGTAAACTTCTGCCAATCCATTAACCAACTCATTAACAGCAAATACAAGCTCCAAGTGTCAACCTGTCGAAGAAGACAAGACACATACAGAGATTCCCACTACCTGAGTAATCCAGATTTGAAAGATCAAAGGGAATCACAACTCTACCAATAAAAAAACATAGGAAATGTAACCATGTATTGCTAGGGAAATATCCACAATGATATGCACAACCTGCAACAAACTTCTACAAGAACCTTTTCTCTCACCACAAACCTTCACGGCCATAGAGAGAAATTTTGCACATCATCTTCCCATAGAACTTCCTCCTACATACACTTCGAACAACCAGTTGTGTCATGAATGATCTCCTTCACATCCCAAAAGAAAAACCTTAACAACATCCATTCATTCAATCACCAAGATCAAACTAACTTCTAATATCATGTAATCAACATGGATGTAAGCTTCTCAAAGAAGATCAAGCTAATTCATTTCCCATTTCAGGAAATCAGCCCATGTATAATTTCCTACCAATTCTCATCAGTAAATGGCATAATACAAAGGCTCAATTAGATAAAACAAACTGTACAACTTCCACTATGAATCTTTCAGAACCAATTGCTAAACAGTAATTCAAGATTCATATCATGAAAGTGAACTTAATAAAACACATCTAGAAAATATATTGGGCCAAATACCTTTTAGATAATCTGTTGAGTAGACCAAGAGTGGGAAAGCGAATACTTGTTCAAGATAAACAAGTCATCATGACTAATCCAAAAGCAATCTCCTCATAGGTCTCTTATTGACCTCTCATTCAACCAAGGTGTAGGCTTCTCAAACTTTCTGCTGAAAAACTTTAACAAGAGTAACAAGTAGCAATACTTCTCTCATAAGAGAAAAAATAGCCTCACCTTATTCTTCGTGTATCCATGAGTACTAGCAACTGATCATCTCAAGCTAAACTTCAACTGCATTACTGCACTATCATGAAGTATCAAGCAAATAATCAAAGCACCCAATACACAAAGAATTACCAGACCACTGTCAAAGTTCCAATCAGCTGAATCGAGAACTTATCATGACACCATGATCTACACATCCCCTTAGGAGATCCCATACTTCAAGTGACTTCTCCATTGTCTCAAGTACAATGCACAATGCCAAAACTCTAGTGCACAAAGAGTATACCATGACATAAAGCAAACAGACTCAAAATCAACATCACCTATCAAGCACCACCAAAACCTCAGCCAATGACTCCAAGTGTCCTCCATGGATCCAAGATGTTGCACATCTTCAAGTAATGTCCATGCAAATCAGAAAGAACCCTTCTACAACAATAGGATCTAAAATCTCTTCCTAGAAACATCTGCAACACCAAAGAAGACCATTCATCACCATGTGATGAATCCACAGTCACTGCTAGAGCTCCCACTGAAAAGTGACATCCGAACTCCCTAAGCATCATGACCACCTGCTACAGGTTCCCTTAACCGACTATTCGGGTACTCAAGAATATCCATCCTCTCATCTCAAAACAATCACACCAATGCACAAATGACCATAGACAAGGCCAACTGACAAGTCTGCACAAACAATGAATCAATCCTCATGGATAAAGACAATCCACATCCAAGTTACCTCACTACAGCCAATGGGTAGCTAATCCATCAACTACATAACTCTTAGATCACAAACATCAAACATGCAAACCCTTCAACACATTAGAAACTGCAACACTGAGATTTCAAAGAGAATATCCACATAGACACATGACTCAAACACTAGATTATGCCAAATCTGATTTGCCAATAAAATCGACAATGAGCACCATAATCAAGAAACCCATAAGCATTACCACAAGAATGTTGAGTGACAAAAAATACTTACCAACACTCCCATGTAGAGGAGCCATACCTCCTCAAAACCATGCACCAAGGATGAATGTAGAATTGCAACTATCTCATCCAGTAACACCCCAAAAAGCCAGTGTCTAGAAAATAGCTTAACTGTAATTCCACAATAACCACAAGTTTTTATTGACCGTGTAAAACCTACAAAATCATTGAGCCATGCAAGTACAAATCATCCTTCGAAAGAAAACAATAGTTTAGGAGAATCTAGGCCCCTTTTAGGCCAACTCTAAAACCACCATGTACATGCATTTGAGAAAGAGAGAAAGGCTATTTCAGAAGCTTGTGAATCATCTAATGATTAACTCCATAGCCTTCAAGCATTCAAGGTTAATAGGAAATAGTGCCTTCCAACACCAGGAACCACCACCTAGCATAAGCACTCTCTTCCCTGACTAAGGAATAGCCTAGGCTTCTCCATATCACCCAGGAGCCTGACACAAAGATGCCCAATATGAAAGCTTTACTACTACACAGCCACAGAGCAAAGAAATCCACCTCATACTCCAAGGTTAAACCTCTACCAACCAAGAGACATAGATCACAACATGATCAACTCCCTTTTCCATCTTGACCATCCTTAAAGCTACATGTTGTCTCAGAATACCACAAGGCTTCTACTCATCAAAGGATCAATACATCAGTCCATTCCTCTAGATTTCTTCTAGCCTATCAAGCTAAGAAGTATTCACAGGAGAAATATCTAGAACCAACAACCAGAAGAAGTCTCTAATACCACTTGTAAGGAAATCTAATGGAGCGCATCTAGTGAAACTCCAAACAGTAGTTTCTTCAGTAACTTTTAATTTGATTAGTACCTCAAAGACATGTACAACTATGTCCAAATGTGGAACATACACAGTTCATTTCCTCCATTGATCCTTCTGAGAGAAGCACATGTAAAATTAACAACAAGCATTAACAAATTCTACTACACGAACCAACAGACATGAAAGATGAAACAAAAAACTAGAACACAAAGATTTACGTGCGGAATATCCTTTCGGATAAAAAACCCCACACTCCAAAGATCAAACCATTGTATTATTCAACAACAGATAGTTACAATACAGTTTCAGGCTCTTAGCCTTTCAGAGATTACATCTTGTTCATTCTGGATACAACTGGTAGGAAACTATTCCTAAGAGATCAACCAAAGCAATCAGGATCACAAGAGATTCCAATAGCTTGACTCTGCCTCTCAATCCTCTGCTTCAACCTCATGGCTTCGGCCTTTTGGCCAACCACTCAGTCCTTAGTCTATACTTCTCTTTCTCTAGCTCTCGACTCTTCAGCTTTCTAGCTTATCAACATCCTCTCTCACACAATCCAAAACATCCAATGCATACATATATGCATTCATCCTCAATAGTCAGAAAAGAAAACACCAACTCAGCATCATCATCATAATAAAGATGTTTCCACTATGGTGTAGATTTTTCCTTCCACACAAAAATGGTTGCAACGGTTCACGTTCTGCCTTCTTGGGTTGGTTCAAATCGCACCATGTCAGACAGTATTCACTTGGTCAATAGCGATCAACTTGTGTTGCATGTCGGTGAGACACAAGAAATGTCTCCCTGATGCCACAAGACCCATTTACATGTTGTCGCCAAGAGTCATCTCCATCGGCAAGAGGTTCCACCAAGCTTACAAGTTGCTTTAACCTCAGCATGCTCATTGGTGAGACTGTCGTTGTCGCTAGGAGATTACATCAAAGTCATCACGTCATACCGAAACCCATTGTATTCCTATCGACAAGAGTCACTTCATTGACATGATCCGCGAGACCTCTCACCGATCTTCAATTGAACTCATCCGCCAACGATATCACTAAGACATTCAACTATTTCCAAGAGGTTTCATCGAGCACTTCAAGTCACGTAGATGTGAATTTTCTCATTAGCAAGACTATCATCTTTTGTCGAGACCTCACACTGAGCTTCATGTTATACCAATCTCTGAACAACAGTCGCCAAGAGTTACACCGAAGTCAAGATTCCATCGGCAAGACTATTGCTCTTCGCCAAGACCTTTCACCGAGCCTCATGTTATATCGAGTTGGCAAGACATTTTTCTTTCCTTGGGACTTCATACCGATCACCTTATGTTACATCGATAACCCCTAACACTGTCGCCGAGACATCTCCCGGTCACCAAGAGATCTTCCTGAATGTTCAAGTTACCCCGAGTCAATACTGTCGGCCAGACATCCACGTTCACCAAGACTTCATGCCAATAGGAACAAGTCATACCGATTTCTTCATCGACAAGACTTTCTATTGTCGCTGAGACTTCTCACCAAAACCCTTGAGTTAGACCGAGTGTATACCATCGGTGAGACATTCCACAGTTGCCAAGAGATCTTCCCGAGAGTTCAAGTCACCCCAAACCTGCTTATCGGTGAGACTTCTCCTGGTCGCCATGACTTCCTACCAAATCCTTTTGTTATCCTGAAGACTCTAAGTCACCATGAGTCTCCCCAAAGTCTGATAACAAACCCTTCTATCGCTGAGACATTCCACATGGTAGAAGTTACAATGAAGGCCATAAGTCATAGCATTAGGCTTCTTTGACAAGACAAAAGCATTGTCTTGGTGACATGAGCAAAACACAAGGTAAACTGCCAGTCAGCTAGACAACAAGAATGTCACAACGACTATGCTTTCTTAGAGGTTTTAGCCTATGAGATTGAGGCATATATTCCAACATTATGCAAGGAGGCCATGCAAATGCAACAATGAGGGATGTTCGAAGGAGTTTTTTTTATTTCATGTGAGGTCTTAACTTAGGGAACATTGTGTGTAATGTCTCCAAGAGGGGACCAATCAAAGAATAAAATATTCACAACTTAGGGGATGCAGTGTGTTGCATCAAGCCACTAAGAGGAATACATAATATGCTAAGAGAGATCATGCTTTTGAAGGGCATCACACCCAATGCCATCCACAAAGTGAAAAACACATTGTATGAAGTAAGAAAATTACATTGTGAACCATGATAGAGAAAAATGAAAAAGAATAATGCCAATGTATCCCCCCACTTTAAAGAAATTTCTAAACACCGTGTTGTGAGAAATTACTTTAAAGTAGCAAATGATAAATAAAAACAAAAAGAAATGAGAGATAATTTGGAAAGCCCTATGCCAAGTCATATGTTTCCAAGTAAGGCTATGTCATGTAAGAGAAAAGGAAAAGAGAGGGGTTGCCCCAAAAATAAAAAATACCAAACACATAAGGGATCTATGGATTTGGGGTCAGTATGTTCTTGTTGTCATGTTCTTATAGAGATTAAAAAAATCATCGTTCCCCAAATACACATAGAACTAGAAGAATGACACAAAAAGAGTGAAAACAAAGAAAAACCTTTTGGTTCAACATGGAAGAACACAAATTTCTCAATGCCTTCCATCATCCCTAGAAGGAAAACACAAGACCAATGAAAAGAGAAAATGAAAAGAAAGGCTTTTGGGTCAACATGGAAGAGACACAAATTTCTTGATGCCTTACGTCATCCCCAAAAGGAAAAAATAAGACAAATGAAGAGAGAAAATGAAAAGAAAAGATAAAATATTGACGACATAGAGAAGAATGAAGCTACACATAGAAGAATGTCACAAAGAGAGAGACATCAAATGAAATGTCACAAGGGATCACATTACACACATGTAATCACACAAAAGAAAATGAAAATGAAATAATGCAAAAGACTAGTAAGGAACATGTGAGTCAGCCTATTAGAAGGTTGTTTGCATCCCAATCTTAGTCTATATAAGTAGAAAGTGGACAACAAACCTAACAGACAATGGAAAATGCATTACTATGACAAGGCTATCTACCTCTTGCCCCCATTGACTGTGAGACGAGAATGAGTCGAGGTAAGTGATGGGAAAGATCATGTAATAGTGAAATAGAGTATTATACAACTATTACATGACAAGGGGTGAAAAAGGGGTGAGTTATGCAATCACTCGATGGAAACCATTGTTGTCAAAGTGAAAGTTGTTTAATACAAATTTGAATGCACGACACTCATTAGTACTATGTCCAAGAGTTCTGTGGTATCAACAATGTGGAACTTTTGCATCTTTAGGATATAGTATGATTTTGTTTTTCTTTGGTGGTAATTTGATTAGTTCCTTGTTTAAAAGTATTTGTAATTTCCTTTCACTTTCAAGTGGCGGGCAAGGGAAATTTGGTTTATGTAGCTTGTAGGGCCTCTTGCATTTGCTAGATTCACCAATTTTTTGAATTAAATGTGGAAGAGGAGGACCTAAGGTGATCCTATCATCCTTTTCATTGTTATTTGTCAGTGGTTGTTCTTTAGGAAGAAGGACATTCATATCAAGAGGAGATTCTAAGATTACCGTACCATCACTATGAAGCCTTAGGTATTCTCTAGAAGGTCTTATGTTGAAAGGGGGATCTTGATATCCTAGCTTTTTTTGGTTTTCACTAGTTGGTATTTGCTCTAGGACTTGATAAATGTTATGTTCACTTGTTGCATCACATCCTTGTTTACTCAATATCATGAATCATTTTTCATAGGTCTCTTCTAGGTTGATGGGAGTGTTTGTTACTTTGTTGTCATAAAATGGTTGAGTATTTGCTTTCTTGGAGGAACTAGGTTCACCTATTATAGGGAACTTAGGTTCAACTTTTGTTTCAGGATATAAGTAACCAAATATCTCAATAAGTGGTATCATGGGGGGGGTTTGGTTGTTTCATTGATGGGTAAAAGGATGAATTATCTTTGAGGTTGTTAAGAAAATCATTTAGGAACTTATTCATGTTGGCATCATCTTCTCCAAGGATTTCAACATCACGAGGAGAACATGCATTAGCAGTTGAAGGAGCATAAGTGAGTTAAAATTCACTAGGGTCATTTCCAAATGCACAACTTAACACATCCACTAAGGACTTTAAGGACAACTAAAGCTTACCAAAGCTTTTTAAAGTTGAACCTAAAATAGTGATTAAGGCATGCAAAGATGAATATTGGATCAAGGCTATGGAAGAAGAATTAAATCAGATGAAGAAAAATCAAACTTTGGAATGTGTCCCAAGACTAACAAACAAGAATGCGATTGGAACTAAGTGGGTATTTCATAAAAAACTAAATGAGAATGGAGAAGTGGTGAGAAAAAAGGAAAGGCTTGTGTGTAAGGGCTACTCAAAAGTGGAAGGAATAGACATCGAGGAAACATATTCTATAGTGGAATGAATGGAAGCTATTAGCATGTTTTTGGATTTTGTAGCACATAAGGATTTCAAAGTTTATCAGACGGATGTGAAGTTTGCATTCTTGCATGGTGAATTGGAAGAAGAGGTTTATGTTGAAAAACTAAAAGGATTTATGTTATTAGATAATCCTAATATAGTCTATAGATTGAAGAAGGTATTATATGGACTCAAGCAAGCTCCCAAAGCATGGTATGTAAGATTGGATAGGTACTTGTAGTTGTTACAACTACATGCATACCAAAAAGCATTGCTTGCACAAAAAATCCTACAACTTCCCACAAGTGCAACACCAAGTGTACAAAACACCCCACCCATCGCTCAAGCAATCAAACCACCCCAAAACACATTCATCCCACCACCTCATTTGCAAAACGATGTGTTTGCACAAATCAAATTAGTTTCACAACAAGTGCTAGACCTACAATTAGGAAAAACAACAAAATCACAAGGGAATTTGTGTCCCTATCCATTTGATAGAAGCATTTCCATGGTGTCATTCCCATAAGGATTTGAGATACCTAAATTTGACAAATATCATGGAATGGGAAATCTTGAAGATCACGTCAGAGAATTCCATGTACATTGTATGGAAGTTGCATATGAAAATTATTATCTAATGCAACTCTTCCCTCAAAGTTTGGCTGGTCCAACAATGGAATGGTTCTCCCCCCTCCCCTCTGGAATCAAAAAGTTCCAAGAAATTTTGGACATATTCATATAGAACTACTCATTCAACATAGGCATGGACGTGAGTTTAGAAGAATAGTTTTATCTAAAACAAGCCAAGGGGGAAACATTTGCATCATTATTGCAATGATGGAAATACAAGGCCAACAGAAGCAAGTGGACTGTGCCAGAAGAACAATAAAATTTTACTATCATTACCAATCTTGAAGGTACCTTTTTCTTCCATCTAAAAATGCCATGCATCATGATATATGATCAGTTGATCCCCAAGGCACTAAACATTGAAAGAGCCCTTATTGCATAAGGGGGGACACCTACTTATCAAGACAACCATCAAGCAACCAGTTACAATGAAAAACCTTACACATGGGCTAAGAACAAGAATGCCACTAACGATGGAATTGTTGATGCTAAAGTTATTATCAATGCCCCAAGGAGAAACACACAATCATATTGACAACCGCAAGTCAATAACCAAATTAACACACAAGCCAACACATCATTGCAACAACCCAACAATCAAGCGGTCAACAACCTAAATAATCAAGGAGGACCACTCCCATAGAACAAGCATCTCCCCAAAAAAAAATACACACCACTTGGGGAATCAATCAAATCTATCATGCAAAAATTGGTACATGAGAATCTCATTAAAATCCCCATTTATGAAAATTATCAAGAGCCCCAAGTTAAACCATCAGGGTATAATGAAAATCACCTTTGTGATTTTCATAAAATCAAGGGACACATGACAACAAGTTGCATGAGACTAAAAAATTTGATCCAAGATCTCATTGATGATAGGACCATAAACATTAAACAACTTGCAAGAAATTAGGATCTTAAAATATACACAAATCCGATGCTAGATCACAATAAAGGAAACAATAGTGGCAAGGAAAAATATAACAATGTAAATGATGTTTATGATCATGTTGTTACATCCTTGGATGAGTGGGTTATAGTTGTCAACATCAAGTGAGCTAGAACTGACAGTGGAGTAACCACACGTGGCAGTCAATTTACCATTCCAAAGCCATCACAACCACCCAAAGCACCCATCTCTAATCCAAAATCCATTCCTAATGGTTATAATGTCCTAGATCAATTAAAGAGAACCCACACCTAGATCTCCATCATGGAGCTACTGAAAATCTCACCTGCACATAGGAAAATCCTAGAAGAAGCATTACCCACATCCTTCGTACCAATAGATCTTGATGCGGACCAATTCCAAGCTATGGTTTGACATATCACCACACCAAATCTCTTAACATTCTCTGAATAGGATCTCCAAACTCAACCATCTCATAATCATGCACTCCATCTCGAAGTATTAGTCCATAAAAATAAAGTCAAGAGAGTCTTGGTGGATGGAGGTGTAGGTCTAAATATTTGTACCCTCAAGCTAATAAAGATTCTAGGCTTCTCTGAAGAGGTCATTGAAAATGGTAAAGGTATCACAATCAGGGCATATGACGACCAAGAAAGGGTGTCTCAAGGCACCATTCAACTCCTTATTCAAGTAGGGCCAGTAATCATGGAGACTACATTCCAAGTCCTTGATCTTTAATTACCTTACAATATCCCCCTAGGATACCCATGAATTCATGGGATGTAGGTTGTCACCTCCACCTTCCATCAATGTGTCAAGTTTCCATATCAAAATCAAGAGGTCACAGTCAATGGAGACCAAGAGCAATTCTATTATTGTAATAATCTGGAGGCCAAGTACTACAAGATCCCTTAAGTCCCAAAGAATGATGAAGTACCATATTGATGAGTTTTCCAGTAGAACCGAACAATCCTCTAAGAAGTAGCCAACTCCTACGATGAAGAACTGCTAGGTTAATGGCCAACACAATGAGCATAGGACTTTGAGGTCTGTACTCCTTCACTTCAAGCTCTGTGAAACATAGGAGGGTAATCCCAATTGTGTTTTCATTCAATATAATCAATTAGTAACACATTTACATACATATTGATTTCTATTTAATGCAAAAAAAGTTCACTTCAACAAAGATTTGGTGGATTTTCAAGTGAGTGACTAGTTATTCACTAGGAATTGGGAATAATGCCACTTCTATTACCCTTGGAAAGATTTTTTAATTGAATATTGTCTTCTCATAAGTCTAGGGCTAGGAAAACTATTTGTTCATCCTACACAAGATTTTCTAAAAAACTAACCAATGTCTCATCAAGTGGAGCAATGGGGTCAATTACACAAGAGGATCAATAATTTACAAATTACTCACTTAAGGAAGAAACAGACTATTTTTTCATATTTCTTTGCGTTTACGAAAACTCACTATACAAGAAACATTTACTTCTTAGAAATCCTAAGCCATTCCTTACAAAGTTTTTAACCCTATTCAAGCATTTTAATTAATTCCTTGAATTAAAGCTGAAAACAGAGCAATACATTCAAATGAAATATTTGAAGAAAAATGATAACACCATTAGTATTTCTCATTCATAACTTCATATTGAAAATACATTGGAGAGTATCAACTTCCTGACTGATGTTTATTTTGATATCAATAATTTCTATAAAACTCATCGAAGATCATTACATATATGACTTCTTATCCAAGATAAACTACTTCCCTATTTCAGTATTCTATTCTAAGTGCCTTTTCTGAACTTAGCTCTCACCTAAAACCCTATTAAGACTTCAGAATCCAACCTCTATAATAATCCCTAAAATCCCTTTTATAGAGTAACAGAGCAACAAGCACCAGGCTTAATTACATTTACATTTCATTTCATTTGCACCAAAATTTGAGATATTCTTAGTTTGTTACATGCAATTATTTGAGGAAAATGGAAGAGTAAAAGACCGCATTCCATATTCCCTAAATGAAGACACACCATCCCCTCAAAAGGAAGATTTTTTTGTAACTGTGTTGAATCCTCATCCTTGTTGACCAAAGAAGATTCTCCAATAGCAGCTCTCATACAAACTTGTACATCATCTAGAAACAACATATGTGATGTCAAGGTTAACTAGTCTAGCACTTCTCCTACATACCATCCCAAAAGCATTCCACCTCAACATATGAAACAAGAAATCACATGAGTGCTGAATAGGAAATTCCTAATAGAAAGGGTGTGGTTTCATAAAAAAAAAATGGGGTGCAATCATCACTTTGAGTCATCGACCTCAGAGGATATTCACCCATGTTTTGCTTGTGGTGGGACTGTAGAAATTTTCACCATCTCCTTGTCAGAATTCACTGATAGTACCAAGGAGAGAGGTCAATAATCACCCTCTAGATCAATTTCACCCTCACTATTTGAAGTGTTATTAGATACCTCACATGGAGAATTGCACTCCTTAGGATAGGCTTTACAGTGGTCACTCTCTCTCCTTGCCTTATTTTCATATTTCACCATCCTCTTCTCTCTGTGTTTGACTAATTCTTCTAAAACTATTTGATCTCTTGGATGGTAATTTTCCTTGGTACTATACTCCTTGAATTTCCTAAATCCTATTCTTCCTTTTGGCATATCAAGAGCTCCATGTATTTCACTTTCATTTTCAAAAAATTCCTCAGGCTCAAACAAACTCAACTCCTCAGACTCTTGAATCATCATGATAGACCTACTTGTCTAGAATTTCTACATACTTCTCAAGAAAATTCAATTCATGCACACTTCTTTATTAACCCTCGACCCTCATTCATTGCAAAATGAATTATGATGAAGAAGATCAATCAAGAAAATTGTATTAAATAGGAAAATTGAAGCATGTAGGATTAATGACTCAAAATCTCCTTACACGAGCGAGTTGATAACTTACAGCTCAGTATTGAATCTAAGTTATTGCTTTTAAAGTGCTTAAAACTTCATCCATGGTGAAATGAGCCTTTTTTTAATGTCCTTAGCAACATCCTCATAGACAAAAATGATGCTAGCTCAAGTGTTGCAATCTGTCAATCAACATGTATTGCCAGCCTAATATGTGCTTTCATTAATATCGAAGAAGTACACAGGACTAGTTTTTCTTAAAGGGAAAATTTCTCTATACACTTCATTGCTTCATTACTGATCCTAAATTTTGATGAAATTATTTATGCGGTGATCTTTAGTCCATTGTATTATCCTTCTTTAAAACTTTATCAATGGTTCCTTAGTCCTCTTGTTGCTTTCCTTTTTGATTTATGTTAAACCTTCATGATTTTTCCCCGTTGCCCATTCCATGAAGTGGCCATCGCTTGTCATTGATCTACTTTATCTTTGCCCCACTCTATCAACAATGTGAACATCCATGTTGTAGTCTTTAGCCCCCAGTTTTGTGGCATGACCTTTGGTCACATTCATCCCTTAGTCATGCATCCCTAATTCAAACCTTGTACCGAGGCTTCTATTTGCAGTGGTAGATATTGTAATAGCACCAAATTTGGACATGTACAATCTATATAAAAGAAATTTCACAAAAGACATCACTCATAGGATCATATCACATCAACGAAAGAAAAAACCTTTAGAGAAAATCCCTCATTTATTGATAATTCAGAACTCAAGTTCTAAAACAAATCTACAATGAGCAATGAAATTATTACATAAGGCCTTTGTTCATTGTTAATTTTCCTCATATGTTTTGCAAGCAATTAGCAATGAGAAAATTTACAATTTTTGTAAGGTCCATCACGTATCACTAATGTGAGACTTTACATTCAAAACATATCCACGATCAAGTGATATATAGGAAATCACATCACATCACTCATCGTTGTTCCAAGTTTATCTTTTTATGGCCATCTGCGATGACTGATAAGAACATAAGAGCAGCATCGCTCATCACTACTATAAATCATAAATCTCAAAAGCTATTAGCAATGAGTGATGTTAAAAGAAAACATCATTCCATCACTCATCATCATTTCAAGGTGTGAACCAATGAATAAATCAGCGATGAGTGTTACAACTATGAGGGCTATCGGGATTTAAGTGAAACTTTTAAGCACGTGTTCATTAGTTGCTCTTAATGAAGGGGAATCCCTAGGATAATAATTGACTCAAAAAATTTCTAAGTTACAAAATGTAAATGATGTAAGGGCCCAAAGATTCTTACTCAATTTTATAAAATAGAAAGGTCTAGATCTAGGCTTAAAGGACCAGTTACTAGGTGACAATGAATTACTAAAGATGCATTAAAATAACTAGCAATGGGTAATAGGGATTCGATGGCCCAATAGAATAATGTAAGCTCTTGTAGATAACAACCCTCTATCCAAATGTAATAAGGGTTTAATATGGAACAAGGAAATTTTTTTTGAGGGTTCCATCAAACACACCTCTTTGTATATAGACCCATCTACCCTTGCCTCCATTTCTGAGACAAAGACTCCCTCCATTCCATACATCTCTAATACTAAATTCATTATCTAGGACAATGGATGTGGGGACTACAAATTGAAAATGAGTTCCTTTGTAATAGGAGAGTTACCTCAATCTCCTAGATCTCATGGGAAACCACATCTAATTAACACACCAACTCAAACCTTCGAAATAGACCCCTCCAGATTCAAAAGATGGAGGGACCTAAGTCAGGAAGTGGTAGATGAAAGGGATATATCAAGTCTCCTATATCATGATGAAAGGCTCATACCTAATCTTCCCATGGACAATAACAACAAAGGACTACAGTTAATGCAAGGATGGGGCTATAATAAAAATGAAAAGCTTGGTCAAAATGATAACGTCCTTCTAGAACCCATTATTCTTGAGAAGCGTATGAAGAATCTTGGCCTTGGATGTACTCCTCTAAAGATAACCATACATGGCAAAGGAGCCTCGATTAAAAAATTCAAAGCTCCACCTCAGTTACCAGTATCCATAGGCTTACCTTTAGATAACTATTGTGAGCACAAAACCCACAAAAGCTAACAATTGATCAACAAAACAATTTCAAACATGTTAGAAAATAAAATCTAATGCTCCCTATGAAATTCTTTAGCCAATTCAAGAGAAAACATGAAAATAACAAGAAACTAATCAAAGATAGCATGTGAATCAAATTGAACTAACTAAACCTCCATCCCATATGGGAGTGATACTCCTTTGATGTGGAAAGAAGCCCTTTCCCAATACCTTTGATAAACTTGATGATTTTTTGATGATCCAAGAGTGAAATTGACTATAATCTAGCCACAATGCTTGAAAGTGATGAAAAGCTATGGAATCAAATGAGTATAATGGAAATGCATGAAGTTGTGGATATCTTATTGTGAAGAGAATGCTTCTATTTATAGAAGCCAAGGGTTGAAAGATGCAGAAATTTGGTGAATGTGGGATAAATTGAGAGCTAATGAGAATGTTCCAAGTGTCACAATTTCATTGGAGGAGGGTGGAGCACATTTTGGGAAATGTGTGAGTGGATGAGGATGGAAGAGAAGTAAATGTTGATGGTTGAGAATTTGTAATTAGTGTAAGAGGAATTGAATGAGATTTGAGAGGATGTGAGAGGATTTTAAAGGTTGTAAGAGAATTTATTGCAATTGTAAGAGGATGTGATAGATTTTTGAAATCCTTTGGACATAAATTGAATGAGAGGTGGTTGAGAGGAATATTCCTTGGAATATTCCTTTGTGAGGGAAAATAGAGAAATTAAATAATTAATTGAAATTATTTTCATGTGCAACCTGGTTAGTTGACCATGGTTTATTTAACTCTTGAGGAGTTAAAAGGTGGAGGATTTGATAATGATGATTAGAAAGTTGATTTAGGATTAATTAATCTAGAATTAATTAATTGGAGTGAATAAGTTTATTTGTATGTGCCAAAATGTGAGCACAAAACCTGCATAGACTAAGAAAAGATCATAAAACAAGAGTCAAACAAGTTAGAATAGAAAATCAAATGCTCCCTATGAAATTCTTTAGCTAAGTCAAAAGAAAATATGAAATAAACAAGAAACTAATCAAAGATTGCATGTAATCTAAATTAAACTAACTAAACCTCCATCCCATAGGGGCAATGGTGATCCTTTGATGTGGAAAAAAGCCCTTTCCCAATCCCTTGATAAGATTGATGAAGTTGAAGATGATTCCAAGTATGAAAAATGACTATAATCTAGCTAAAATGGATGAAAATGATGAAATGCTATGAACTCAAATGACTATAGTGATAATGCATGAATTTGTGGATCCATATTATGAAAAGAATGCCTTTATTTATAGAAGCCAAGGGTTGAAGGATGGAGTAAATTGGTGAATGTGGGATAAATTGAGAGCCAATGAGAATGTTCCAAGTGTCACAATTCTATTGGATGAGGGTGGAGCACATTTTGGGAAATGTGTAAGTGGAGGAGGATGGAAAAGAAGTAAATGTTGTTGGTTGAGGATTTGAAATTGTTGTACAAGGGATAGAATAAGATTTGAGAGGATGTAAGATGATTTGAAAGTTTGTAAGAGAATTTATTGCAAATGTAAGAGGATGTGATAGATTTTTTAAATCCTTTAGAGGGAAATTGAATGAGGGGTGCTTGAGAGGAATATTCCTTGGCGAGGGAGAATAGATGAATTAAATAATTAATTAAATTTTTTTTCATGTGCAACCTGGTTAGTTGACCATGAGTTGATTTAACTCTTGAGGAGTTAAAAGTTGGAGTATTTGATAATGATGATTAGAAAGCTGATTTAGGATTAATTAATCTAGAATTAATTAATTGGAGTGAATTAGGAGATGTGACATTTGATTTGATTGATTTTAAATCAAATGAGAGGATTAAGAAAGGAATTAATTAAATAAGATGAATACTTAGTTAGAAGAAGGGTGAATTAATCCAATAAATTTAATTATTTGATTAATAGCTAAATTTGCCGATTTTAATTAAATAATGTTGAATATTCAATTAATTGATCAATTTGAAGTGATTTAGGAAGAAACAATGTTATTTGATCAGAATCAAATGCATAATATCAATCAAAACATTTTACGTCTCTAAACTATACCTTTGATATAACTGATGTATGTCAAAAGGACCCCATCACTGACCTACCCATGTTATTTGAGGATTCCTCTCTTTTCATGATTAGTACCCTATCATTTGAACCAAGCAACCAAACCAATGAGCTAAAACTTGTCTACCCCTAACTTAGCAACTATAACCAACGAGGACCACCGATCTTAGACACACATGCCTACTATGGGAAACGGTTGAATCTCTCATTTACAAAAGTGAAAATTTAAGAGTAATATATAGGTCTTTAAGTGAAAACCACATTGTGGCACTTTCTAACCTGAAAATAGTTTTAAAAAAAGGACACATCTAATGGTGAAAACCTCATTGAGGTGCCAAAGGATGGGGGATTCAATATTCCGCTTAGTGCTATTAATTCATTAGGAAAAGTGAGCAGTCTTAGTAGAGAAGTACAATCCAGTCAAACTAGGAATAGAAGAAACACCACACATAACCTTCTATGAAAAATCACTTTTGACATAAGAACATGAACTTCTAGCTACATTCCTAAGAGAAAGAAAGGTAAAATTTCCATGGACCTACGTAGACATTGCTAGTCTTGATCTAGAAATTGTGGTTCATCATCTAGTTGTTTATCCACAAGAAAATTGAGTAAGACAAAAGATGAGAAAGATGGATCCACAAATCATATTACTAGTCAAACTTGAATTGCAAAAACTCTTTGATGTTGGATTCCTATGACCAATTGATTATCCAAAGTGGGTTTCAAATCTTGTACTTGTTTCAAAACCCACTAGGGGCATCTACATCTCCACTGACTTTAGGGACCTAAACAAGGCATGCCCTGAAGATGATTTCCCTCTCCTAAAAATAAGCATGATTGTGGATATGATGGTTGGGCATGAAATTTTATCATTAATTGACAGATTTTCAGGGTACAATCAGATTATGATAGCCAAAGATGATCAACATAAAACAACTTTCACCTGTCCATGGTGAACCTATTGTTGGAACATGATGCCATTTCGGTTGAAGAATGTAGGAACTACATATCAAAGAGATTTGACTCTAATATTCCATGATATGATTCACATAACTGTGGAAGACTATGTGTATGATATATTAGCCAAATCAAGGAAGCATCAAGATTGCATAATAGCACTAAGTTGCATCTTTGATAGGATAGAAGAGTACAAGGTTAGGCTCAATCCCAAGAAGTATTTCTTCAGTGTGCAATAAGGTAAATTTCTAGGGTATATTATATCAATGAGAGGAATCGAGATAGACCCTTCCAAAGTCAAATCAATTCTTGAGATGGAAGCACTAAGAACATTGAAATATTTAAGAGGCTTATAGGGAAGACTCCAATCTATTCTCCAATTCATAACATAGTTAGCAGATAAGGCTATCCCATATTCTCATCTACTACACAAGGGGGTAGCATACAAGTGGGATGATAAATGTGATTAGGCATTCAATGAAATCAAGGATTACTTGCTAATACCACCAGTCTTAATGCCTCTATTTCCAAACAAACCATTAATACTATACATATCAACAATAGTAGTAGCTCTTGGCACTCTCATAGCTCAACATGATAAAAATGGAAAAGAGAGAGCTATTTACTATATCAATAGAACCATGGTGGGACACGAGCTGAATTATGCATTCATTGAGAAGGCTTTTCTAGTGGTAGTGTTTGCTGGAAAAAAATTTAGGCACTATATGTTAGCTCACTAGATCAAGCTCATCGCTAGAATAGACCCTCTCAAGTATCTTCTTTCAAAAGCAACACTCATAGGATGAATGGCTAAATGGGTTATGATTCTAACATAATATAACATTGAGTATGTAGAACAAAAATCCATCAAAGGAAAAGTAATTGCTAACCAACTAGCAGAGGCACCGATATATTCGAAAACCCCATTAGTATCATAATTTCTTGATGAGTCAATCTTCAATCTAAATTCAATAGATCATTGGAAAGTATATTTTGACGAGTCCTACACACAACATGGGTCAGGAACGAGAGTTTTCTTTATCACACCACAAGGAGATTGCATAAAAAATTTAGATAAGTTGTCTTTTCATTGCAAAAACATTGTATAGTATGAGGCTATTTTCATAAGACTCAGAATTAAAGTAAAATGGCATATTATGGCACTTAAAGTGCATGGAGATTCACAACTAATCATCAATCAGGTCAACGATGAATACAAAACAAACGATGAAATACTTACCTCATATATGAAACTGGTGGAGAGCCTCAAATAATTCTTCATAAATATCACATTTGAGCAAATACCAAGGGAAAAAAATAGAGCAGCTGATGCAATGGCAACAATTAGATCACTACCGGATATCCCACACAACATCCCTAAGCATGAATTCCTTATAGACCAACTTCTTGTACCAGCTTTCGAGGTACCAGAGCTTGAGTTCATGTGTGAAATCATTGGCCTGGTGATCCTTGGTACCATGAAATATAGACCTACCTAAGAATATGAGTCCTCCTTGTTGATATTACCTCGAACCTTAAAAGAACATTTGTCAAGAAGTCACCCCACTTCGTTATCTTAGGTGACACCCTGTACCATAGGAGTATTGAAGGAACCCTTTTACAATGCCTAAACGTTAAAGAAGCTTTAACTGCTTTAACTGAGGTACAAAATGGCATTTGTGGATCACATCTAAGTGGTATGACCTTGGCTGAGAAACTACTGAGGACTAGGTAGTACTAGCCTATGATGGAGAAGGAAGCTCACAACTATGTCTGAAGATTTTTTCTATGCCAACAACATGAAGACCTCATCCATTCACATTATCAGGAGCTCCAACTGATTGTAACACCTTGGCCCTTTTCACAGTGGGTGCTTAATCTCATTGGTAAAATCACCCCCACCTCATCTAGCAGACATAAGTTCATTATCACCGCCACTGGTTACTTCACAAAATTGGTAGAAGTTATTCCCATGACCTATATCACTAGAAAGCATATTTCCAAGCTAATCCTGAACTACCATATTTTCCGCTACAGTGTCCCTCAAGCCATTATCTCAGATAATGAGACACCTTTCAAAAACTAGGATGTTCAAGACCTATACGAAAAATTCAATATCCAACATCACTTTTGCACCCCATACTACCCCCAAGGTAATGACCAAGCTGAGGCTTCTAATAAAACCATCTTAAAAATCCTAAAGAAGATAGTCAATGAAGTTGTTCATGATTGGTACCTATAGTTAAATCCCACCCTATGGGCTTATAGGACAAGTATCTACACACCAACAATTACAACCCCATTCTTCCCATTGAGGTTGAGCTCCCATCCTTAAGGATATCATTGTAAAATCTCATTACAGATGAAGAATATCGGGTGTCATGGTTAAATGAGCTAGAATTACTAGATGAGTGACATATGGATGCTTTGAACCATCTACAAGTCTATCAAAATTATCTCAAGAGGAGCTAAAACAAGAAGATTAGGAGTTAAAACTTTCAAGTTGGAGAGCTCGTGTTGAAGGAAAATTAGAAGAATCTACTAAATCTAGACAACAAGGGAAAGTTTAAACCCAATTGAATGGGACCCTTCATCATCACATCAAGCTACAAATCAGGAGCATATCATCTATCTACACCAGAAGGTGAACCTCTATAGGATCCCATCAATAGCTCCCATCTCAAGAAGTTTTATGCATAATCCTGTAAGGTATAAATCCAAAAAAATACAAAAAAAATCAAAAAATAAAAAAATCCAAAAAAATCAGAAAAAGGATTGAAAATAATAAAGAAAAAAATCATCCTCTAGTGAAAACCACTTCAGTGGCACTTTGGGCAAGTACCTTGGTGAAAATATGGAAAACATGCACCTCATGTAAATAATCACTCTCCATCCACCATGATCTCTATGGCTTGTTCTACATCATTCATCCATCGTATTCCATTGATCCTTTTGACACCCATTTAAGTTTGCATCATAGCTTGATCTTGTGTTTGTATCATGTTCCTTCCTAGAACTACTTGGCACATTCCTAAGTTCAATTTTTCCTTCATATATTAGAGTAGTCTATCGAATCTCATACTGGGGGCATGTTCTTATACCTAAATTGGATCAAAATCATGTATATTGTTGAAGTCTTCCTTAAAATTAGAAAATCCAAAAACATTCATAAAATCAGAAAATCCAAAAATGTTCATAAAATTAGAAAATCCAAAAAAAATCATAAAATTAGAAAACCCAAAAACATTCAAAACATGTAAAAATCCAAAAACAGGTTGAAAACATAAAACAGTCAAAGTGGAGTCGTCGAGTCAAACTACGAGTCTTTGAGCTTTGAACGTAGGTAAGGCCATCATCGATGTGCCCCTGAGACACATTAGGTCATTCCTTTAGGAGTCTGTCATAATAAACTGAGAATCCATTTGTTCAATTCTTATCAATAAACGAGTTTGTGTCAACTGAACTATGTGGTCTCTATGTGTATAACGTAGGCAAGGCTAATATTTGATCCCCTTAGCCCCTAAGATAGGTCTTTAGGTTAGGTTCTTGGTCAAAATCTTAGAAAACAAAAAACATTGGAATATTCAAAAATCAAAACATTCGTAAAATCTAAAAAATACCAAAAAATAGCTTCAAAACATTTCAAAAAACACCAAAAACATTCAAAAAACCAAAAATAATCCATCTTGTTTCACTTTCACCTGCAAGAAACATCCACTCATAATAAATGATCATTGTCCTCAACCTTTGGTGAAACAATCAGAAACAAGTATAGTAAATCAAAAGTGAAAACTCAAACATTAACGTCTCAAGTCTAGGTCAGTAGGTAAACAAGTTGGTAAACTCTTGGTATCAATATCCCATCATCTAGTTATTCTCATCATCATCTAATAACATCATGTCCTAGGATGCATCCTTCCTACAATGGACATCAACATCAGGCATCATCGTAGTTTAGTCTTGGCTAGAGGTGCGAAGAACGTTGGCTTGTTTGTTTACTTGGTCTATTTATTTTGATTTATCTTATTACACTTATTCCAATGACCTCTTGATGATGTCTAATAAAAAATGATTTAGAGAGAAAGGAATGGTACATTGATCATTATCTTTTGTCTATTTTTCTTGTTGGATATTCTTGCAATATAACCTTGGTCATGCTTAATTTATTTTGGTTTGTAGGGAGGGCGTTTTAGGTGTCTTGTTGAACACAGGGGAAAGCTTTCCTTTCTATGTGTTGGTCTGAGATGTTTGAAATATATGAACTGCATCCTAATAGGGTTTTGTATGTCAGTTGTGAACAAGGATACTCCTATATAATTTTCAAGTCAAAGTTCATCACACTAGGTGCACTGCCATCTTGGTTATCTATACCTTGATGCATCATACCTATGTGTGATATCAAAAATAGGTAAGTAAGCTCTTTATTTCCCCAATCTATGATAAGAAATCATTGCATCATTATCATCATATTTTGAGTTCAAGGGTTGGTCTTTATTTCTCATATATTCTCCATATACTAACACTAACATGGTATCATGACATTCAAAAATAAAAATATCTATATATGCATCCATCATGCATCAACAAACCATCAACGTACTATGCATATCATCATAATAGGAAACACCAATCATCTCACATACATTGTATTTTCATCATCACATAATATATATTTGTTATTCTAAGAATCTCATAAACAATACTTACATCTGCATCCATTTGTATAATCATATAAGCATTATCATATTCATCACATGTTGCATCATCCATACACACATCACACATGGAAAACATATTGAAAAAGAAATGGTACATATCATTGCATTACATAAATAGATTTGCATCAATCACATATAAAATGCATTCACATCATACATCATACATCATAAATCACTACATGTCGTAAAGCATATACCATCATAATATAAGCATATAAACATCCATACATATTAATGCCTCCATCACACATCACATAAAATAAAATAAACATCATATCATGTAGTCGCACCGAAACCATCTCATGTATATACATATATAAAGGCTAAATATCATGATACAATCAGAATCAGATATATACTATCATCATCAAATATACAAGAGGCTAGTAAAAAACTCAAGCAATGAATGTATACGCATCATAAATTAGGCTATACAAAAAATATGTCCAAGTCTGTTATCAAAATCCTGAGCTACCCTCACTTTGTCTATATCCATGATGACTACCTCAGATCTGATGGTGAGACCCTATTGGTCTCCTTGATGCACCTGTGTGAGGGGTCTTGGTGGGAGAAATATAACTGAGATGAGAAAAATTTAGATCCTACTGCTCCTAGGCCATAGCTTTGTAGTACACCACCTTGTAGTATGATGCCTCCTACATCACTTAGCTGTACATTTCAGCTAGAACCATGGCCTATCCCTATACCTATTGTGATGTAGCTTGTAACTACTACCTTCATTGTGTCTCCAAAACTAGCCTGAGATCTACATCCCGCCTCATCTGGTGCTCCTATGTGACCTCATGTCATGCCTAGTCCCTCTCCCAGACCAATGTCTAAATCTAGGCTTGAGCCTACTGTAGCTACCCTGTCAAAACCTAAATCTATGGCTACAGTGCTACTATATTTCTGTCCCAAGGATTAGGACTTGGTGGTGGTCATGAGGTTGGCATATGTTGATGTGGCTACTAATGTGGTTGCATCAGTGGCCTCTGTCTGACATATGGTACTAATGGTGAAAATTGTCCATCGTGCCCATCATGTCCCACACCTCCATCCTGCCCATCCTGTCCCTCATGTCCTAGCTTCTAAGGGACCTATCTAATCTAAGGTCCTCTAACCTATCCTCTTCCTAGTACTGGCATTGTTGGTAATGTCAATCAAATAGGGGCATGATCCTGCCAATATGCATCAAAAGTTGGGGTGGTCCCCATATCTATAGGACTATCAAAATAAACCCATGGCACCATGACCAGCTGCCTAAAGTCATCAATCACTTGCTAAGGTGGGATCCTCTATCCCCATATTGCCTCTCTAGTCCATCGAGCAAAGATGGCTCTCTAAGTATCATCAGGTGCATCCTACACCTCCATTAATTGGCGAGAAAACCTAGCTAGGAGGTATCACTCGATTATGTAATTCTCCCTCCCCTGCATATACCGAGACTACCGATAGTATAAAAAATGATCATCATCATCATGCCATCTAGGAAAATGGAGCCAAGGCCTCCACCAAAAAATTGTTATCTCATCTAGAACCCACCTCCAGTGCGAGATGCCTGTAATTCCTGTGTAATGAAGGGTGGCCATCCCCCCATGACACATGACAACTGAGGGTGAGGGTGAATCAGTTGTCACCAAATTCAAATCCAAAAATTTAAATACTTATTAGCTTCACAACCACACTATTTTGTTATTAGGTATGAACATGAAATGCAGATAACAAAAAGTAAAATGAGCACAATGAACACCAAATTTTAGGTGGAAAACCCAATGAGGGAAAAACCACAGTGAGGATTAACCCACAATATAAAGAGGAAAAATTGATTACAAAGGCTCACTGCCCAGAAGAGGACTCACTATCTAGATACAAAGGCTCATTTCCTACAGAAAGGACTCACTATCCAATAGGGAGGCTCACTGCCTACTGATACAAAAGAAAACAAAAGATCCACAAGAACAATTAACAAACATCTACTTTGATCATAATAATGTAGAAACCTTTAGCTCACTACCTTTAGGAATCTAACACAATGAAGTATTGCTGCCTCAACTCATTTTCACACACTTCTACTCTTTTAATTTGTGGCTTACTTTGTTACTTTTCCATCCTCATTCTATTCTTCACAATTTGACTTGCATTTATACCATATTCAATCTTAGAAACTTTCTCCAAGGTCAACCACATAGGCCTCATTTCATAACTTCAAATTAGGTCAGCAACTTAACATTCCCATGGTGGAAAGGAATGAGAGTGGACCAATAAAAATACTTAACCAAGACCATAAATAATGTCTCAAATTAGCCACACAGCTCCTTAAATAAATTTAATTCTTCAAATGAAGTGTAAACACTAGGTCAGCCAAACCTAATGAAAACACAAATTAACATTGATGTGCATGCTTCCCAATAAGAAGATAGCACATGGATGACACAAAATAGTTCATTATGCATAAGAACACATCTTAGGTTTCTTCAGATACATCCACAACAAGTGCAACAATCTTCGAACGTCGAACACCTTCCATCAGTCCATCCAGATTGTGCAAACACACACAACTACTTTGAAACTTGACTTCCAGATGACCAAACCACACACATCTTTTCCAAAACCAAGAGAACACCATTATAAGACACATTCTAGATTCAAAAGTTATTAAATAGAACACGAGGGGACTGTGGAGTAGAAACGTTTCTCCCAGTCACAGAAAACTAACTCTGACAAAACCATTCACACACCGGTGAACACAAATTTCACACTTCATCAAACTAGAAGCTACAAATCAGTAGATATCACCATTAGAACAAAAAAAAAAAACCCTTCATATTTGTGCAAGTATAGGATCAACACATGAGAAAAAAGAAGCGTATACCAGAGCACATTTTGAACACATTCACAACGTTGACTTCTCTCTTTATTAATTTTGTCAAAAGCAATTGGAAAATCATCAATTCAACACATCTACATCATCATAAGGATAGCTCCATGTACTCACAACATCTCAACATCATCTCAAATATACATGTACAATCTGCAACATTCTTCAAACTATGTTGAAATCAATGACAACATTAATGACAACACCACCAAATATGCTCATGCTTGCAACAGTCTCCCCCTTTGTCATTGATGGCAATACATGATGTGTAAAACCATCAAAGACAACAACCTACACAATATTCCAGGAGAACACCTTTTCTTCCTTTTCTTACTATTTTTCACATGAATTTCTCTCCCCCTTTGACATCAATGGAAAATATTGAAAACTCAAAAGTATCCTTTGGAAGAGCCTTAGTAAATATATCTGCAATTTGTTCCCTTATTGTCACATACTTGAACCTAACTTCATTCTCCAACACTGTTTCTCTTAGGAAATGATATCTAATAGATATTTGTTTTGTTCTTGAATGCATAATTGAATTCTTTAAAATGTTTATAGCACTTGTGTTGTCAAAGAAAATAGGGATAGGCTCATAACATATTACTCCAATATCTTTCATAGTTTTCTTCATCCACAAAACCTATGCACAACAAGATGTTGTAGCAATATATTCTTCCTCTGTAGCAGATAAAGAAACCAAGTCTTGTTTCTTACTCAACCAAGAAACCAATCTTCCATCAAGAAAGAAATCACCCCCATTGGTATTCTTCTGGTCATCCACACAACCAACCCAATCTGCATCGGAATAAGAACTCAAGGTGAAGTCAGCACCCTTAGGATACCATAATCCATAATCTATTGTACCTTTAAGATATCTAAATATCCTCTTCACTGTTGTAACATGTTCCTCTTTAGGATCTGCTTGAAATATGGAAACTAAGCATAATTCATGCATAATATCCGGTCTTGTAGCAGTAAGATAGAACAACCCACCAATCATAGATTTATATTTGCTCTGATCAGTTTTTAGCAAATTCATCATCTTTTTTATTGTAACATCTACTTCCAAATACTTTGAAGTACTTCATAGTAGGAGTCTTATCAGTCCATAACTCAAAAGGAGTCTTTGTGCTATTGCCTTGAATCTAAAATCTATTAAGAATATAAATAATAGTGTGTATTGCTTGGGTATGTGCAGAATCATCATGGGCCAAAAAGTGGCAATATGATGGGTATGTGTAGGGTATGTGGCTATTGAATTTTTTTTATCCAAAATTAATGACATGAAAAGGGTTTTTAAAGGAGATTCTTAGCTTTCCACCAATATAAATTATGCTTTAATTTGAATTTAATAAATAAATACTATTCATTTTCTATTTGAATTATGACTAAAGTCCTAATTGATAGGGTAAATGAAAAACATCTATAGCTTACAAACAATATCACATTTTTTTAATCCAAAACTTGTGCAAAATTCTATGCTTTGCATACTATAGGATTTTAAAAAAATGAATTTCTTGAAGTTTTGACCAAGTTAAGGTGGTCAAACATACGAGCTTTTATATTTTTTTAAAGTTGTAATAACAAATTTATAATTAATTATTTACTTGTAAAAAAATTACAAAAAAATATGCATCACATTAGGACATGAGTCCTCTACTTATATCTAAAATATTATAAAACAATATTATCATTTTATTGTGGTTAGGGTGGTCAAACAGACACCTACTTATTTTTTCCCTGAAATTTAAGTGCTACTGCATTGAAATTTCAAATTTTCACCAAATAGATTTAAAAAAAAAATAAACCCAGTAGTTTAGAAACTACATTCAATTTGCTATAGATTCTATTCTTACATATTTTTGAAATAATATAGATAACTTATTCATATTTTTACGTCAAGTTTCCTGAATTTTATTTTTTTGAATTTTTTGCCACTTAAGGGAATATTTTTTCCATGATGATCCTACACATACCCGCCTCTCTCTAGTACACATCTGGTACATTTGATTCTTTCATCATGGTTCTTGCAGCTTCCGATACCGTTTGGTTCTTTTCCTCTCAACTACCCCATTTTGTTGAGGGGTTCCTAGAGCAGAAAACTATCCTTTTATTCCATGTTGTTCACAAAATGTATTAAACTTACCAGAAGTGAATTCTCCACCTCTATTAGATCTCAAACATTTGATTCTCAAATTCACTTCATTTTCCACTCTGTCTTTGAACACTTTTGTATTAAAGCAACCCATGTCATTCGAGAAGAATAATCAATAAGGAGCATGAAATACCTGTCACCATTCAGACTTTTTGTTCTAGTCAGACAATAGAGGCCAATATAAATTAACTCCAACATTTTGATAGTAGATTGCTCTTTTCCCTTAAATTTGTATCTTGTATATTTCCCTAACTGACAACTTTTGCAAATAGTATTAACAGGCTTTGTGATTCTAGGTAGACCTCATAAAATATCTCTTGAACTGATTCTAACTAGATTATCAAAGTTTACATGTCCCATTCTCTAGTTCCATAACCAACTTTCATTTATTTGAGATACAAGGCACTGACCATCCACACCTTTAAGATGATAGATGTTTCCATGAGTTCTCCTTCCGACAACAACCATATCTCAACATATTTCTCTGATCTTGTAGGTATTATTTTGAAACACAACTTTAAAACCTTTGCTACACATTTTTCCAACACTCAAAAGGTTATGCCTTAAACCCTTTACATAATATGCATCATCATTGTTGCGTATTCCATCAAAAATAATTGTACCTTTCCCAATATTTTTTTCTCTTGAATCATCACCAAACATGACCAATCCTCCATCATAATTTTTGAGTTTAGTAAACTTACTTTTATCATCGGTCATGTGATTATAACATCCACTATCAATCACCCAGTAATCTTCATCCTCCTTAGCATGAAAGGCGGTGACCACAATACCTTCCATCCCATTCTTCTTGTTTTCCAAAACATTCTTCCTTGCACATTTTCTAGGGTTAGTAGACACATATTTATTCTCCAAAGCTAAAAATAAGCATTCACTATCATCACCTTGATAATTAGATTCATCATTAGATATTTTAGCTTCTTCTTTAACATAATAAAGCTTCGTATATTTCTTATCCTTTCTATCCTTATCTTTATAATCCTTGTTCTTCTTATGTACAACTCTCTTCAGACATCTTGAAGCATAATGACCAATATTATCAAAACTAAAACATTTGAAGGGAAACATGCCTTTATACTTACTAGTACCTTTCTTCAAATTTCTGGTGAAATTCACTTCTAGCTCATCAGAACCATGACTATCTGGATCATCTTCAATCTTCATTGCCTTAAATTTTGTTTCTATCTTTTCCTTCTTTCCAAACTTTCTCATCTCAAATGCTATCAAGGTTTCAAATAAATGTTCTTTAGTATACTTCTTAGGATCATACATCTATTCAATAACTGAGATCTTATCACTATAGAAATCTGGTAGGGTGATCAAGATCTTCTCAATTATATCTTCATCAGTCAGGTTTCCACCTTGATTCCTAACTTCATCTGCTGCAAATTTAACCCTCTGGAAATAACTTATAAAATCTTCACCTTCTTCCATTTTCAGATTCTCATATATGTGCTTTGTCGTTAGCTTCTTTGTCAACTTTACTCTTTCAGTTCCTTCTTATAGTTCTTCAAACTTATTCCATACTTCATAAGTACTGTCCAAAGGAAGAACCTTAGTTCACTCAATTTTAGATAGAGAATTGAAAATAGCATACCTCACCTTCTCCTTCTCCTCATAAGAAGAAACCTCATTTGTAGTAGTAAGACCACCCATCGGTGCTATAGGAACCAAAAGTTTCAACTAAAATTTTCTTGATTTTGTCATATAAAATCAATGGTCTCTTTCAGTATTTTCATGAAATTCATGTTTCTACCATCTGCAAAGTCAAATTATCCTTTTACTGCCATACCATTGCCATACTTGAGTATCCCATATATTCCTTTCCATTTACCTCCTTACCATGACCTCCAACAAAGTAACTCACAGTAGCACAGTAAGAAGGTATCAATATATTGTTTTACCACTATAACACAGAGGGTTGATAACTAGCCCGCCGTAGAATGGGGTCATCATCAATACTAGCAGAGGGAACCGCTATACTATGGGAGGTCAGAATGTGGCCCGTAGTCAAGTAGTATATAAGGTAAATTACTAAATATACACATCGAAACCACCAAGGAAGTGCATGGTAGTGTGGTATAATAAGAAAAAGTAAATGTTATGTACTGTGGTACTACAGAGGAGTGAAGAGTGATGCCCAATAGCATAGTAATCAGTTGTTGGAGCATTAAATGAAGGTTAGTGACATCAATCAACATCAAAATATGAAATTTAGCTCGGTGTAAAGGATTTGAATGATGTAGAACTTGTATGGGAATTAATGCGGTATGACATGATAATTAAACAAGGAAAATTGTGAATTTGTTCACTCGTGGTAATAGAAGTTGGGTATAGGCGAACTCAAGGCATGACAGTCAAAATAATTCTTCAAGGAAAGAATTATTCTGGGTAAGTTCTACTCACCACACATTGAATTTCAAGTAAAGGAACCTAAGAAGACAAAAGTAAGGACTAAAAAAGAGGAAAAATACAATAAAGCCTCATTACAGTCACCATTACTTGCACTGCTACCTGGTTCAGTTGATAAAGGTTATAAGGGGGTCTTTAAGGATTAAGTTCAAGGGTGTAGAGATCCAATAATTCCACGGTCTGGGTGGAATTTGTATTGGTATTTTTATAAGAATAGAAATGAAGGGGTCCCGGTATCAAACCCATGGACTCTTGATATCTCTAAATTGATATTTCCTAATGTGTTTGTTGATATCAAGCTAATTATAGATCTAGCCAGTAGATATCATGCCCCGTCGAAAGTTGTTATCCTCCTAGATAGAAAATGTCTGGTACATATCTCTGGGAAGCTATAATTAGGTGTTTTGACATAAATAGGCAAGATGTCATAGAAATAGATTTGGGGAGGCTAGATTAGGAGTACAAAAGATTGAAGAGGACTTACAAAATTGATGAACTCCCCTTGCACATGAAAAGGGGTGACAAGAATAGAGTCCTTCCTATTTTTTCTTCAAAAGTTGAACCCTTTCAAGTGTTTGACTTTTAGACTTATTTCAAAAACACCTATTATGCATTATGCTAGATTCTTGGATTTGATGTTGAAGACAATATGCCAATTGGATTGATGAGGATGGAAATGACTATCCAACACCCTGAGTCCAATGTGGAGTTTTATTTTTCTTCTATCATTGAGGAAAAAAATCATGAAGGTCTATTATAGGTTAGGGAAGCTAAGGCCCCTATCACTTTCATAAAATATTCTCTATTGTGTCATTTAATTCTATTTAAAAATGAAACAAAGTGGACTAAAAGGATGAAGTTGAGTACACAGGAAAATGGAGTTATGCTCACAGTGCAAAATTGGTGCTATGTTTGGGATAGTAGGTGCCCTGAAGGTGACTTTGTTGTGTATAGGGATGACTTTGTCAACAGATTAATTGCTTCCCTTGGTTTTCCAACACTGAGGCTACCACAATCTTTAATGGAGGTCATGAGACCCATGCAATATAAACCAAACTAGGGTTCACACACAACTATGTTGATTGGTTTTTAATGCCACAATATACCATAATTAGGGTATATGGTTGTGATCAGGCTCCTCATATTCTACCAAAATTTGTGCCTTCTAGAGTATTGGTTTTAGAATTAATGTGGCAAATGCTCTAGATGGAGCATGAACTCATGAAGAATCAAAGAAAGGGGACTTTCTAACTTGAAAGTATTTGAGGGGTTATTGGTTGGATCAAATATGTTGGAAGAAGTGTAGAGATTTATAATGGAAATTTTTTCTCTCAGGTCAAGAAAAGTGAGAGTATGTGATCCAGAGGGTCACATCAATAATATCAAGAAGGACCTTGCTTAAAAAGAGGGTGATAACACATGCATTTGATTTAGAAGAGGATGTAATAAGAAACCTAGCATATTTTGCATATGTGTTTGGAACAAGAAAAATATGGTTAATGATGATGAGATGGGAGGACCAAAAGAGAGAAATTGATAAGAAGTTCAAGGGCTTCTTTGATGAGGAACCAAATTTGTTGAAAAGGATAAAATTGGTCCTCAGTAAATTTGATGAACTATATAAAAGGGTTCAAGAAGAGAAATCAACTCCACCATTTGTACCCCATCCAACATCATCCATAGCTTCCACATCACATACACAACCTCCGTCACCAGTTCACCTATCTCCTCCATCTCTAGCTGATCAACCTCCTACTAAGAAACAGAGAACTGAAGCACTAGTCAAGAATATGGGTCAAGTGATGAAGAGCAAGGAGTAGGCTTGACTCTAGTTGAGATGAAAGAGGTAGCAGAGCAGCAAAAGGTGCTAGAGCCTCATGACCCAAAAGTAAGAATATCAAAAGAAGTTTTTGATGAGATACAAGATGATGCGAGGATAGTTGCTTCTCTGAAGTTCATGGAGGATGATGATTTCATCCATACAAGGGAATTCAATTATTTTTTGATAAAAATGAAATTGAAATAGTTTGATGATAGGTTGAAGATTAATCTCATTGGGGTTGATGAATCAAAACATGTAGAGGTATAGGCCCAAACAATCACAGAGTTGGATATTGATAACATCAATATTACTCCCAAAGAAGCAAGGGAGTTGTTAAATAGTAACATGTTGATCATACCTAGAATGGAACTCTCCAAGGTGTTCCTGTTAGATCAAATCGGAGCCCAACATGATCCAAACTTGGTTGTAGAATTTGATTCAGAAGAAGGAGTTTTAGGCACAAGATACAATCCTACTACCCGAACCCTTTCCCTATGGATAAAGTAGAAGAACACAAGGAAGTAAAGTCTTCTAGATGTAGTATAGGAAATGAGAGGGTCTGCAATGGTTAGGAAAATGAAGGACACTACTCCAACATAAGCAACAACCATGACAATGCATTTAACCATGTTTATAAAGGATGTAGTACAAAACATGGAAAAGAGGATAATAGAGTATGAGAAAAGACTCAAGTTATCAAATGATGAAATAAATAATTTATTCATTAAAATTTTATGGTTAAAGCAACAATTGCAACACACCAAAAATCTAAAAGGAGATGAAATAGTTGCATGCCATCCACCTGCTCTAGTTGAAGATCCTCAAATTCAACAGTTGAAAGGCGAAGTTGAAGAATTAAAGAAACATAATATGGGTGATGTCAAGCAACACATATTGGGTACCTTAAAGGAAATATTGAAGCACAATGTTGAAGTTTTAAAAGAGAAGATAAGTGGAGTTCACGAGGGTTTTGGTCATTTAGTGAAAGCTTTGGAGAAAATAAATACTAACTCCCCTATCTTAGAGGAATTAAAAAAAAGATGGAAGACCACTTACCATATTTAAACCACTTTGTGCAAAGAAACACAAAGGGATCCTAATGCACCTCTGGGATTAAAGCCTACACAAGAGATGGTGAAGGGAGTAATTGATGAGCATAAGTATTTGACTGACATGAAGGAGAAGGTAGAGAATATAAGGAATTCATTTGATTCAATAAAACACAGTTTCATCCCTTTGATTATAAAAGGTGATGGACAACTCAAGGGCATGAATGAATGGGAGATTGAATTTTATCAAATGGTTCCTCAATGCTTGACATGTATTTACAGTGATGGTGATATCAATCTAGAGAATTTTTACACTTTGCTTGATGGGATTATGACATTAGATAATGGTTATACAAAGTTTGTTGTAGATGCCAGAAACTTGCTCGATGGCGGATGGAAGAGCCACCTTACAAAATTTACTGCTACATAGGAATTGAAATGGCCAAATGACTTAACAATAAGCAAATGTTAGGAAAAATATCTGGGCTCAGATGAAGATTGATCAACATCATCAGCACGAAAACATATCATAAAGCAAGAGCCTTGCATATGTCTTAGATGACCATGGGCTTCTTACTTGAATATTAACAGATTGGCATGTGTTAGTTATCTCTAATACATTTTTTCTTTTCAGTTAAGTTTTGTTATCAAAAGTCACGTCCTTTGGTTTAAAGCTTGTTTCCTCTCATATAAATAAGAGAGACCAATACCATAAGGGGGATTAGATTAGAAGATTAGAATAGATAGAAGAAGTATGCGAATAGGGATTGATACAATGTTTAGATCAAAATGGATGAAGATGCACGTGTTAATTTTGAAGGAGTTAATAGAAAAACTATGATTCGGTGGCTCTATGTTGGTGTCAATTGTTTGTTAAGTTAATTAAAAATATTATTAGTTTTTCTCCACATTTAATACTTCTATGTTGTTTAAATTGATATATCAAGCATATTTTCAATTTATCAGTGGACATTTGTTGTATCTATGTGGCATAATTAATTGGGTTCTTCAAGAAAAGAAATAAATCCTCTGGGTTATTCATAGAAACTTAGAATTGTTAGTTTGGATTATTAAAGAAGAATTTGATAATTACATCCTTGCCTGTTTATACAAGTTATAAACATAGAAGTTCCAAACAGTTAGAATTATTGCCAGTTATAAGTCATTGAACTCTAATTTTTATTTGACTCCATATACCCAATAGAGCATAGGTCCCCCACATTCCATCAATTAGTTTCATTTAATATTATATTTTTACATATGTTAATTGAACATATCACTTATACGATTTATACCAAATTAGGTTTTCATCTGTTTACTTTAAAATTTCCATTGTAAATAGATTGTTGTAGTAGAAATCACATAGTTCAAATCTGCTCCATTCACATAGGTAAACCCACCTAGGTCTAGCATCACCTAAAGAGAAGAAGGTCTAAACCATTTGGCCTTTTATGTTACCTTAGAACGTACCAAGAGTTTGGCAACCTCTTGAGGTATTTTACTTTCTTTTTTGAGAGCTAACAGTTTGGTGACTCTATTGGGGAGTCTACTCAGAGTCAGGTAATTTTGTCATAGGTTCAAAAAATCTTATAGACTCCACTGGGAATAAGAAGTTACAAAATTTTCTCACTTTTAATAAAGTGAATGGCGACTTTGATAAAATTAAATACACATTAGAACATCACAACAATTCAACATGAATGGTAGAAGGTCCCAATATAGAGGAGGTCCTATAGGAAACAATAAATGGCCACATAAGGGTGATAAGGGCAAGAAGGTATCTGAGGAAATGTGCATAAAAAATAAGGAGAAAGTATCAAAACTGTAATGTGTGACATATCATCACTATGATACATGGAGAGATAGTTTAGGTGGAGAGCCTTGTACTCCTAAAGAAAGAAGAAACCCTTTTTATAACCCTCAGAAACAAAAGGAATTTGATGCTAAACTTGAAGCTGAAAAGGATAGGATATAGCAAGAATATGATCAAAGAATGGAAGGTAATCAAAATGAGCCCATTAATAATGTAGTCCCTCAAGAAAGTTATGAATTCTTGACTCAGGAAGAATTAGAAGCACACTTGGAATTTGAGAGACAAGAAGTGGAGAGAGAAAAATCAAAGCAGGAACATAAAAGGCTCCAGATAATAAAGGAACTTCAAGATTTAAAATTATAGAAATCTCAAATTCATGCTCAGACGGCTAATCTATCAAAATATGTACCACCTCACAAGCAAGGAAACAATAATGTAGGACCTTCAAATCCACAAACAGCTCCTCAGAATCAGATGGGGAATCAATATGGACAACCAAACGTTCCACCTCACAACCCATCACAAAACCCAAATACCCAACCACCTCATGGTCAAAAATATGTGCCACCTCCTCATACACAGTACAACAATCCATTATACCAAAATCAACATCCTCACAACCCACCTCCTCAACAATATACAACCATGAATAGAAAATTTGACTTAACAGGATTTCAACTATACCCCTACCCTATGGATAGTAGTTGGAGAGGCCTCGTCCCAAAATTTATAGGAAGTAGTGCAATCACTACTTAGGAACATTTAAGAAGTTTTAATGCTTTTATCAAAGATCTAGATATGTAGTATGAAGATATGTAGATGAGGCTATTCATGATGTCATTAACTAAAGAAGCTAGAGATTGGTTTAATAGTTTACCAATAGATTCTATTGATTCCATTTAGGAACTTCATGATCATTTCCTTGAACAATATGGGAACCAATGTGCACCAGACTTTGTTTTTCATGAACTAGCTAGTATTCAAAAGAATCAAAATGAGTCAATTTATGACTTTAACTGAAGGTTTGACAAATTGGAAAATAAGATACCACCTGGGTCGAAAATGGTAGACCCTATTTGCATTGAGTATTTATCTAAAGGAATTTGATCCAAAAATAGGATACGAGCTTAGAAATAGGTGTACCAGAAATTTAGCTGAAGCTCAGAAAATAGCAGACTATTGAAAACAATAGGAAGGCTATAGGAATGGTTGTTAAAAGAGATAATCTTAGGGTTCCTCAACAGTTCATCAATCCTCAACATAGACAAGAAAATATATATAGGAATGAGAGGCCAACATTATATGACATGCCTTACAATACAAATTGGAAGGATAGAAAGCATGTGATGGATAGACCTAGAAACAAAGAGACTCCCAACCCTTTAAAGAAGAGATGAGCATATATAGTTAATAATAATCCTTGGTGTGAAGTTTGTGACAAACCTCATTACCTTGATCACTGTGTTGTAGCTTAGAAAATGCAAGAAGAGGAGGGGCTAGTAGGTAATGGTGGAGAAGATCATATAGTATATTTAACTTCCAACACCTTTCATCCTGTTGAGGAGAAGCATTCATCTTCGAAAGAAGAGGGTTATGAGTATGATGTTGATCACCAAAAGTATAATATTCACATGGAAGAACAACAAGTCTTTTCTAATCATGAAGAAATTAACGATGAAAAATTCCCTCCTAATGCACCATATTGGTTAAGAAAATTAATATAAGGAGACCAACTGGCAAAGAGATTAGGAAATTGACCATAGCTGCAGTAGAACAAGCTAAAAGAAAATATTGGATAAGAAAAAAAATAGTGAATGGAAATGAGGGTGTTCCAAGAGGGATATTTATGAAAGACAAAACACAAGGAGCGCTAAAGGAAATAGAGAATAAGAATCCTCACAAAGTGTACAAAAGAATTTTCAGAAGGAAGAAAATAAAGAGTTACATAAAAAATAAAAAGCCTGATGACACAAATAAAAGAGACAAGGAGCAAAGCAAAGGAGAGTCAATAGAGTAGAAGAAGATAATCAAATCAGAGGGTACCTCATTTGACTTTACATAAGCTTTATCCCAGGTAAAAATGTCTATCCCATTGCTTGACATGATGAAAATTAAGGAGTATAGGGATAATGCCATTAAATTAATAGCTAATGAGAATGATAAAAACATAACTTCTAAGAACAAATGGATTACTAAGGTCAGTAATAAGTAGGAAAAGATGAATGCTCCAAAAGTTTTCTTTGTTGATACCATAGTAAATTCCTCAGAAATTGATCCATTTTTCACCACACTGCTTATAAATAACAAACTAGTGAGGAATTGTATGATAGACTTAGGTGTTGTCATTAACATTATGCCAGTTGGAGTCATGAAACAATTAGGCATGTGGGTGGATACTAATGGTGACAAGTGTTATTCTATGGACATCAGACCTATTCTAGTAGTGAGGATAATAAAAGATGTAGAGGTGAAATTGGTTGCTTATCCACAAGCAATATATAACATTTGATATAACTATGATTGGTACACCTCCTCACTTTGGAATGCTATTATCAAGGTAGTGGACTATAGTGGTTGGATGGAATGTTCAATTTGATTTATCCTATGCCACCATACACATAAATGGTGAAGAAGTCAAGTTATTTAGAGAGCCAAGGATAAATCAAATTGTAGACCATGTGGCTCAAGATCAACTAAATTTTTTTTGTAATGTTGATTTCAGGAGTTTCAAGGTGGAACCTTCTTAGCTTGAACTAGTGAATACTAACTTGATTGATAAACATGTTTCTAAAAATCAACATGGATTGTGGAAGATGTATTTCGATGGAGCATGTAGTCAAGAAGGCAATGGGGTGGATGTAGTTTTTAACTCACCAAAAGGTATCACATTAAATATTTATTTTTTTGACTTTTGAGTGTACTAACAATGTAGCAGAATATGAAGCTTTGTTAATTGGTTTAAATATGGTTGTTAAACATAAGATCAAATTGCTAGCTGTTCTAGGAGATTATGAGCTAATTGTTTCACAAGTCTGGTCAAAATATGCAACAAAACACAAAAGTTTGAAACAATATAGGAATGTTGTGTGAAATACAGTTGAATTATTTGAAGCTTTTTCAATTGAATGGATAGATAGGTAAAAAAATATAATGGGAGAATTTTTAGCTGATGTGGCTTTGCAAAGAGATGATATCACTTTGGCTGGAATATCCCAAGTTGAGTTTAAAACAAGACTTGTTATCCCTAACAATATATATAGCTGGTAGGTTTCCAATGATGATATCAACCTCATAAAATTTCTTCATTGCATAGATCAATATGAGGCTTAGGAGATTCACTTCAATGCTTTTGTGGAGGAAGTAGATGGAAAATAGACTGTATTTTGGAAACAGGTCTTGTAGCTTAAAACTAACAAGCTTCCCAAAGGGCTTGTGGCATTGGAAATAGTATATGATGGCAATGATCGATCTCTCATGAAGTAGACACCAGTCAAGAGGGAGGATATTGAAGAGATCAATTTGGGGACATAGCTAGCACCAAAAAATGTATATATTGGGAAGGAAATAAGCCCAACCATCAGAAGAATGTTGATTGCGTTGTTGAGAAAATACAAGAATGTGTTTGCATGGTCCTATGAGGATCTCAAGGTGTATAGGGAGGATTTATTTCAACATGAGATCCCACTGAAACTAGACACAAAACCATTCAAAAAAAAGAAGAGGCCCATCAACCCAACTCTGGAACCAAAAATGTAGGAGTTGAAAAAACTTAGATATGGGGGTATTATCAAACCCATCAGACATTCAACATCACTTTCAAACTTAGTTCCAGTAAGAAAAAGAATGGGGATATTAGATTGTGTGTAAAATTTAGGAATTTAAATGTTTCCTCCCTCAAAGACAATTATCCCCTCCCTAATATGGAAGCTATATTACATAAAGTGACAGGGTGTGAAATATTATCCATGATGGATGGATTTTTTGGCTACAACCAGGTCAAAGTTAAGGAATCTGAGTAGTACAAGATAGCTTTTACCACCCCTTAGGGGACGTATGTTTATGTGAGAATTCCATTCAGTCTCAAAAGAGAAGGAGCTATGGATGTGGCATTTGTAGATCTGATCAATGCTATAATGGTAGTATATCAAGATGACCTTACTATTTATTCAAAAAAGGCTAAAGATCATGTGGAACACTTGGAGAAGATATTCCTCAAGGTCTTGGAATATGGTATAAGTCTAAACCCTAAAAAATGTCATTTTGTTGTTATAGAGGGTAAAATTTTAGGGAATATTGTATCAAAAGAAGGGATTAGAATAAACCTTGAAAGGGTAGAAGCCATAGATAAAATCCCCACCTCCAAGACTATCAAGACCATCCAATCATTTTTTGGGTAGATTAATTTTGTTCGGAGATTTATGTCTAACTTTGTTGAGATTGTAAAACCTATATCTAAAATGCTAAAAAAAGGAGAAAAAATGGACTGTACTGTAGAAGCCTTATAATCCTTTATATCTATCAAAAAGGCCATCAAAAAATCCCCTATCCTAAAGTCTCCTGATTTTTCTAAACCTTTTCAAATATTTTCATTTTCCTCATTCCATACTATAGCTATTGTCAGGTTATAGAAGAATGATGAGGGTTATGAGCATCCCATATCCTTTTTCATTAAGTCACTACATGGGTCAGAGTTGAAGTATGACATCATGGAAAAGCAATCTTCTGCATTGGTCAAAGCAACAAAGGCTTTTATCCCATATCTTGTTGGAGCCAAAGTAATTTCCTATCTACCACATGCAGTTGTGAAAGATATTCTAATATAGATAGAGGTAACAGGGAAGAGATGTAGATGGATTAATAAAATCCCAGAGTTTGATATGGAGATTCAAATTACCAGGTTAGTAAGGGGGCAGGGTTTGGCAAAGCTGATGGTAGTGATAATCATTGAAGAAAATAAAATCTGCAATACATAGAGTGACCATGATGTAGTTGCAAGCATTGAACATACTTCTTGGTACACAAATATTATGTATTATCTTAGACACATGAAGTGCCCTCAAGGACTAAATGATAACTAGAGGAGAACTTTGAAGTTGCAAGAATTTAAGTATGTGTTCATAGAGGGCAATTTTTTCTAGAAAAACAAGGATGGGATGTTATTGGTGTGTCTAGATGAGTCGCAAGCTAAACATAGCTTTAGAGAGATACATGGAGGAGTGTGTGGAGGACACTATTCTACTAAAATGACTACTCACAAGATTCTCAGAGCAGGCTATTATTGGCCTAAGGTATTTAATGATTCTTTTTCATATGTAAGAAGATGTGAAGCTTGCCAAAAGTTTTTAGGGAAGATGAAATGTAAGGGAACTTTTCCACTCAGGCCCTCACAAGTAGAAGCTCATTTCCATCAGTGGGGAATTGATTTTATTGGAGAAATACATGAGAATTCAAGTGGTGGAAGTAAGTGGATATTGGTAGCTACTCATTATTTCACTAACTGGGTAGAGGCCATCCCAACTAAACAAGCCATGAGCAAGGTGGTAATAAATTTCCTAATGGAGAATATTCTGACCAGATTTGGTACACTAGTAAGATTGATTATAGATAATGGGATGTGTTTCAGGTTTGATGAGTTCAAAAAAATTCATAGTACATATGGAATTGCTATCTCTTATGCAGCCCCTTACCACCCACAAGAAAATGGTCAGGTAGAGTCTAGTAATAAAAGTATTCTAAAGATCATAAGGAGGATGTTGGATGGAAACAAAAAAGTGTGGGATTCAAAGTTGAGAATGGTTGTGTGGGAAGATAGGATCACTATGAAGAAGGAAATTGGAAAGTCTCCATTCGAACTAGTATATGTAACACAAACTAGGATGCCACTACAAAACGTACTTCCAGTCTATAATTTTATCCTTCAAGAAGATATAGATATTCTAGAGCCAATGGAGGAAAGAATGGAGTAGCTTGCAGAGCTTGATGAGATAAGGAGAATGGATCAAAAGCAAAATGATAAGTTCCAATCACAGATGCAATATCTATTTGATAAAAAAGATAAAGATAGAAAATTTTAGGAGAATGAATTAGTATTGATGTGGAATGCTAGATGTGAGGAGAAGGGAAAGCATGGAAAGTTTGAATTCTTGTGGTTAGGGACCTTTTTTATCATTGGCAAAGGGGGAGAAGATTCATATTATTTGCAGAATATGTCTGGTGAGGAACAAGAGTTTCCTGTACATGGGCAGTTCCTAAAAAATTTCTTCTCTTAAAAAACATAGAGGATTAAGGGTTGCCAGTGCATGGATGACACTTGACAATCCTCTAAAAATAATTTTCTCCATGCACAGTAGCTTAGGAATCAAAAGGAATAGGAACTACCAATACATGGACAATCCTAGAATTCCTTCATTTAAGAAAAAAAATATTTCCATGTACAGTAGTATAGGATCATCTCCACCTTCATCATTTTTCATCTCCATAATCATTCCCTCCATTAAATTTTCTACCATACCATCTCAAGGCCTAGTCAGTAACCAGAGATTCTAGATTCTTGCATTGATCAATAAATCACTCATCCCCAACTAGAGCCGTTGTTGAAACCATAATTTTCAACTAATTTTTTGTTGATTTTGTCATATAAAATCAAGGGTGTCTCTTAGTATTTTCATGAAATTCATGTTTTTTCCATCCACAAAGTTAAATTAGCCTTTTATCGCCATACCGCTACCATACTTGAGTTACCCATATATGCCTTGCCTTCTACCTCCTTACTGTGACCTCCAACAAAGTAACCCATCATAGCGTGGTAAGTAGGTTTCAATATATTGTTTTACCGCTATACCACAGAGGGTTGATACCTAGCCCGCAGTAGAGTGGGGTCATCATCAATACTAGTAGAGGGAACCTCTATACCATAGGGGATTGAAATGTGGCCTGTGGTAAAGCAGTATGTAAGGAAAAATACTAAATATACACCACAGTACCCTCAAGCAAGTGCAGAGTAGTGTAGTATAATAAGAAAAAGTAAATGCTATGTACCATGGTACCACAAAGGAGTGAAGAGTGATGCATGGTAACATGGTAATCAACTGTTGGAGCATTAAATGAAGGCTAGTCACATCAATCAACATCAAAATAGGAAACTTAGCTTGGTGTGAAGGGTTTGAATGATGTAGAACTTGTATTGGAATTCATGCGGCATGATATGATAATTAAACTAGGAATATTGTGAATTTGTTCACTCATGGTAATAGAAGCTAGGTATAGGTGAAATCAAGGTGTGTCAATCAGAATAATTGCAGAGATTTATAAGGGACAACTTTTCTCTCAGGTCAAGAAAAGTGAGAGTATGTGATCCATAGGGTCACATCAATAATATCAGAAGGACCCTGCTTACAAAGAGGGTGATAAAACATGCATTTGATTCATAAGAGGATGTAATAAGAAACCTTTTATATTTTGTAGATGTTTTTGAAATAAGGAAAGGATGGTTAGTGATGATGAGATGGGAGGACCAGAAGAGAGAAAAAGATAAGAAGTTCAAGGGGTTCTTTAATGAGGAACTAGATGTGTTGAAAAGAATGAAATTCATCCTTGTAAATTTCATGAACTGTATAAAAGGGTTCAGGAAGAGAAATCAACTCCACCATCTATAGCCTAGCCACCATCATCCACAACTTTTACATCACATACACCACCTCCATCACTAGTTCATCTATCTCCTTCATCTTCAGTTGATGAGCCTCCTGCTAAGAAAGAGAGAGCTAAATCACTAGTTGACTATGGGTCAAATGATGACCAACAAGTAGTAGTCCTGACTCTAGTTGATATGAAAGAGGTAGAAGAGTAGAAAAAGGTACTAGAACCTCATGACCCAAAGTAAGAATATCAGAAGTTGTTGATCAGATATAATATGATGAGAGGATAACTGCTTCTATGCGGTTCATGGAGGATGATGATTTCATCCATATAAGGGAATTCAAATATTTTTTGATAAAAATGAAAATGAAAAAGTTTGATCATAGGTTGAAGATTAATCTCATTGGAGTTGATGACTCAAAACATGCAAAGGTGCAGGCCCAGACAATGCCAGATTTGGACATTGATAACATTAATATTACTCCCAAAGAAGCAAGGGAGTTGGTGTTAAATAGTAACGTGTTGATCATACCTGGAATGGAACTCTCCAAGGTGTTCCTATTGGATCAAATCAAAGCCTAGGTGATCCAAAATTAGTTGCAAATTTTGATTCAGAAGAAGGAGTTTTAGGCACATGATACATCCTACTACCTAGACCCTTTCCCTATGGACGAAGTAGAAGAACACAAGGAATACACAGCTTCTAGACATAGTACAAGAAATGAGAGGCTCTCCAATGGTTGGAACAATGAAGGACACTATTCCAATAGAAGCAACAACCATGATGATGCATTCAACCATTTTTACAAAGGATTTAGTAGAAAACATGGAAAAGAGGATAACAAAGTATGAGAGAAGACTCAAGTTATCCAATGATGAAATCAATAAGTTATTTATTGAAAATTTTAGGTTAAAGCAACAATTGCAACAAGCCACAAATGTAAAAGGAGATGAAATAGTTGTATGTCATCCACCTACTCCAGTTAAAGATCCTCAAATTCAATAGTTGAAAGGAGAAGATGAAGAATTAAAGAAACACAATATGGGTGATTTCAAGCAACACATATTGGGTACCTTAAAGGAAATATTGAAGCAAAAACTTGAAGTTTTGAAAGAGAAGATAAGTGGAGTTCAGGATGGTTTTTTTTCATTTAGTGAAACCTTTGGAGCAAATAAACACTAACTCTCCTATCTTAGAGGAAATACATAAAAGATGGCAGCCCACTTACCATATTTTAGCCACTCTATGTAAAGCAACACAAAGGGATCCTAATGCACCTCCGAGGTTAAATCCTACACAAGAGATGGTGAAGGGAGTCATTGATGAGCATAAGTATTTGATTGACATGAAGAAGAAGGTAGAGAACAAAAGGAATTCATTTGATTCAATAAAATAGAGTCTTAGCCCTTTGATTATTCAAGGTGATGGACAACTCAAGGACATGAATGAATGGAAGAGTGAATTTGATCAAATGGTTCCTCAATGCTTGACATGTATTTAGGGTGATGGTGATATCAATCTGGAGAAGTTTCACACTCTACTTGATGGGATTATGACATTAGATAATGGTTATACAAAGTTCATTGTAGATGCCAAAAACTTGCTCGATAGCAGATGGAAGAGCCACCTTACAAACTTCACTGTTCCACAGGAATTCAAGTGGCCAAATGACTTAACAAAAACCAAATGGTAGGAAAAATATCTGGGCTCAGATGAAGATTGATCAACATCATCAGAAGGAAATCATATCATAAAGTAAGATCCTTGTATAGGTCTTAGATGAGCATGGGCTTCTTACTCAAAGATTAAAATATTGGTATGTGTTAGTTATCTCTAATACATTTTGTCTTTTTAGTTAATTTTTTTATCAAAAGTCACGTCCTTTGGTCTAAAGCTTGTTGCCTCTCGTATAAATAAGAGAGACACAGACCATAAGGGGAATTGGATTAGAAGATTAGAATAGATAGAAGAAGTAGGAGAATACGGATTGATACAATGTTTATATCAAAAGGGATCAAGATGCATGTGTAAATTTTGAAGGAGTTAATAGAAAATCTTTGATTCGGTGGCTCTATGTTGGTATCAATTGTTTGTTAAGTTAATTGAAAATATTATCAGTTTGTCTCCACATTTAATGTTTCTCTGTTGTTTAAATTGATATATTAAGCATATTTTTAGTTTATCAGTGCACATTTGTTGTATCTGTGTGGCATAACTTGTAGTGCCCCGCCACGCAACCCTAGGGGAAGTTGCAATTCACTAACCAAATGCAACCAATTTTTTTTTTTTTTTTAAACATTAACATACAAGTTCACTATACAATGCAAACATCCCCTAGGGCTACGAGTAAAAGATTAAATTAAACCCGAATTAAACAACCAACGAAAGAAAACATGACATCATTCAATTAAGGAATTTAAGTACATACAATCCATACATGATATAACATTAAAGACAAATCGATACATCACGATATTCAATAACAATTGTTTACAATATACTTACATCACTCATTCCCCGAATGAGGTAAATCAAATAAACATGATAATTTATTACAATTTCCACCTTGATACAAATGAGGGGTAGTGAAATACAAGAATGACAGAAATGAAAGAAACTAGAGGAGAAACTGGATCCAACGAGCTCTCCAACATGAAAGTCTCGTCCACACGATCATGAACAAAGCCAACGGTGTAAGGTGCATGCCACCCGACCACGTGGAACCCAAAGGCCCCACTCCCTCCGTGCTAGGAGATAGTAACAAGGATTTTAGGTCAAGACCAAATACCTCTAGGCAAAGGCTAAACATAACTGAACCGACTCAAATACCAACAACATCACTTAACACAGTACGGAAACTCACAAACCAACACATTGCTACCAAGTTATAAAGGACAAGTACACCATTGTACAACACATAATAACAGATTCACTTGTTGACGTAGGGAGAGTGTCATACATAAATTGCCATGAGTTACCCTAGCTCAACCTTCCTAGGCTACTGGACCCCCATCATGGGTTACCCTGGCTTGCCTCTACCGGCGCCGGACCCTCACGCAAAACTATGCGTTTCATCTCATCTCGAGTCTTAACAATGCATGTTTCATGAGAGAGGCATTCTTTAAATTTATTAGTGTGAAGTTCCCCATTAATTCTTTTCAATTATCACTTGATTAAACCCTAGGTGAGTTACCCTGACACCACTTTGGGCGTCGGACCCCCACAAAGGGCCACTCTCCTACTGACAACACTGGGATACAAAATCCTCAATTTAAGGGTAGACAACATGCACACAAAAAAAAAAAAACCACTCTAGACCTTATCACATAAGGCCACACACCCGTTCATAGTACACGGGTAACCAAAACATAACACACATCCTGTTCATGAAAATCGATTGATAACACAACTACCACGATGTGCACTACCCAAAGCGAATCACCAGGTTGGAAAACATAATAAACAACCCCACAAAACATAACTGCAAAGGAAGACTTACAAAACCAAACATCCCATTTTCCAACAATGCAACAACGAAAACACAACCAGTAAACAAATTTAGGAAAATAAGTAATCTAACGTTAGGATTTTCCTAGATCCAAATAAGTCAAACACTCGTTGCACAATTACTTCTAATTTATGACAATCTAATTCATAGGACAAGAACCACTCCTAGCAATTTGTTTAACTCTACTTTCCATTAGTTGTACATTACTTGAAAATAACTAATTTTGTCATAATTTTTGTTTTCAAGCAATAGGAAATGTAAATCTAATATTCTTCTCAATTTCCCTACTACAATCAAAATTAGAATTCAATCCTCTAATAAATAAATTAACCAAATCATTTTCGTTAAAATCCGTAGTTGCATCTTTATAATAAAACGATCATAATAAAATTTAAATATATTATTTAAATATTAACAACCATTATTTAACTCTATAAATTTAAAATAATTATTTTAATCACCATCAAATTTAAATTAATCGAACAAAGCAATTATTTAAATTATATAATATACATATCATATTATATATGTAAATAATATTAAAATATTCATAAATAAATAAAATTTATAAATATAAATAAATGCTATATATATATATATATATATAATATTTATATAATATAATATATATAAATATTATATATGCATAAAATATAGTTTATATTTATATAAATAAAAAAATACATTAAAAACTTAAAGAAACTAAAAAAAATAAATAAAAACTTTAGACGCGCATGACTCAGGAAACCCCCACACAGAAAGAGGGCGCAGCCCCCTCCCTGTGTGGAGGTCACTGCTGTGGCAGTGCCTTCCCACTGCAGGGGGCGCTGCCCCAGCAGCGTCCTCCACAGGGACGCCATGGCTGCCAGCCTCACAAACAACAGAAAATTTAGTTTTCCCATCGATTTTTTTTTTTTTTTTTAAAAGATATATAAAAAAATTGACTTGCCCCTGTTCTGGCGAAAACCCAGAACGAAAAAAAAGAACAGAGGGCTTTATTTTACCAACAGTTAAAAGTTTAAACAACTTTCTTAAATATATATATACATACTATGTGCATATATGTATATTCAACAAGATATACATGTTATATAAACCAAATTTCCAGATCACAGGTAGATTAAAGAAAATCAAAAACAGATAATTAATAAAACATAGATTGTTTCATTTTCTAAATTTTATTGATAAGGTGATTTTTTTTTTGTTTTGTTTCAAGTTTTGGAATTGAGATTCTTGATGGGTTTTGTTTTTCCTAAAATAAATTTGGAATTCCAACAGAAGTTTAAACAATTTTAAAAACAAAATTTCAAAATAAAAATTTGCAAAATAAGGGAAGAACCTTGTGTTTTCTCCACAACTTGCAAGCTTCAACAATGGAGATCTGCCCTTCTCTTTTCCAATTTTAGCTCCACCCAAATCCTCAATCTTCTATTTTCAATTTCTTCCAAGAAGTTTTATGCAAGTTTGCTCTATCTATTTTCAAATTAAAATTTCAAAATAAACATGAATTACCTTATGCTATTCTTTCCCCAAATTTGTCAAAGCCCTAAAATGGACTCACCCAACAACATTTATTGCTAAATTTAGATATTTTCTATTTGCAATTTTCAAACAATTTCAATTTTTAAAATGAAATTTGCATAATATCTTTTAAATAAAATTTCATTTTCAACCCAAATGACAATTTACCTTTTCTTTTAACCAAATTGAATTCAAAAATTCATAAAGGAATTTCTTTTCAACTTCATTTCTATTTTCCATTTAAATCAAAATATCGCATTAAGCCAACCAACTAAACTGATTTAATTTATCCTTATTAATTTCATTAGTCAATAAAATAAATCTAATTCAAAATTAGATTATTTTATTAATTAAATTAAATTAATTAATTAATCACTAAATTTTCAACATCTCAATAAGACAAAGCAATCATCGTTATAAATTTCAACCGCCATTTAATCTCTTTTAACTTGAAATTTAAATAAAAAGCCAAGGAGAAAACTAACATAAAACATTGAACCCGACTAAGACCGACGACACACTATGGCTAGGGTGATGGTTTGACACAGAAACCCAAGTTACTATCTCCCAATCGATACCGTTGGTCAAGGGACACACTCAGACCTGTGAAACCAGGTGGAGTCGATGTCCTGTACCTGCATCCTGCACACAATACGAGTGTCAAAACATGCATATAATATATTAAAACACACCGTGAAGAGGAAATCGTGGAATCCCAAGGCACTCGCATGCGAGTGATGTGATCCCGTCCCCTTCACCAATACAATAACACTAACCGACGCATCTAATTATCCATGATATAATTAAAACATAAAGCATCAGTAATTCATATACATGCCAATTTAATCCATAACATGAAACAATAATAACATCTGAATAAAGTACCACCACATCAAAACATAATATTTACATCGCTTAACAGATAGCGGTTAAAATAACTAAGTTCCATAGTCACAATGCAACAAAAATAAAACATATCATAAGAAAACACTGTTCGATCAAAGAGCAAAATGGAGGGGTGTTACATCCTCCCCCCCTAAGGTCAGGCTTACTCCTGGAAGCCTGCAAACAAGAAGGGATAAAGCTCCCTCAAACACACTCAAAAACTAGATCCCTGAGGATGAACTCCTGATGCTGAAGGACGAACTACTCCCTGATGCCCGGCCTGACGGGTATCCACTGCAGCAAGTACCCTATGCGATCTGCCCGCATCACCTACCGTTGGCTCAGAAGCCAACGGTCTTTGACTAAAACTAGAAGCACCCTGCTGAGGACACTGACGAGCAAAGTGACCCTACTGACCACAAGCGAAACATCCTGTCCCCCTGCTAAACTCCCTAACATCAGGAGATGCACTAGGCCGTGAAAAGCCACCTCCACTATACGCTGACTGGGAACTCTGAGTAGGCTGATCGTAGCGATCACGATGAGCTTGAATCCAACTCCGATCCCTCTTCCTCTGCTTCCAACTACCACCGTGTTGGGACTGAGAATTTTGTTGCCCTAACTGCGAAGGTTGATGTTGCCCACTCTTTGCGGTTTCCCGATTCCCCTTGGGAACACCTGCAACCTGAATCTGACCACCCTGAGATCCAACACCAAAGGAAGGTGCACTACCAAACTGAACTCCTGACTGACCACCATAAGCCAAAGCTATATTTTCCTCCACAATTCGAGCTTTATCCACAGCTACCTCCATGGTCTTCAGCTCAAATATCCGAACTCCACCACTGATCTGGGCATTCAAGCCCCTAACAAAATGTTGCACAAGCATACCCTCATCGTCACCTATACCGGCATATTGCTTGAGCTCGTAGAAATGACGCTCATAATGATCTACTGTCATATCCATCTACCGCAAGGCATGGAACTCATCTCCTCGACACTGCCTCCAATGCTCTGAAAGAAATCTAGCTCGGAATCTCTCTAGAAACAATTCCCAAGATACCGTACCAATATCCATGTGGAGCTTCTGCTCCTCCAATCTCCACCAGGTGGAGGAAAATCCCCTCAAGTGCATGATAGCGCACCTAGCTCGAGTGTTGCTACTATATGGGTGCATAGCAAAACACCTAGTCAAGTCAATGAGCCATGTCTCTGCCTCCAAACCACTGCCTGATCCATCAAATATGGGTGGACATGCCCTAAGAAAATCCCTCATATGGGCTGCTACCTCTGCATCAGACTGATCTGGTACACCTCTCTCTCTAACCACAACTGGCTCAACCTCCTGCCTAGGTCCAAGACGCGTAAGGGTCTCCTCTAACAACTGACGCAACTGAGCGTCCTCGATCCTAGGTGGTTCTGGATTCTGATTAACCTCTCCTTGAATGTTCTGAGAAGCCTGTTGCTCCTCACGATCAGGCTCATGAGGAACATGCGGAGGTAAGTCCTGTTGTTCCCCAACATGATCGCCTAAACGACCATGTCTGCGCCCTCCACCTCTTCCGCCTCTAGGAGGCATACTCCTGCATAGACACCTCAAGGTATTAGGCACGACACACCACTCAAAACCTACACACTACAAGTATAATGGGTCCACCATAATCCCAGAGTACCCAGTGTTTAAACCTGGGCTCTGATACCATGTGTAATGCCCCGCCACGCAACCCTAGGGGAAGTTGCAATTCACTAACCAAATGCAACCAATTTTTTTTTTTTTTAAAAGGAACATTAACATACAAGTTCACTATACAATGCAAACATCCCCTAGGGCTACAAGACAAAGATTAAATTAAACCCGAATTAAACAACCAACGAAAGAAAACATGACATCATTCAATTAAGGAATTTAAGTACATACAATCCATACATGATATAACATTAAAGACAAATCGATACATCACGTTATTCAATAACAATTGTTTACAATATACTTACATCACTCATTCCCCGAATGAGGTAAATCAAATAAACATGATAATTTATTACAATTTCCACCTCGATACAAATGAGGGGTAATGAAATACAAGAATGACAGAAATGAAAGAAACTAGAGGAGCAACTGGATCCAACGAGCTCTCCAACATGAAAGTCTCGTCCACACGATCACGAACAAAGCCAACGGTGTAAGGTGCACGCCACCCGACCACGTGGAACCCAAAGGCCCCACTCCCTCCGTGCTAGGAGATAGTAACAAGGATTTCAGGTCAAGACCAAATACCTCTAGGCAAAGGCTAAACATAACTGAACCGACTCAAATACCAACAACATCACTTAACATAGTACGAAAACTCACAAACCAACACATTGCTACCAAGTTATAAAGGACAAGTACACCATTGTACAACACATAATAACAGATTCACTTGTTGACGTAGGGAGAGTGTCATACATAAATTTCCATGAGTTACCCTAGCTCAACCTTCCTAGGCTACCGGACCCCCATCATGGGTTACCCTGGCTTGCCTCTACCGGCGCCGGACCCTCACGCAAAACTATGCGTTTCATCTCATCTCGAGTCTTAACAATGCATGTTTCATGAGAGAGGCATTCTTTAAATTTATTAGTGTGAAGTTCCCCATTAATTCTTTTCAATTATCACTTGATTAAACCCTAGGTGAGTTACCCTGACACCACTTTGGGCGTCGGACCCCCACAAAGGGCCACTCTCCTACTGACAACACTGGGATACAAAATCCTCAATTTAAGGGTAGACAACATGCACACAAAAAAAAAAAAACCACTCTAGACCTTATCACATAAGGCCACACACCTCGTTCATAGTACACGGGTAACCAAAACATAACACACATCCTGTTCATGAAAATCGGTTGATAACACAACTACCACGATGTGCACTACCCAAAGCGAATCACCAGGTTGGAAAACATAATAAACAACCCCACAAAACATAACTGCAAAGGAAGACTTACAAAACCAAACATCCCATTTTCCAACAATGCAACAACGAAAACACAACCAGTAAACAAATTTAGGAAAATAAGTAATCTAACGTTAGGATTTTCCTAGATCCAAATAAGTCAAACACTCGTTGCACAATTACTTCTAATTTATGACAATCTAATTCATAGGACAAGAACCACTCCTAGCAATTTGTTTAACTCTACTTTCCATTAGTTGTACATTACTTGAAAATAACTAATTTTGTCATAATTTTTGTTTTCAAGCAATAGGAAATGTAAATCTAATATTCTTCTCAATTTCCCTACTACAATCAAAATTAGAATTCAATCCTCTAATAAATAAATTAACCAAATCATTTTCGTTAAAATCCGTAGTTGCATCTTTATAATAAAACGATCATAATAAAATTTAAATATATTATTTAAATATTAACAACCATTATTTAACTCTATAAATTTAAAATAATTATTTTAATCACCATCAAATTTAAATTAATCGAACAAAGCAATTATTTAAATTATATAATATACATATCATATTATATATGTAAATAATATTAAAATATTCATAAATAAATAAAATTTATAAATATAAATAAATGCTATATATTATATATATATATAATATTTATATAATATAATATATATAAATATTATATATGCATAAAATATAGTTTATATTTATATAAATAAAAAAATACATTAAAAACTTAAAGAAACTAAAAATAAAAAATAAAAACTTTAGACGCGCATGACTCAGGGGAAACCCCCACGCAGGAAGGAGGGCGCAGCCCTGCCTCTCTGTGTGGAGGTCGCTGCCTATGGTAGTGCCTTCTCACTATGTGGGGGGGGGAGCGCTGCCCCAGCAGCGTCCTCCACAAGGGGACGGCCATGGCTGCCAGCCCCCTCACAAACAACATAAAATTTTGTTTTCTCATCAGATTTTTTTAAAAAGATATATAAAAAAATTGACTCGCCCCTGTTCTGGCGAAAACCTAGAACGAAAAAAAAGAATAGAGGGCTTTATTTTACCAGCAGTTAAAAGTTTAAACAACTTTCTTAAATATATATATACATACTATGTGCATATATGTATATTCAACAAGATATACATGTTATATAAACCAAATTTCCAGATCACAGGTAGATTAAAGAAAATCAAAAACAGATAATTAATAAAACATAGATTGTTTCATTTTCTAAATTTTATTGATAAGGTGATTTTTTTTTTGTTTTGTTTCAAGTTTTGGAATTGAGATTCTTGATGGGTTTTGTTTTTCCTAAAATAAATTTGGAATTCCAACAGCAATTTAAACAATTTTAAAAACAAAATTTCAAAATAAAAATTTGCAAAATAAGGGAAGAACCTTGTGTTTTCTCCACAACTTGCAAGCTTCAACAATGGAGATCTGCCCTTCTCTTTTCCAATTTTAGCTCCACCCAAATCCTCAATCTTCTATTTTCAATTTCTTCCAAGAAGTTTTATGCAAGTTTGCTCTATCTATTTTCAAATTAAAATTTCAAAATAAACATGAATTACCTTATGCTATTCTTTCCCCAAATTTGTCAAAGCCCTAAAATGGACTCACCCAACAACATTTATTGCTAAATTTAGATATTTTCTATTTGCAATTTTCAAACAATTTCAATTTTTAAAATGAAATTTGCATAATATCTTTTAAATAAAATTTCATTTTCAACCCAAATGACAATTTACCTTTTCTTTTAACCAAATTGAATTCAAAAATTCATAAAGGAATTTCTTTTCAACTTCATTTCTATTTTCCATTTAAATCAAAATATCGCATTAAGCCAACCAACTAAACTGATTTAATTTATCCTTATTAATTTCATTAGTCAATAAAATAAATCTAATTCAAAATTAGATTATTTTATTAATTAAATTAAATTAATTAATTAATCACTAAATTTTCAACATCTCAATAAGACAAAGCAATCATCGTTATAAATTTCAACCGCCATTTAATCTCTTTTAACTTGAAATTTAAATAAAAAGCCAAGGAGAAAACTAACAACATAAAACATTGAACCCGACTAAGACCGACGACACACTATGGCTAGGGTGATGGTTTGACACAGAAACCCAAGTTACTATCTCCCAATCAATACCGTTGGTCAAGGGACACACTCAGACCTGTGAAACCAGGTGGAGTCGATGTCCTGTACCTGCATCCTGCACACAATACGAGTGTCGAAACATGCATATAATATATTAAAACACACTGTGAAGAGGAAATTGCGGAATCTGAGGGCACTCGCATGCGAGTGATGTGATCCCGTCCCCTTAACCAATACAATAACACTAACCGACGCATCTAATTATCCATGATATAATTAAAACATAAAGCATCAGTAATTCATATACATGCCAATTTAATCCATAACATGAAACAATAATAACATCTGAATAAAGTACCACCACATCAAAACATAAATTTACATCGCTTAACAGATAGCGGTTAAAATAACTAAGTTCCATAGTCACAATGCAACAGAAATAAAACATATCATAAGAAAACACTGTTCGATCAAAGAGCAAAATGGAGGGGTGTTACATAATTAATTGGGTCTTTCAAAAAATATTAAAATCCTCTCAATTTTTCATATCAACTTAGAATTTTTATTTTGGATTATTAAAGAAGAATCTGATAATTACATTTGTTCCTATTTATACAAGCTATAAACATAGAAGTTCCAAACAATTAGAATTATTGTGAGTTATAAGTCACATAACTCTAGTTTTTTTTCGACTCCATATACCCAATAGAGCACTGGTCTCCCACATTCCATCATTTAGTTTCATTTCATATTAGATTTTTACATCTGTTAACTGAACATATTTCTTATACGATTTATACCAAATTAGGTTTTCATCTGTTTACTTTAAAATTTCTATTGTAAATAGATTGTTGCAGTAGAAATCACATAGTTCAATTATGCTCCATTCACATAAGTAAACCCACCTAGGTCTAGGAGCACCTGAAGAGAAGAAGGTCTAAACCATTTGGCCTTGTATGTTACCCTGAAACGTACCAAGAGCTTGAAAACCTCTTGAGGTATTTTACCTATGTTTTTGAGAGCTAACAGGAGCAACATACTTCATTTGAATATCATTTTAGGTTTTGTAACAAAGAGAAATAAAATATCCTCTAATATACACTTTCCATTCACTATAATCAGATCCATCGAACATAGGGATAGCGAACTTATGCACCATTGAATCTTGCTTAAGCGGTTAAGCTCTACACCAAGGAACCAAAGATCTGATACCAATTGTTAAATGGTGTAGGACAACTGAGAGGGTGGTTGAATCAGTTGTCACCAAATTAGAATCCAAAACTTTAAATACTTATTAGCTTCACAACTGCACTGTTCTATTATTAGGTATGAACATGATATTCATATAACAGATAGTAAAATCAACACAATGAACACCAAATTTTATTTGGAAAACCCAATGAGGAAAAAACCATGGTGAGGATTAACTCACAATATAAAGGGATAGAAAAACCAATTACAAAGGCTCACTTGCTACAGAAAGGACTCACTGTCTAATAGGAAGGCTCACTACCTACTGATACAAAAGAAAACAAAAGATCCACCACAGTAATTAACACACATCTACAGCCTTGATTAGAAGATTACATAAACCTTTAGCTCAATCCCTTTAGGAATTCAACATACTAAAGTATTACTACCTCAACTCACTTTCACACATTTCTACTCTTTTAATTTGTGGCTTACTTTGTTACTTTTCCATCCTCATTCTATTCTTTGAAATTCAAACTGCATTTATACCATATTAAACCTTAGAAAATTTCTCCAAGGTTGGCCACATACATCTCATTTCATAAATTCAAGTTAGGTTAGAAACTCAACATTCTCGCAGTGTAAAGAAATGAGAGTGGACCAATAAAAATACTTAACCAAGCCAAAAATAATGTCTTGGATCAACCACATGCTTCCTTAATTAAATTTAATTCTTCAAGTGAAATATAAACACTAGGTCACCCAAACCTAATGAAAACATAAATGAACATTGATGTACACACTTCCTAACAACAAGATAGCATGTAGACAACACAAAACACTTCATTATGCACAATAACACATAACAGGTTCCTTCAGATACATTTGTAGCAAGTGCAACAATCTTCAAACACTGAACACCTTCCATCAGTCCATCCAAACTATGCAAACACACACAACAACTTTGAATTTTGACTGTCAGACCACCAAACCAAACACATCTTTTCCAAAACTAAGAGAACACAATTATAATACATATTCAAGATCTACAAGTTCTTAAATAGAATAGAAGAGGATTGTGGAGCAAAAATATTTCTCCTAGTCGTAGAAAGCTAACTCTACCAGAACGGTTCACACAACTTTCACACTTCATCAAACTAGAAGCTACAAACTAGTAGATATCACCATCAGAACATCAACAACAACCCTTCAGATCTGCACAATTGTAGGATCAACATAGGAGAAACATGGAGCATATACCAAAGCACATTCTGAACACATTCATAACTCTAACTTCTCTCTTTATTATTTTTCTCAAAAGCACTTGGAAACTCATCAATTTAGCACATCTACAACATCATAGGGATAGCTTCATGTACTCATAGAATCTCAACAACATCTCAACTATACATGTACAATACGCAACATTATGAATTGTGTTGAAATTAGTGACAACATTAATGACAACACCACCAAATATGCTCATACTTGCAACAATCTATACATAGTATGATCATCGTGGTCAGTCTGGACATCTGCAATGGTGGGCCTCATGACAACAATGTTCTCATAATCCCACACATGAAGTAATGTCACACCCACTCCAATGTTGCATGCTCCACTATATACAATCTAATGCATATCATGGTATAAGAAAGCTAGGATGATTGGCCTCCAGGCATAGATGGTCATGTCCTCCATCATCCAAGACCAAACAACCCCCCATCCAACATTGCATCCTTTGGATCTCTAATCAAGCACAAGGAATCTTGATATTAATGTACTGACAAACAATATCAAGTCAGGGGCAATCCCCTCATATCGACAAAGGTCTATCTCACCGTTGTCCACCTCATATTCAAATCAATTCAAAATAGATGGAAAATGGAATAACCCCCGGGCTCAACATCATAAATGATGTACTCCCCATGAATAGGGATCCTCAAGATCTACCATACATCCTCCAAGGTGATGATGGTCTCATCGGTCGTTAAGTGAAATGAGGAGGTCTTGCTCAAAAATCTCTCAACTAATGGTGTCATCATCATGAGGTGCATCTGCACCTCATGCATCTAAGCAATGTGGCTGAATCCAATCACACCAAGGTAAAACAGGGCTTGGTCTAACAAATTTCTCGCTCTATGCAAGAACCAACTATTGTGCTCGTGTCTATACCTCAGGCACCTAATAAATGTGGCCGAATTCAATTGTGCCAAGGTAAAATAGGGGTTGGTCTAACAAATTTCTTGCTTTGTGAAAGAACCAGCTCTTGTGCTCCTTTGAATGGAGCGCTAGTAGGACCTCATATAGCCAAACACACATGACATCAAAAATTCACAAAACATACAATTTTCAAAACTTAAAAAATCCTTCAAAAGAAAAAGTGAGTCGACATGGAAAAGGCGGCATGACATTTGCAAATTTCATGTTGTGTGTCTTGCAAATATGACGCTATAATCAAATGTGCCACTATCCTCCAAAGGCGAGTCAACATTTCCAAGCAATTCCAAAACCTCCTAGGGTTGTCTGACGCCATATTGCAAACATGAGTCAGCATTCCTTGCATGACTCTAGAACCATTCAGCGCTGTGTGATGCTCCAGTGCAAACACAGGTTGGCATCTACAAATGTGATGTCACTTGTGACAAAAGCAATGCCCTAGAGGACTGCTTTTGGTTGACCTGAAGGACCCCTAATAAAAGAATTAAAAACATGCAAAACGAGAAAGGTTTCCAAGGGCATACTAGGGGTCTTGCATGTTGAGGTTGTTGGAACTCACAAACATGATCTTTTCGATGGATGGGAAGAATACAAGCAGCCATTCCATCAACACCTCAAAGAAAAATCATCAGAATCTCTAAAGGTCAAGTGTGCAAATGATTTCAAAGTGACCCTTCTAACCCTAATTATGCAATTTTTTTAGGGCTTTTTGGGTATTTTTTAGGGTTTTTAGAACCCATTTAATATATTTCTTCTAGGAACGAAGCCTGTTTTGATCTATTTTCATTGTCGTAATCCTAAATTCACACCCTATGGGCTATTTTCTGCTTTAGAATAATTGTTGAATCTTTTTCACGAGCTTAGCCAAATTTTGCAATTTTCACCTGATCTCTCGAGGGGGCAGTATGGTAGCATAGTTCCTTCAACTAGGGAAGCAGTAGGCCATCCAAAAAATCAAGAAAATTTTGAATTTTGATTGTCGTAGTGTTATTCTTTGAACCAATGTAGTAGGTACCTCGCTTAAAAGAGGGGCAAACACGTAAAATGTCATGATTGATACTAGACATCTGATTGTAATTAACTAACACCATTTCTTTTGAAATCATCTTAAATTGATCAATTAATTGAATAATCACCATTATTTAATTAAAATTAGCAAATTCAACTATTAATCAAATAATTAAATTTATTGATTAATTCACCCTTCTTCTAATTAATTTTCATCATAATTAATTAAATCCCCCTAAGTCTTCTTATTTGATTAAAATCAATTAGATAAAATAGCACAAATCCCCTAACCTCTTCCAATTAATTAATTCTAAATTAACTAATCCTAAATCACCTTCTAATCATCATTATCAAATCCTCCAACTTTTAACTCTTCAAGAGTTAAATCGACTCATGGTCAACTAACCAAGCTGCATATGAAAATAATTTCAATTAATTATCTAATTCATTTATTTTCCTTCACCAAGGCATATTCCAAGGAATATTCCTCTGAACAACCTCTCATTCAATTTCCCTCCAAAAGTTTTCAAAAATCTATCACATCCTCTTACATTTGCAATAAATTATCTTACAACCTTTCAAATTCTCTTACATCCTCTCAAATCTCATTCAATTCCCTTACACCATTTTCAAATTCTCAACCAACAACATTTGCTTCTCTACCATCCTCCTCCACTCACACATTTCCCAAAATTTGCTCCACCCTCATCCAATAGAATTGTGACACTTGGAACATTCTCATTGGCTCTCAATTTATCCCACATTAACCAATTTCCTCCATTCTACAACCCTTGGCTTCTATAAATGGAGGCATCCTTTTCATAATATGGATCCAAAACTTCATGCATTTCCATTCTAACTATTTGAGTTCATAGTTTTTCATCATTTTCATGCAATTTAGCAAGGTTAGTGTCAATTGTAGACTTGGATCACCTACATTTCATCAATCTTATCAAAGGGATTGGGAAAGGGATTCTTTCTACATCAAAGGAGCACCAATCCCCCTATGGGATTGAGGTTTGGTTAGCTTAGTTGATTTCATTGTTGTGTTCTTGCTTTGTTTTCATGTTTTCAACTTCATTTTTCCAAGAATTTCATAGGGAACATTAGATTTATGCTTTCTAACATGTTTAATACTTGATTGTGGTTCCTTTGTTAGTTTGCACAGGTTTGGTGTTCATAGGTTGTTTCTCAAAGGCATTTCCTTTTGAGGAAGAGAAAAAAAAATTCATATTAGTTGCAAGCATTACCATTTATTATTAAAGGGAAGCTGAGTAAAGGAAAGAAAGTATATGAGACTGATGTTAAAGGGGGAGCAAAGAAATTTGAACATGTGTTTCCCTTTTCGATTGATGTCAAAGGGGGAGAGATTTAACTTAAAAATCATATGAAGAAAGGGAAGAGAATTCTGGTGAAAGTTCATGAAGATAGAGTTGGTTATTGGTGTAGAAATTGATTTTTGTTGCTAGTGCAGATGTGAGAACCTAGTAAAATCTTGTATGTCTGCTAGGTAGAAGATAAAGAGTTGGAAATAATCGATGCTTTTGTAAGGGGAAGTAGTACACACTAGTGTGTAGTGTATTTGTTGGTGATTAGAGCTATTATTTTTGTTGTTGATGGTTTTTCACATCATGTGTTGCCATCAATGACAAAGGGGAGATTGTTGGAAGTTTTTGTTGTCATTGATGTCAATAGATCTATCTTATTGTAGTGCCCCTCCATGTCGGTTGTTCTGGACTTTTGTGTGAGTATTTGTGTGTGCTTCATTGATTACTATGTTATTTGATTGTGTGAAAAATATCATATGTTAGTAATCATGTTTAAATAATTAATTAAATCATAAGTGATTTGCAAAGTTATTTAAAATATAATTAGAAATTAAAATAATAATCAATTAAATCAAATCAAATGATTTAGAACAAATGATCAAATTAAACTAATTTGTTAAAAGTAAAAGTGATATTATTAATAAATTGATTTAAATAGTTGTGTTAAATTGAAGTTAATAATAATTATGAACAAAATAATCTTGAAAAGATAATTATTATAATAAGAAATTTAAATGAATAGGAAGCTGAAGTGTTTTAAAACAAGAAAAGCTGGAAGGAAACTTGACCGATAGAGCATTTGGAAGTCGAAGAGAACTGTAGAATATGAAAAAAAAGAAGAAGCTATATTAGGCTTTTGAAGGGGACAGATTGGAGGGGAGGTTACTCTGGTATTGCATCAAAGGATAGTATCAGAGAGATTGATTAAGCTGGGGTGCAGATCAGGTAGGTATTCTTTCATGGAGCTCTATCAAATCCTATGTCTTAAGGATGCAGGGAATTTATATATATTATCAACTCTTTTCCAAGATACATTTAATCTATCTTTCATTCAATTACCACTTGATCTGCATGACTGTTGGTAGATAAACGTATGGTTTGTTTTTCGTCCTTTTATTATGCCATGCTCTGAAGTCTGAAGCCATCCTCTTAATTGACTAAGCCGAATTAATAATTGGTCACTGCTGCTAAATTATACACCCTTGGTAATGGAGTTGATTTGTAAATCCATTTGTACTAATTGGCTGCCTCTTGCAACTGTACGTTGGTGATTGAATCACAACACTAGAAGTCTTAGATTTGTCATTTTTCATGTCATCCTCGTAGCAAGCCCCGATAAAAGCTTTGGGTCTATGTGTCCCTCAAACCTTTTAGCATATCTTATTGATCTTTTTTGTTGCCTGGACCGAGTGGTGTTTTTCCCTAATTGCTTGAGTATCTAGCTGTTTTCGTTACTCTTTTCTTTTAGCAACTGCAAATAAGTGAAGATACATTCTGGTATGAAAACCTATCATTCTGGGTTTTAATCTAAAAATTGGTGTTGATATGATTAGGAATAGATTCTCTTTATCCTCCTTGTCACTTCGCTTTGTCTCTCAAAATTTCCTCCATCAATTATCTTCAATGGATGCACATACCTTGTTCCTTAGCTCTCATTTTGGCACGAGCATGAAGGGTAGCCATGCACACATAATGATCAACTATATATGTATTGCAACAAGGGCTACTATTGTGTGAGTTGTGCACAGCCCCATTCACTAAATTTGAGTGGCTGCATACGCTTAGAACACAGGAAAAGCTTGAAATGGTCAGGTGCGTATCTGAGTGCGTCTTTCAATCAAATATTTTGAGAGCTTTCCAGTGGTCGTGGTGAAGTTTATTTTCTAATTTTCAAACTTAAGCGCACCTCTAGAAACTCACTAGCAAATAGGAATGTGTTTAGTTCAAAAATGAAAAGTTGTACACATTAATTCTCCTTCTCTTAAGTCACGTTCTTGCACCTCATCTTTCTTTTTCCATTTATTCTTGTGGATAACATTTGAGATTTGATGATAATGAGAGTATATGGAGATATTTCAAAATTCCAATATTCACTTTCTAATATACTTGGCAACCTGTCATAGTTTCAGAATTTAGAGTTGAGGCATTGTACAAAATTAAATAGCCTCCCTGAAACCATTGAACACCTTTCTCAGCTGCAAATTTTAGACTTACAAAGTGTAGTAACCTGTCTGAGCCGTGGCATTCAAATTTTTTAAATATTCTTGTAAGTATAACCCCCTGTGGAATATTTATAATGTTTATTTTTTATGTTGAGCTAAGCTTCCATCAATGTTAAAATACGTGTATATATTTTGAGGTAGGGGTAAGATGTATAAGGATTATGTGTGTCTATGACTAGTTTTGAAGATAAGTGAATTAAGGAATATGGAAGCAATTTTGGAGTTAATAATTGTTAATGTATATACTTATGAATGTATGGGACTAATAAATTAAATAAGACTATATTTAGTTTGAAAATGGTTACTTAAATAAATATAAACAAAGTTTAGTTTCCTTGACACTGAAAATTGAATGAAGGTTATTTCCGTTATTAAATGATTAGCAAATTGTCTAAGAAGATTAAGAAATTTAGGATATTATTATTGTCACAACTATTATGGATTATTCTTTGTTAATTTGTAGGTGAATATTGTTATTTTATAACCTTTAGAGTAGAATGGTAAGATTAGTGTGCAACCTAAATAACTTGAAATTGTATTAAGATTGTCTCAAATATTATTATTCGAGAGAAATAATCCTTTAATTTAATTATGAGATTAATGATAAGGAATATTACTGATTATTGTATCTAATTTAAATGGAAAGGTAGGTTGAAAATATTAACTTGGGATTTCTTTTAATATAGTGGAAATTAAAATATGAAGTACATATTTACTTCTTCTTATATGTTCTCTTATTTGGTGTTCTAATTTTATAGTATTAATTTGGTGATATCTTTTAATTCCTTTATAATTCTTTTAGTTTATGAATTAAATAAAAATTGTCTTAATATCCAACTCCTCTCATCTTATAGAAGCATACTAGGAACAATGATTCTCTTATTTTCATATTCTTGAAACCATGCGTAAATTAGGAGCAATGATTCCACAAGATGTTGTTCAACTAGGAAATATGTTCAAATAACTCCCTTAGTTGTTTTAAATTAACTCTTATTATGGTCATTGTTTATTTAAGGGCAATTTGGTGTATCCTATTTGTGGTGCCTCTTTGGAATTATTTGGCTTCAGAAGTGATTTCATTCCATTGGGTTCGTGACCTTTTTGAGTGATTTGTCTCATTGTGACTTTTCTTGAGTTGACGTGAGTTGGGGATCTTCTTTAAGTTAAATTGTGTTGTTATTCGTTTAACCTTACATGGTGAATTCTTGGTTTGTTTTGAGTTGTGGGGGTCTTATTAATTGATTTTGTGGTGGAGTATTTTGGATACTAATGTGATGCTTGGTTGTGATAAGTCTATGCTTCTTGTTGTATGCAATCTTTCCACTTGTATTATTTTGGTGAAACATTAAATTATATTGTTGTTATATTTGTTGATTTTGTCAAAGGTCATTTGTTTACCAGCTGCATAGGTATCTTGTGAGGAGGAAATTGAGGTCTCCCTTGGATGCCTGATTGCATGCTTTTACCTTTGTTGTTGAAGGATTTTTTCTAGATGGTTCTATGTCGGTGTGAATGCTTTGGAGACTAATTTTGATTCATGGAATCCTTTGTCATTTAATTTGTGTTGTAATGTAATTAGGAACTCTTATTGTTTTGGCTTACCCTCGTTGGTGAGTTCTTGAGTATTTGATTTGTTTTTTTTGCTTCCAGAGGCGAGGGAAATATTGTTGTCTCGTTTGTTGATCTTATTTTGGTTTATTTACTCATTATATTTAAATTGAAAATAGTTCTTGTGGCCTTGTAATTATTGTTGTTAGTTCTTTATTGGGGAAACCCCAGTGTAAGCCCTTTTGAGATACTTCCAGAGGCATTGAGAAAAGTTGTGAGAACTTCATTGATTTCATTTTGGCCAAGATTGTGATCATATTGTTGATTTTTGGTGATTTTTCTTAGGTTGTACCATGTGAATGAGATTTCTATTTCGTGGTTTTGGCGGGATGGGTAATGTCTCGTGATTACTTAAATTGAAGATGGACATTATGTTTCCTTGTTGGTACAACCCTTGGATTTTGGTTTTTTATGTTTTGAGTGTCTAGAGAGAGAGTGGCTCTAAGTGGGTGGTTGGTGCACAAAGGGGTGCCAGGATAGCCCCCGTTAGAGTGTGATTAATAAGTGAAAACCTAAGTAATTAACTAGGGGGTGGGTAGAATCACATTAAAAAGATAATTGATGCCTCATCCGCCTTTTAGTGCTACCACAAACTAAAGGGGATTGAGAAGGTCGTGGTTGGCATGATCGTTGCCTTGTCTTCGCAAAAGGTAACGGTTCCGCATGAGCAACCCTATGGGGCGGTTCCTTGAGATAGGTAACCTGGATAACCATAGATGGAGCTGGCTCCTAGCGCTTGGTTGCCTGGATAATCTGTCAGTAGATGGAGGTGGTACCTTGGAATAGGTAGTCTGGAGAATCCATGTTAAGCCATGCGATGACACTCTCCTCTAACACTCCTTCTTATGTTGCTTCTTGGAAATCCTCTGGAAGTGGTCCTTTGTCTTGAATTGAAGAAGCATAGTTGTTTGAATTGATTTATGGTTTTACCCTATTTTATCTATGGTGTATTCTATGGTCTTGTATAAATCTTGTTGATGTTTGGGTTTTGACCTTGTACTCTTATGGTACTGTGATATGATGTTATTGTATTGTTTAATTGCAATTTGTAATTGTATTATGTTTATTAATTTAGTTGATTTGGAGGTGTTTCATGATCATCCTTTGGTTACTTGTTTACTGGTCATTGCTTTCATTTATGTGATGAGATTTATGATTTTAATTTATTATGTTGACTCTTGGATGCTGTTGGTTATGTCATTGTAATCCTTGAGTTTTATGATACTTTTGTATGATGTTGAGTCTTGTGGTTCCCTGTTTGGATGTTCTTGGTTGAGGTCTCTTTCTTGTTAGCTCCTAGCACGGAGGGTGGGTCTTTAGACTCATGTGGTCGGGTGGAACGTTCTAAGCACCCCATTGGGTCCCCAGTCAAGGATTGAGAGGTGCAGATTGGTGCTGTTGCATCGACTCCAACATTGTATTTATCTTGGAGCCAGTTATGATACTTTGTATTTCTCTATTTACTTGTGTCATGTTATCTTTTTGTATGGGTTCCATTCATATTTGGAACACTTTTGTATCATTTTACTTCTTAAACATTATACTGTAATGTAATGTTAAACTCTATGTGGATATTGGCTATGGTAGTTGTTATTCAATGCATTAAGTTAATCTTGCATATGTGGTATTTATGTACACAGATGGTTTCTTATCAATGAATTTTTCATGTATGTGTTACATTTGTTAATGTTTACTTTATATCTTTGGATTTTATTCTTTATTGCTGTTGTATGGATCTAAGTCGCGTAATGACTCTTCGAGTACCCCAAGGGATGTATGTGTTAGTGAATCTACTTAAATGAAATTCATGTCATGACTTAATGTGTTTTACATGTATGTTATGTTAATTTTTTTTTTAAATAAATAAATTGTGTAGTAATTATTGTTTAATTGTCCTTTGGGGTTCACACGACGAGGCGTTACACTTATTGCATTGGTGTCAACCTATGAAGATGTTTTGATTAGTTGCATTATGTTGTTATTAGTAGTCTCACTAATGTCAACCTCTAGTGTTTTTATGATTATAATATGTTTGTGGATGTTCAACCTATTAGGTGGTTGAGATGCTAAGAAAGTTATGCAGATGATGAGATGGTGTTTATGGTGCTTGGTTTCCAAGTTCTTTTGAGAAAAGTTGAATAAAAGAAGAAACAATGTGTTAGAGAAGTGTTTTGTACAATACAATATTATTTTGTACATTTCTTTTAATTTATTTTGTATTGAAACTATGCTTGTGTGGCTTAAAATATGTTCATCAGAGCTGTTCGGAGGTGCTAAATCCAAAGTTTTTAGTTCTGTATTTCTTGGTAAAGAAAATTGTGTTCACCAGTGTGTGGACTATGAAGTAATGTTGTGTTGGAAAAATGGTTTTTCTCATTTCTCTGTGTTATGGTTTCTAGTCTTGTGAATCTAGGGATGTGTCTAAAATGTCTATATTTATCCTCCTTTAGTTCCTTTTGATTTTTGGTGCTTTGCAAGGTTGGATTCATATGTTGCAGTATGTGGAAATTTAACTATGTTGGCCTTGTCGTTGCACCAAAAGGTCAACTTGTCAATGCTCGATACAAGTTTTAGTTAAGATGCATAGGAGAAAATTAGACCATGTCACAAATCCAAGCATTGTGCTGAAAGGAAGACCAAGAGACACACCATCTTGCAACAATACCCCCCAACACAAGTGACGGGTTTGAACCTATGACCAACTCTGATACCAATTGTTGGCCTTGTTGTTGCACCAAAAGGTCGATGTGTCAATGCCCGATATAAGTTTTACTCAAGATCCATAGGGGGTGGTTAGAAAATGTCACAAACCCAAGAATTGTGCTGAAAGGAAGACCAAGGGACACACCATCTTGCAACAAACTAGTTGTACAAAATGAATATATTCTTTAGGTGAATTTTGTGGTAAAGGATTTGTTTGATTTCAGGGTGTTGATGGAATATTCCAGAGTGTGTTTGAGTGTTGTGTGTGATCTATGAGTCATCTTTGGATCAGAGGAAGAGTTTGATTGAATATTTGATGGTTTAAACGTAAGTTTGATTGACCTTAGTTGATTACACTTATTGCATATGTGCTTTGGTGTTTGTGGAAGCAAGGTGTGGAATGAGTGTGTAGATTTGGGTCGAAGTTAAGGTATGATATGGTTTTCCTTCATTCCTTTCCACTATGGGAATGTTTTGGTGTCGACCTATTTTGAATTTGCAGTTTTAGGTGCATACAATTGGTTGTATCCAAGTTGTAGATTTTTTTCAAGTTTCAGATGTTATATATGTGTGGCAGATTGTTGGAAGAGGTGTATAAAGTGTGAGTGATGCAAAATGTGATGTCATCTACAAAAGTGCAAAGTGTAGTACGAGTTTTAATGATTAGGACTAATGGAAGTAATGAGTAGAAGGTGTCTACATTCTTCAAAGAGGTTGTGAATGATATAGTGATGCAGTAGTGGAGCTTTTTGTTGATCTGAGATGGATTTATCATTATAATAATCTTCCATCTTCTTCTTCCTGATCTGGCAGTGAACCCTTCTTTCTTTTGGGAAATGAGCCCTTTGGTAGTGAGCCTATTGTATTCGGTGTTGCAATTACTTTATATTGTGAGCTAATCCTCACCATGGTTTTTCCCTTCTTGGGGTTTCCACATAAATCTAGTGTTTTGTTGTGTCTGGTGTTGATGTATTTATGTTTTTGTTATTTATTTTCATGCTAAATCAGTTTAATAGATTAAAGGCTAATAAGGATTTGAATGTTACTGAGGGATTTGATATTTTAATGTACAACTAATTCACCCCCCTGCCCTCTTAGTTGTCTTGTGCATTCAACAGGTGGGTGCAAAGAAGAATTTGCACATAATTTCTTTGTTGGAAAACTTTACATAACATGGATGATAAACCAATATATTTCTTTCATTTGTATATTAAATATATACTATTATGCTTTGAATAATCTTAAAGATTGTAATAAATATTAATAAATATTGAATCCATTAAATTGTTAATTAATGATTTACTTTTAATATTTTTAATTATAAAATTTTCATGTTAACTTCAAAAAGATAAAAATTAAACTTTCTTAACTTTTAAATTATTTTAAATTTTTAGAAAGACTAAAAATAGACTTTATAAATCAAATATTTTATAGGTCAAATTGAAATATTTTTGATTTAGACTTAGATATTTTGATTAGCTTTATTCATAGACAAAAATCTTAAATGGAAATTTTTAATGTTTTTCCATACCAAAGGACCCAAAGATTTAAAATAAGGTGAAGTGATTACTTAATTTAAATAGACTTTCACTGCCACTTTTCTTTTGAGATTTTTTATGAATATGGATTTGTCACTTTTGGATATAGTGATTATTATACTTACTCATAAAAGATTCCATAGAAATGGGTGTTCAAAGATAGAAACTTTAGAGGAAAATGGGCATTATTCTTATCAGTTCTTGCCAATAGGCAGGTTTACTATTAGAATCAATGTATTTGCTTTTGAATTAGCTGCTTGACCAATGATATTTTTTTCTTTAAAATATTTTTGTCTTTTTCTTATAGTTGGGATTTTAGCGCATATTTTTTGTGCTAGAAAATTACGGTTTATCTCTTTTTATATTGGTTTGAGCAGGTTGATTTTTCTTTTTTCTTTTTTCTTTTTATGTAAAATAAAAAAATAGGGGAACTTTATATATGGTTGGGAACATTATATATTGTGGCAAATATTTAATCGGGGATGCATGTAGTGTGAGTTTTGGTAGTGGGTTGGTTGGTATTGAAGCAACAAATGCATGTTTAATGCATTAAATGAAAACCTCACGATATGTGTTTTATAGTTGGTGCAAAGAGAAGAAAAGAATGCTTGGTTAATTTGCATGTTGTTTTTTTACTATTTGTTGAGAAGCTTGCATGTTTGTGGCTATGGGTTGTCGTGTTCGATGTTTGTCATTCTGTGTAGTGCTAATGGTGTGCAACTGGTGAGTGGCGCGCTTGTTTGTTTTTGATACTTAATAACTAGAAGTGTTACATGGAAAAATGAACGCTTTGGGAAATGTCTTGTGTAATGTGGGTATACATGCAATGAAAAGATAGCTAATTCATGAAATCTTAGTCGAGTTTTTGGTTTTTCTTGTGCTTATTCTTGTTTGACTATCGTTTGTTAGTAAGCTTGTGGGTATTTTAGCTCTTCACTACATTTTTGCATGTGGGTACACATGCAATGAATGCATAGTAAATTTAAGAATTCTTAGATGATTATTGGGGTTTTTTGTTCTTATTGTCATTTGTGTATAGTTTGTTGAAAAACTTATGGGTTTTTAGCTATGTTCGTTACTTTGTAAAAGTGCACTGCTGATGAATGGCCCGTCTATGTATTTGTGATACTTTATAAGTTGGTGGGTGTAGATGCAGTGAACATATAATTAGTTCATGAAATCTTGGGTGAGTGTTGGATTTTTTTTATGCTTATTCTCATTTTATTATCATTTGTTTGAAAGATTATGGGTTTTGTAGCTCTTCCTTGCATTTTTGCATGTGGGTATATGTGCACTGAATGCATGGTTAATTCATGAAATCTTAGGTGATTATAGGGTTTTCTTTGTGTTTATTCTTGTTTCTTTATGGTTTGTTGAAAAGCTTGCAGGTTTTTTACCTATTGGTTGTGCTTTTACATGTTTGTTATTCTGCAAAAGTGCATTGGTGGCAAATGGCTTGGTTGTGTGTTTTTGAGACTTGATAACTAGAAGTATTGCTTGTTACAAGGTGTAACAATGAAAATGGGTACAGTGGATTACATATGCATGATAGGGGATAACAGGTGAGCGAATGCATTAATTATGTGTTTATTGCTTGTGTGGGTAGTAGGATATCAGAAAGGCTTCAAAAGAAAAGTGTGGGAGATGTGTTGAAGGCTTGGTGAGTACAAAGGTAGTGTTTGCATAGTTAATTCATGAAATCTGACTTGAGTAATGGGTTTTATTTTTTCTTATTGTTGTCTGTATAAAAGTTTGTGTTTTTAGCTTTTGGTTTTGGTCTTGGCTGTTTGTTATTCTATTGTAGTGCACCATTGATGAGTGCTTTGTTAATGTGTTTATGATTCTTGGTTGTTGTTACAATGGGTAGCAGGGAATGTTTGCAAAAAATTATCTTGTTGGTTTATTCTTTTGCAAATTTTATTGATCTTTCTGTGGTTCATGTTTATGAATAGTGTATTATATGTCACGGACTGTGTTCATTTTTCTAATTGATCCCTATAACTAGAGCCATTATTGGTAATTGGAGTTGGAGGCAGACATCTGTATGAGTATAAATATACTTGGTTGTTGAAGAAGGAACTGGAAGGTCAGATTCTTCTAACGTTCTTCCCCTTTGTTTCCAATGAATTTTAAGTCTTTCAATATGCATAAAATTTATGCTTTGGAAGAGTTGTGGAAAATAAAGGATAAGCTTGGTTGAGGAATCTGACTTACTGAATAGACAAATGTGAATAGTGAATGGCATGTCATGTAATTCATTAGAATGAAACTTTTTTTTTGTTGAAAGGCAAGTCACTATTGCAATTGTTAGTTTTTGTTGGTAGGTTGGTTTACAATTACATTTGTTGAATTTTATTTTGAAATAATCACTTGTTGTTATTAAACTTTTCATTGCAAATCAAATTGTATTGTTTGAAGATTTTTTTGTGTTTTTCCCATAGATTGTTGGATTAGGTCTATTATTGGTTCCTGCCAATAGGTAGGTTTACTATTGCATCTGTTGCATTTTCTTTCTAATTAGTCACTTGGCCAATGACATTGTGTTGTTTAAAATATTTCTGTGTTTCTCCTATAGTTAAGATTTAAGCAAATATTTTTGGTGTTTGAAAATTACGGTTTATTCATTTTTGTTTAACTAGATTGGAAAAATAAGGAAATATTATATATTGTGGGAAATATTTGATCATGAAGGAGTGAATACATGTTTATTCCATTGCATGCAATTTGTGTGATATGTGTTGGAGAGTTGGTGGGTACTAATTCATGAAATATTGGGCAAGTGTTGGGTTTTATTTTGGTAAATTTTTCTTTGTAATAGTGAGCAATACATCTAGTTATCAAGTATGACAAATAGATAGACTAGCTGGTCATCAATAGTAAATTGTTCCTATACATATGGTTTTGTGTTTCATGTTAATGGGTATCATATTATCTTGCACAATTTTCATTTAATAGACTGTTGTTTCTGATCAGTGAGCCATACTATTTAATGCATTAAACATGCATTGACTACTTGAACATCTAGTATCTTGTTGTGAAAGGTTGCATAATTTGCATTTAGACATTGAATATTTGCAAAATATATAATGTGCTATTATTTTGGAAATTATCTTTAACATGGAAAAATAATATGCTTACATGAAGAAATAGAGAGACAAAATAAATATTTATTATCACTCAATTGAAAATGAGATTGCTACAATTGTACCCTAGCACAAAGAGAAATATACTTCAAACAATATAGTTTAATTTTCCATCAAAAGTTTAAGAACAAAAAGCAACTATTTGAAAACCAAATTCAACAAAATAAACAATATATAATGTTCCCATATTTCCCTAATTTTCTAAAAGTAAAATGAACAAAAATGAAAAGTTTACCTACTGAAACCAATAGAAAAATATATCTAGTCACAGCGGGACAAAAGTAGTTGTCAACCTATTGGCTAAGTTTGCAAGATTTCTATTTAATGTCTAAATGTTTTGGAAAAGCTATCTTGCAAAATTTTCATTTATTATACTATTGTTTGTGATGCAATAGTTATATCTGTGATAGGCCGAATATAAGTGTTAGAAAATGAGCAGCAAACAAAGTAATGCAAATAACACTAAAAACAACCTACACCTCAAGATTAGCCTAGTTGGATTCAACACAATATAACAACAACAAATGAAACCTTTTATCTTGTGTCGAATAGATCCTTTGGTTGGCCCTTCGATCTTCGGTGTTGTGTGCTCCTTGGATGGAAAGAGATGCAAGCTAGATGATGATATGAAGGTGGATGCAAGTGAGTGCAAGCATGAAAATGGCTAAGTATGGATTCTAGGAAAAAATTGCAAGAGTTTAGCTACAATGCATGATCCTCCTAAAATGAGAGAAAAGAGGGGATATTTATAGAGATTTTGGAAATCTCTAGGGAAATGGATGGTCAAGATTGAGCCACCAAGATCAAGATGTAGGGCTAAGGTGAGTTAAGAACTCACAAGCCCTCACATCTTGACATGTGGCAGGTGATATGGCTTAAAAGGGGTGATGTGTACATGAGGTGGAAGGATAGTACATGACATGGAGGGAGTACATGGTACCTTGGGATTGAGACAAGATCTCCTCATAAAGGAGGTACTTGTCTCCATGTGGGTGAGAGGACAAGTGGGGAATTAAAAATTCCTCAAATATTCTCATGGGGATGAGAGAAAGAATTTAAAATTCCTTTAAATGCATTGGGGGATTAAATGTGAATTAAAAATTCACATGGGGAATGGAGTGCCTTGTCCAAAAAGAAAAAAACATTTAATAGGGCTGATAGTTAAGTGACATGGAGTGATTAAGGTTGTGCAAGTACTTGATTAGACTAATTAATGACATGTTAGAAGAGGGTTAGATTTCACATGTGACTTGATGTGACAAGTCAAAGATCACATGGGGCAGAGAAAAATGAATTTAATATTCCTTGGAAGGATAAAAAGAATTAAAAATTTCTTGAGAGGTTGATTAGGCTAGTTAGTGAAGGATTACAGAAGGGTTAGGTGGCTAAGAGAGATTAGAGGCCAACTTGCAAAAGTTGGAGGATGTGACACATCCTAATCAAGGATTAGGCATGTGCACACCCCTAATGATGAGATTAGAAGATGGATTAAGATTAAATAAAAAATGGAGGATGTGACATATGAAGAATTAAATAAATGCCATATTTATTTAATTCATTTGATGAAAACGAGGATTAAAGAGATAAGGTATTTATTTATTTAACTAGATAATTTAGGGATTAGAAGAACTTTAGAGGGATTAATTAAATAATAGTGATATTACTTAATTAATGTGGATAAGGGGATGTTTAGATGAAAGGGGATAAATTTGGATAAATTAAGTGTCCAAATTTAGGTGTCTACAATATCATTTAGTGCATTCAATGTGCATTGAATACTTCTATAGTCACTACCTTGTGGCTAAGGGTGACATAATTTGCATGCAATGTTTGACTATTTGCAAAAAATATAATGGGTTCCTAATTTGCTGATTTAATTTTACAAAAATGAAAGATACAGTGGCTTTGGAAATGTATCGAATTGTATAACATTTGTAAACATTTTTTTCTTTTATTGCTTCCTACTAAATGGTAGGCTTACTATTGCATTGATTGCACTTTCTTTTCAAATAGTCACTTCGCCAGTGAAATTGTATTGTTTAAAATATTTTTTCCTTTTCCCTATAGTCGATATTTAATGATGACAGGCAATACAACAAGGAATACTTGTAGTTGTGAACTATCATAGAGACACAAAAAATTCGTTCACCTATAGTTGACTTTTACAGAATAGCGAAGATGAAAAATGTTAAAGTATTCACAAGCTTTCCAACAAATGATAAATAAACAAGAATAAGAAAAAACAAAAGCTAGCCCTAAGATTTCATGGGTTAATTGAAAATAAGCAAAAACGAAACGCAACACTTGCCTAACATTTCATGAACTAACTATATGTCCATTGCATGTTGGAGTAGGTCAACTTTGCAATTGTATCATATGTGTTGGATATGGCGCCCTTGTCTACCAATGTATAGATATTGAATTAAATGCTAGTTTGTCTACTATTCAGTTTTGTTTAAGTAAATCAAGAGAATACGACATTATATATTTTTTTCAAATTCTATGGGTTCACATGCAGTTAATGAATAAATAGTTCATGAAATCTTCAGGGAGTGCTAGATTTTGTTTGTGCTTATTAACATTTTATTATCGTCTGCTAGAAATATTGTGGGTTTTGTAGCTCTTCGTTGTGTTTTTTCATGTGGGTATATGTGTAGTTAATGCATAGTTAATTTATGAAATCTTAGGTGGTTGTTGGGTTTTGTTTATGTTTATTCTTGTTTGATTATCATTTTTTAAAAAACTTGTAGCTTTTTTAGCTATTGGTCATGCTTTTACATGTTCGTTATACTGCAAAGGTGCATTGTTGATGAATGGCTTAGTTGTGTGTTTCTGACACTTTATAGTTGTTTGTTATTCTATTGTAATGTACTATTGGTGAGTGGCTTGTTTCTATGCTTATGATGCTTAGTTTCTTTTACAAAGACTAATGGGAAATGCTTGAGAAAATTTGTCATGTTCATCTATTTTATTTGCATTCAAATTAACCAAGCATTTGCTGCTTATCTTTGCACTAGTTGTGCAACACATATCATGAGATTTGCATTTAATGCATTGAACATGCATTGACTAGTTGAGCACCCACTATGCTGCCACCAAAACTCGCACTACATGCATCCCGTGATTAAATATTTTCCACAATATATAATTTTCCCCTATTTTCCTATTTTACTTAAAGGAAAATGAAAAATTGACCTACTCAAACCACTAGAAAAAGAGATAAACCCTAATTTTCCAGCACAAAAAATATGTGCTTAAATCCCAAGCATAGGAAAGGACAAAAAAATTTTAAACAAAAAAATCTCATACTTAAGCAATGAATTGCATATCCGATGATTGTAATTATGCATATTCTTGGTTGCAAAAGTAACATATTTTTGTGCGACTACAGAGGGAGGCAAAGATATATATAGTTGTAAATATAGTTAATTGTTGAACAAGGAAGTGGAAGATCATATTCTTGTATGATTCTTTCCCTTTGATTACAATGAATTCAGTGAACAATAAAGAAAATTAGCGTGTTCACTGCTACAACAGTTGACAAGACCTTTCACAAAGCATATGTAGTTTAGTGTACTTAGTGGGCTCATTATCCCCTATAACAGCAAGCAATACTTCTAGTTATGAAGTATCATAAACACATGACCAAGCCACTGACGGCCACTACACTTTTATAGAATATCAAACATGCAAAAGTGCAATTAAGATCTTAAAAAACCACAAACTATTGAGTTCCCTCAAATTGTTCAGTGTCCCCTCTAATGCTTATGCTTCCCAAGTATCAAAAATAAATAGATGGCCTACTCAGTAGTTGCACATCATTCCTTTAGCTTCTCCCTCATTCAAGCACTGCTCAGAATAATAAATGTTGCAAACAACAGACATCAAAAAACATGAAATATTCTCAACAAATAATAAACAAACAATAAGGAAAAACCACTGCTTGCCTCATATTTCATGAATTAACCATGGATTCTCTTCTTGCATATGCTTGAGTTTTCCAACAAATATCACAAATTTTGCATTTAATGCGTTAAACATGTGTTCACTGTTTCAGTACACATCAGTCCACTGTAAGAGCTCACACTATATGCATCCCCCAATTATATATTTGGCACAATATATAATGTCACCATGTTTTCTTGATTCACTTAAAGGAAAATGAAAAATCGGTCAACTCAAAGCAATAGAAAAAGAGAAACTGTAATTTTTTAGCACAAAAAACTAAGCTATTGAGATAATTGTTGAAAGGAAACTTTGTAGCTCCTTCGGTGTTCAACGGGCTCATAGACTTAAGAAACATAAATAGATCAGTACAATGAATGACATGGTATATAATTCATAAACATGAAACTATTTTATGGCCAAAATCAAGTTTCTTTTGCAATGAGAGTTATGCATTGTTATAGGCATGTGGTATGGATTTCACGTGCAATGTTTTGCATTGTACATTCACCAAAATGTTAAATATAGGTATATTGTCTTTCATTTGGTCATAAGGAAATCTTATTGGTATGCTATATGAACCATTGCATATGAACTACATATTGCATGGCAGCACTTATGCATATCTCTGGCTACATTATTAGTGCAATCAAATGATTGTAGCAGTCATTTGCTTATTGGCACAGATTTGACAGTTTCAAACTGTTGGAATAATTCTTACACATATTCAACGAATCAAGTATATTTTTACATAAAAAGTTAATTGAAGGCCTAGTGGGTACACAAGCAGTCAATATGTAGTTAATTCATGAAATGTCAGGCATGTGCTTTGGTTTTTTCTGCTTATTCTCATTTGTTTACTGTTCCTTGAAAATCTTGTATGTTTCTCTTGTTAGTACATAGAGCATGTTCACTATGGAAGCATTGAATGTATTAACCATGTGTTGATCGCTTAAATTATTTCCACATTATTAGCAAAGTTGACAAAACTTTGATTTAATTTCTAAATACTTGGAAAAATTTATCGCTTTTGTCTATATTTTTTCGATATTTCATCATGTCTTTGTTTGTTTCATGTTTATGACTAACATATTATATATCATGAACTATGTTCATTTTTCTAATATATCTTACTAATAGGTACCACTGGATGCAAATGGAGATGGGGGAAAAGATCTAAATGGCTACATGTATACTTGGTTATCGAACAAACAACTGAAAGGTCAGATTCTTGTATCATTTTTCCCTTTTGTTTGCAATGAATTTAAATTCTTCCAATGTGCCTAAATATTGTGCCTTGGAAGAATTGTGAACAATAAGGGAGAAGCCTGGTTCAAGAATCTAACTTGCTGAATAGACTAGTGAGCATAGTGAATGACATTCCATGTAATTCATAAACATGAAAAAAAAATTGTTCACAAGAAAATTACTATTGAAATTGGTGTATTTTCTTTTGAAATAATTGGTTGGAAAATTAAATTATACTATTTAAAATTTTTGTGTTTTTTGTGCAATTGGGATTTAAGGAAAAATCTTTCATGTTTGAAAATTATGTTTTATCTCTTCTCCTATTGGTTGGAGTACACCTAATGTTCATTTTAGTTTGAGTAAATTAGGAAAATAGGGAGACATTGTATATACTGCAAAATATTCAATCCTAAAACACTGAATACATTTTTAATACATTAAATGCAAAAAAGTTCAAGATGTGTTGGAAAACTTTTCCATATGGAAGCAGTAAATGCATAGTTAATTCATCATTGCTTATTCTAGGTACAATGCACTACTAGTGAGTGGCTCATTTGTTTGTTTATCAAACTCTATAAGTACAAGTATTGCTTATAGTTACAAAGGATAAGGAGACAAATGGGTGCAATGCATGGCATATATCATGTTATTCATAAACATGGTACATAGAACTATGAAACAAATTTTTCCAAATGTTTAGCAATTAAATTAAAATTGCAAAGGCTTTGTTAGTGAAAAATTGTTCTTTGTACTTGATACACAACACTAATCAACAAATTGAATTCGATAATGTAAGCATTGTTGCTTTTATTAGTTCTTCTCATAGGCAGGTTTACTATTGCATAAATTGCACTTTCTTTTTAATTAGTCACCTAGCCAATGTGGTTGTATTGTTTCAAATATTTTTTTCCTTTTCCTAAACTCAAGATTTAATCGCATATTTTTTCGTGCTTAAAAATTGTGGTTGATCTCTTTTCCTACTGGCTTGAGTATGTCCATTTTCCATTTTCCTTTAAGTAAGGAAAATAGGGGAACATTATATATTGTCGAAAACAAAGCAGAGTAGTCATACAACAATCTGACCTTCTACTTCCTTGTTCAACAGCTAACTATCTTTGTAGCGGTATAGATCTTTTGTACCCATTTGTACCCCTATCTGTTATAATATCAATCAATATTTCTAGGTTATAAGTATTGTAAAAGGACACACAACTTGCTTATTAGTATTCTGTTATGCCTAGGATTGAGGAGATGCAGAGCTAAAAGAAGACAAGTTTTTCAACAAATAATAAACAAACGATAATTAGTAGAAATAGAACTCAACACTTGTGTAAGATACTTAATCAATGAATGTGTGTTTAATGCATTAAACACACACTTTTCTTGGTTAATTAATGGTTTATGAGACAAGTGTTATTTTTTTCTTGCTATCGTTTGTTTATTGTTTGTTCACAACCTTCAATGTTTTAGCTTTGGTCTTTTATCTTTGGTGTTTGATACTTGATGCAATGCTTGAATGAGGGAAGAGTTGTATGAATGATGTGATATTGGTCACTGGCTTGTCTATCTGTTTGTGATACTTGATAACTACAAGTGTTATTAACTCTTACAAAGAAAGTTGAATGATTTGAGCAAGGTCTTGTTGACTGTGAGTATGTTAAAAGCATAAACCATATGTTTATTGCTTGAATAAAAGTCCACTAATCATAAGTGGGTTGGTTGTGTGGTTGTGATACTTGATAACTATAGTGCTTGAGAACACATGTTTTTTGTTAGAAAATTATTATTTATATCTTTTTCTATTTTTTCAAGTAGTCCTATCATTCATTTTCCTTTCAGCAAATAGGGAAAATTGACCGACGTAAATTTTTTGTTGCAAATATCTATTCATTAGATCCAAATTTTACAAGTTTTTCTGGTAGGAAAATTTCCATTAAAGAAATCAATGCATAGTTAATGCATTATATGCTTGGAATGTGAACAAGACCTTGTTCTAAGATCTTTTTTTTTTTTGCTTTATGTAGCAAGAACATACTACTATTTTGATGCATCAAGAAACACATGTATTGGGATTGCTTGATACCAATACTCTTAGCGTATTTTGTTTCTCAAAGCATTATTAAGGGGCTTCCTAATATTAATAGTAAAAAAACCATTGCAACTATATATAAGAATTTCCAATTAAGCTAGGAAACTATTACTAGTTCAATACAAGTCATCTTTGAGGCACACTGATAGTAATTTGTGCAACATGTACACATTGTACACAGAAGAAGGAATGAACAGGTCATCATTTTTAATGCATAAAATGAAAACTTCACGATATGTGTTGGACAACTGTTGTGTACACAGGCAGAAATTGCATAGTTAATCCATGAAATATGAAGCAAGTGCTTGCTTTTTGTTGTTTTGTTTGTTTATTGTTTATTGAAAAGGTTGTGTGTTTTTGGTTGTGGGTTGTAGTTTCTAACGTTTGTGATTCTATATGGTGCTTGAATGAGGGAGGAGTTGAATGAATGGTGTACAACTGGTGAGTGGGCCATCTGTTTGTTTTTTATACTTGATCATTAGAAGTATTGGAGGGGAAACTGAATGGTTTGAGCAAGGTATTTTGGATTGTGTGTGAGAGATGTGTTGGAGGGCTAATGTGCACATATACAATGAATGCATAGATAATTCATTAAATCTTAGGTGAGTGTTGTGATTTATTTATGCTTATCATCGTTTGCTTGAATTTTGTTGAGGAGCTTGTGGGTTTTTTGGTTGTTGATTGTGGTCTTGCATGTTTGTTAGTCTGTAAAAGTGTAGTGGCTATCAATGGCCTCACTATGTGTTTATGGCATTTGATAACTATTGTGTCATTTCACAACATTCCCAAAGACTGAAAAGGCTTGGGGACCCAAGTGAAAAAATATATAACTCTTATGACGTGAGCTAGAAAATTGGAAGATCACTCCAGAAGAGAAAGAAAAAAAATGATAATAAAAGTACTTTGTAATGTAAGTGTTTCAGGCACCAAATTTTGGGTATCAGAAACATGTGAAAGGCATAAGGTAATGAAAGTTTCAATGAAAGGCTCTGGTCTAGTATGAAGGTGTCCAGTATAATGGAGTTCTAGTATAACCGAGGTCCGAGAAAGTAAGTGGGTAAAGTTGAATACCAGGTACCAGGTATTGGGTTGCAATGTGAAGTGAAAATGCTAAAATTTTAAGTTTATCTAATGATCCCAATAGTCTAGTATATATGTAAGAATTTATGATATGCTTAAAAAGTGTGTTAATTATGAGATTTTTGTATTAACATTTGAATAATGGTTTTATTTACATGAGATGATATAAATGTGTTATTTATTTTAAAAGGGATTTAATGTATGGAACTTGTGATTGCAGGAGATCGATTGTGATGTAAAGTTTGGGTATGGATGGTTAGGAAAATTGTATTTGTAAAAAAATTTGATGATGTTACCAGGTTCAACAATACACTTTACAAGCTCATGCTAGAATAGAGTTCGTTGCAAAGATGTGCCAGATACAGGAATACCGAGATGCTAGAGTTCAAGCATGCAGTAAAGAAGTGTATTTTCTCTCAGAGTGATTCATTCCTGGAATTTTCAAATCGAGGAACTTGAGATATAGGAATAATATTTCCACTTGATCACTTTGTTATCATGGTAAGTTCCTATATTTTGTTTGAGCGGATTTTTTTGGTTCAGGAAAGAATCTTGGCGAAGATTAAAGATCAACACCTGAAGAGCTTCAATGTGTAACTGGAGTTTACTTTCATTGAATTCAATTACAATTCTCCTATTGGTCACTACATTCCACCTACCTTAATGAGATTGGTCCCTTGGATTTCCTCTCATGTAGTTGTCTTATCCTATCTGAGCCTTGTGTTCTATAAAAGGCCAGAGGATCTTTATTTTCATTTTAAGTTCAAAATTTGTGGATGTCAAAGGAGCATAAACTTCTAATTTTTTTTCTATTTTCCTCTTTTCATAATCATTCTACTATAAAAATTTGTATGCATGTAGACATTGATTAATATCAGAGCTTATTAGATAGCCACCCATCTTAGTATCTTTTGGAGTTAGTTTTGTTAGTTTATCCAAACAAGACTGTATGATGTGTCGTTTAAGGGTGAATACAGAACCTACTCAATTTCTAGAAATGAAACCCCTCTCTTTAGAATCTTGCACTATTTTATATGTAGATGTGAAGAAATTTGGTGAATTATTAAGCAATTTGTTCTATTTTAATTGATTCTTTAGGGCATCCATGGAGAATAACTGGGAGAAACTTTTAATATTTAGTATTTTTTTATGCTTTATTTTAGAGTAGATGTTTAAATTCTTGAAAATGTTCCAAAATTTGAAAGAAATGGAAGAATTTTTTTTGATTTTTTTTTGTTTTTCCATAAAATTTTTGAATGCTTAATGCTAAATATAATTGAGTGATAACAAATAATTTATGATGTTCATGAAATATTATTGTAAATATTTTTATTTTGTGATGTTATTTTATGAATGAAGTGGAATTTTTGTGTGTAATGCTTGTAATTCCTAAGAAAACTAGAAATAACCATAGTCCCTTTGAGATTAATAGCAATATCACATCAACACCTGAGAGTGACCCTAATGCAACCATGACTTGGTTATTAGAGACTTGGGATTGAACACAATCTAATCTTTGTCTTGTTAATGCAGAATCCACTTTCAAGTTGTCTTTGTTCCATATCTTTCAAGAAGGATATGCTCTTTGTGGTCTTGTCTGTGAAGAATTTATTCACTCTATTTGTTGTGAGTAAAATCATCATAAACAATAACCAAAAAAATGGCTTGTTGTTAGAAGGGCTAGTGGAGCAAGCTAGTACATTAAGCCACATGTGCTTTGAGTAGAGTCATATGGACTGTGGCTATCAACAAACCTCGGGAAGCAAATTGTGTGAGATTTGTTAGAGAACTAGTGGGTACAGAAGTAGTGAATGCATAATGAATTTGAGACAAGAGCTATATTTTATTTCTACTCACTCTTGTTTGTTTGTTGTTTGTTAAAAATATTGTGTGTTTTTAGTTTCTAGTCTTGTTCTTTGATATATTTTTTTCTATAATAGTGTACTATTGGTGAGTGGCTTGTTTTTGTGTTTATGATACTTGATTGTTGTTACAAGGGGTAATGGGAAATTCTTCAAAAAAATTGTCATGTTTGCATTTTTTTTTTCAATATTTATTGTCCTTTCTTCATTGTTAGTTGAAAATGTTCTAGCTTTTTCTAGTTGTTGGTTGTGATTTTCCATGTTCATCATTCTCTAAAAGTACAGTGGTTGTCAAAAACCTCATTGTGTGTTTATGATACTTGATAACTAGAAGTATTTCTTGTTGTTAGAAAAGATAATGGGGCAAGTTGGTACATTAAAACACATATACTTTCAACAAGGTCTTGTGGACTATGAGAGCAGTCAATGTGTTAATTATGTGTTGGGTATGTGCAGGATCATGATGGGCTAAAAAGTGGTGATATGCTGGGTATCTGTAGGGTATGTGGCTGACAACTTTTTTTTACCCAAAATTGATGAAACAAAAAGGGTTTTTAGAGGAGATTCTTAGCTTTCCACTAATATAAATTATGCTTTACTTTCAATTTAATATATAATTATTATTCATTTTCTATTTGAATTATGACTATTTTCCTAATTGATAGGTTGGTTGAAAAATATTTATAGCTTTCAAACGGTATCACATTTTTTGAATCCGAAACATGCATCACATTCTATGCTTCACATTTAAAAAAGAAAAAAATTAATTTCATGAAGTTTTGACCAAGTTAAGGTGGTTAGACATATGAAGTTTTATATTTTTTAAAATTTGTAATAAAAAAATCATAATCAATTATTTACTTGGAAAAAAATTACAAAAAAATATGCATCACATTTGGACATGAGTCCTCTACTTATATATAAAATTTTATAAAAAGATATTATCATTTTATTGTGGTTACGTTGGTTAGACAAAAACCTACTTATTTTTTCCCTAAAATTTAAGTAGTATTGCATTGAAATTTAAAATTTTCACCAAATAGATTTAAAAAAAAAAAACCTAGTAGTTTAGAAACTACAATCAATTTGCTATAGATTCTATTGTTACATATTTTTGAAATAATATAGATAACTTATTCAATTTTTTATGTCAAGTTGCCTAACTCTATTTTTTCTAAATTTGTTGCCACTTAAGGGCCTATTTTTTCCATGATGATCCTACACATACCCTATTCATCGTTTGAGTGGCTAGTACGCTATTAGAAAAGGTTCAAAAGCAAATTGTACAAGATGAGTTCAAGGACCGGTGGGTGCAGAAGTAGTGAATGCATAATTAATTCATGAAATGTGAAGCGAGAGTTGGGTTTTACTTGATCTTATTCTTGTTTCTTTGTTGTTTGTTAAAAAAGCTTGTTTGTTTTATGCTTTTGTCTCCATTCTTCAACATTTGTTATTCTATGAGGGTGCAATATTGCTAAGTGGCCCCATTCTCTGTTTATAATGCTCAGTTGCTATTACAAGGGCTAACGAGGAATGCTTCAAAAAATCTACCATGCTAGTGTATTTTTTTCAATAATAATACTATTTCTCATAAGAGCATTTAAGTATTAAACTATGTATCATTATACATGAAAAATTACTAGTATATGCAACATGGTTTAACACTAAAAATGATTTTCTGAAAAGAAGTCTCATCAATGAATAGTATTATTATTACTATTTGCCGATAGGTAGGTTCACTATTGCAATTGATGCATCTGATTTTCAATTAGCCACCTGGCTAATGAAATTGTTTTCTTTGAAATACTTTTTTCTTTTTCCTATAGTCGAGATTTAAGCACATATTTTTCCTGCTAAAAAATTATTGTTTATTTCATTTTCTATTTGTTTGAGTGGGTTGATTTTTCAATACGCTTTAAGTAATATAGGAAATAGGGGAACTTTATATATAGTTGGGACCATTATATATTGTGGAAAATACTTAATTGGGGATGCATGTAGTTCAAGTTTTGGCGGCAGGTTGGTCGGTAATGAAGTAGTAAATACATTTTTAATGCATTAAATGCAAACCATGTGATATGTGTTGGAAAACTAGTGCCAAGATAAGCAAAGAATGCTTGGTTAATTTGTATGTTGTTTGTTTCCTAATTTTTGAGAAAATCCCTTCATTACATCTCACATGCATGGTCCAGAGGACCTTTCTCAAACTATTTTGTTTCCCCTATAACACTTGTTCTTATCAAGTATGAGAAACAAACACATGACTCGAGAAGCTTCCCCAAAAATAGTACATTGAGGCTACTAGTTTAGATCATTTCCAATACCTTGTAATGTGTAAATGATCAACAACTATAAATGACAATGGATTTATATGCCTCAATGCAATGGATAGCTTCTAGGATTCAAATATGTGCATGTATAGTGAAATGGAAAAGGTGTTACATGTATACATGTAAGAATTTATATGGGGGAGAATTTTGGCCTTTGGTGAATGCCTAAGATTATGGTCTCCAAGTTTTTTGACAAGTGTTCAGGAAAAAGACATGTTTTATTGTTTGAAAGGAAAAATACATTTGCTTAATGAGAATTAAGTTTTGGATAATGTGATAGAGGTGAGTTGTTATTGGATTGTGAAGTATTAGAAATTGAATGTAGAAGAACTTAGAGTATTTGGTAAAACCTAATTCAAAAGCTTATAGAAATAGAGAACATGTGAAAAACTAATTGACGTGTGCAAGATCTTGTTAAGTGTACATGTATTGACTTCATTTTGTTAACATTGTTCTTATAAGAGGATTCATTTTTTGTGATTGGAGTAGAGACAAAGATCTGTAGAGATATAAAGACATTTGCTTCTTGAAGTAGATAGTGGAAGGTCAGAGTATGAGATGTTGTTGTAGATTTGTTTGCAAGAAAGTTTGATCGTTGAAATGTGTGTTAAAGTTGTGGGAGTGGTTTCATTTTATTTAGTTTTTGGATGTTGCAAAAATGTTGTGGTCAAACTGCACGTGGACGCGTATGCAAAAACACAAGAAATACGTAAAAAGCTCATAAGCTTTTCAACAAACTATAATGAAACAAGAACAAGAACAAATCAAGTAAGATTTCATGATTTATCTATATGTGCATTGAATGTGTACTAAGAGAGATATCAAGTTTTATAGAAAGACAACCAAGCCATTCACTAGCAGTGCAGGTTTTGAAAATAATGAATATGCAAAATCATAACCAAGAGCTAAAAAATCCAAAATGTTTAGAACTACCAAATGAGATTAAACACAAACGAAACCCACCATTTGTCTAAGATTTCATGTATTAAGTATCCATGTACCAGCATGTGATGCAAAAGTTCAAACATAACTAAACCAAGTATGCAATTGATGAGTGATGCCTTTCTTTGTTTTCGATACTTAATAACTAGAAGTGTTGCAACGAAAACTGAACAGTATGAGAAATGTGTTCTAGACCATTGGTACACGTGCACTCAACACATATTCTCTTTTTTTAAAAAAAATTCTCTCAAAATATTGCATTTTTTCTAGTCCGGGTTGCTCTTATTGATGTTTTCCTTTCTGTAGATTGCTTGATTGATGGTCAAGTGGTGGAAACAGTGTGCAACTGGCAAGTGGCTTGTCTGTTTGTTTCTGTAGTTGACAACTAAAAGTGTTATAGTGAAAACTAAATGCTTTGGGAAATGTCCTATGTAATGTGGGTACATATGCAATGAACGCATAGCTAGTACATGAAATCTTAGTGAACCTCTAGGTTTTGCATTCTAAAGACATAAAAAATAGGAACAGAGTGCTCAAAACATAGAAGCTTTTGAACAACCAATAAATGGACAGGAATAAGCACCAATAAAATCCAATTAACTATGCATTCATTGCTTGTGTACCTGCCATCTATCCACCACATTTTGCAATTCTTGGATTTAATACATTGTAATCCATTCATTGCTCTATGCACATACCAGTTTAATGTTTATGAAATACATGGAATGTCATTCACTATGGGAATTTCACTCTATGGAAAGTCATTTCCTTCAACCAACATCCTCCTTTATTGTTCACAAGTCTTCCAATGAATAGTTCTTTGATACATGGGAAAGTAATGTTTCTTAACTAATGTAGGAGCATCCTTGGTTCTTGGCAATCTTGCATCAACCAAAAACATTTTCTTTTAGTTTTCTATTCTTGTTCTGTTCTTGCTCATTTCATGTTGGTGGATTCTTCATCTTTACTCACCAGACCTTGTGGATCTTTTTGTACATCGTCGACATGTTCATTTTCCTTGTTCCAAGATTTGAGCATGATTAGATCTTTTTCTGGCAAGTTATCGCTTCTAGATTTCATGGCAGTTTCTTGAAACGACACCAGAATAATTTCAAACTTTTCAGCCAATTCGATCGTTGTGAATCATCCCCATGACTTGTGGATCTTAATGGTGGAATTTTAATTGTTTCGTGGAGTGTCCCCGACCTTCATTATAGGTCCATGCTTCATCTTATGCACCTGATGAAGAGTAATTCAAATTTGAGGCCAACCTATTCATGCACAAGTTACATTTTCTTTCCTTGGATAATGTAATGATCTTTGGCCGACACAGATGATTCAAGACTTGTAGATATGCTATAAAGCTTGTAATCAATATTAGGATAGAAGTATTCAAGTAGAATTTGAGCCAAAAGAATAATATAGATTTGATTGTAATATTCAGCTCGCATATAGGAGCATGTTAGAATGTTGTAATTTTGAGCATGTTTTATTAGACTTGTGAGCTGAATCTATAAGCCTGGATGTTGCCGACCGAATGTAATTGATATTTTTGTTAATTAAAATATTTACATCTATATTTTCCTCCATATTCTATGTTTCTTTCACTTTGCTACTCTTGCTGCATGGTCTGGATTGTTCTCTTTGAGGACCCTCCTACCATATGGCTGCACCAGATTGGTATCAGAGCAAGATTCGTTCCTTGTGAGATTGTAATAGTTTGTGAATTCCTATAGAATATTTTTTGTGGGGTGGCAGATTGAGGATACGACCTACAACTACATAGGACTTTTGTAAAGATGGCAGGAAGAAGAAATGGTAGAGGAAATGGAGCACGTGGAAATGTAAACCCAGCTATGATGGAGATGTTAAGAGGAATTGCTGCCAGATTAGATGCAGTTGAAATGGCCTAGAGGAGAGGTCAACCAATTGATGATGTGAGTGATGAAGTAGTAGAATTATAGAAAGAAAGATGAAGTGAAGAGAAACTTGGCCTTGATCAGGGATAAGAGAGGTTCATAAGAGTCCTAAGAAAAGTGAATACAAGACCCCATTTCAATCCAGTGGATTATAATGGTAAGTTGGATTCCGATGTACTGTTAGATTGGATAATAGAGATGGAAAAGTATTTTGAATTTGAAGGTACCATTGAAGATAAGAAGGTGAAGTTTTCTTGTACAAAGTTGAGAGGACATGCATTTCTTTGGTGGGAACATTTGCAGACAGATAGGAAAAGAAGAGAAAAGGAAAAGATAAAATCATGGGATCAGATGGTGAATAAGTTGAAGACAAACTTTATGCCTAGAGATTATCAGATTAGTTTGTTCAAGAAGTTACAAAATTTGAAGAAAAAAGAATCAAGTGTGATAGAATATACTGAGGAGTTCTATAAGTTGAATATCAAATCTGTAAATTCGGAGGATGAGATTGAGCAAGTAGCTAGATATGTTAATGGCTTGAGGTCATCTATATAGGATGAGATTAGTTTAATCAAGTTGGTGAGTGTGGAAGAGGTATATCAATGTTCCCTAAAGGAAAAGGAGAAGTTGAACAAAAGACATGAGCAAAGGAAGAGAGGAAGAGGTGGAAGATTTCAAAGAGGAACTTTTACTGGAGGAAGATGATCTTTTCCATATCAGAATAAGGATAAGGAGGTTATTAAGAATGAAAATTCATACCAAGGAGGTGAGAGTAACTCTTAAAAAAGAGGAGGTTATGGTGGTTACCAAAATGAAGGTTATAGAAGAGATGATAGAGGATAGGAGAAAATGATATTCAAGTGAACTTGTTATAAATGTGGGGGAGAAGGACATAGAGCATTTGAATGAAATCAGGGAGATACAAGCAGGAAGATAGAGAACAATAGAAGGACAACCTTTGTTGAGGAATAACATACTGGATCATCTAATAAACTAGAAGATGGAGAAGTGTTGTTGAATAGAAGAGTATTGTGTCAAAGTGAGTTTGAGAAAGAACCATTGTAGAGAAAGAATTTGTTTCGGACTAGATGCAAGGTTGCTGGAAAATTTTGCAAAGTGATTGTTGATAGTGGAAGTTTTGAGAACCTAGTTTATGAAGTAGATTGCTTGGATTCAGGATGAGTGTAAGATACTGGTAAGTGAACAATGTTTGGGGAAATTAAAGATAGGAAATTACCATGATGAAGGTTTGTGTGATATCATGCCTATGGATATATGCCATGTTTTGTTGGGAAGGCCTTGGTAGTATGATAGATAGGCTATTCATGATTGAAAGAAGAATATATACACCATTGTTGCTAATGGGATGAAGAAAATTTTGTTGCCATCAGAAGATGTTCCTATAGTTGAAGTTTGTAAGAAATGCTAGGGTTTTTCTGGTTGATGGAAGGAGATTCCTTGATGGATTGAGACATGAGAATGTATGTTATGCCCTAGTGCCTAAGAAGGCTGAAGAATTGAAGCATGTAGAAGAACACCTAGAAGAGATAAAGGAGATACTGACAGAGTGTGAAGAGATAATTTCAGATAATGTATCTGATGGATTGCCACCTATAAGGAGTATTAGTCATTGTATGGATCTAATTCCTAGAGCTAGTTTTCCTAATAAACAAGCACACTATATGACACTGAAAAGGAATGAGGAGTTGAATAGAAAAGTGCAAGAATTGTTGAGGAAGGGTTTGATCAGAGAAAGTCTAAGTCCATGTGTAGTACTTACCGTGTTAGCACCTAAGAAGGATACAAAATAGAGAATGTGTAAAAATTATAGAGCCATAAACATGATCAATGTGAAGTATAGATTTCCCTTGCCCCATATGGATGACATTATGGATTGCTTACGTGGAGCTAAGTACTTTACAAAGATATATGAAGAGTGGATATCATCAAATCCGAATCAGAGAAGGGGATAGGTGGAAAACAACATTCAAGAAAAATGAAGGATTGTATGAGTGGTTGGAGATTCCTTTTGGACTGAAAAATGCAAGTATGTGCAGGATCATGATGGGCCAAAAAGTGGTAATATGATGGGTATGTGTTTGAAATTTTTTTTTACCCAAAATTGATGAAACAAAAAGGGTTTTTAAAGGAGAATCTTAGATTTCCACCAATATAAATTATGCTTTGTTTTGAATTTAATAAGTAATTGGGTATGTGTAGGATCATCATGGAAAAAACATGCCCTTAAGTGGAAAAATTTATATATATATATATATATATATATATATATATGGTGAATATGTGAAATTTCAATGCAGTGGTACTTAAATTTCAAGGAAAAAATAAGAAGTAGGTGTTTGTCTGACCACCCTAACCACAATAAAATGATAATTTTTTTTTATAAAATTAAATTATATATAAGTAGAGGACTCATGCCCCAATGTGATGCATATTTTTTTGTAGTTTTTTTCCAAGTAAATAATTAATTATGAATTTTTTATTACAAATTTTTAAAAAATATAAATACTCGTATGTCTAACCACCTTAACTTGGTCAAAACTTCATGAAATTCAATTTCTCTTTTTTTAATCCTATAGTATGTGAAGCATAGAATGTGACACATGTTTTGGATTCAAAAAATGTGATACTGTTTGAAAGCTATAGATGTTTTTGAATCATCCTATCAATCAGGATTTTAGTCATAATTTGAATAGAAACTTAATAATAATTACTTATTAAATTCAAAGTAAAGAATAAATTATGTCAGTGGAAATCTGAGAATATCCTTTAAAAACCCTTTTCGTTTCATCAATTTGAGGTAAAACATCTAGTCGTCAGCCACATACCCATCATATTTCCATGTTTTGGCCCATCATGATCCTGCACATACCCAATTACTATTCTTTTTCTATTTGAATTACGACTAAAGTCCTGATTGATAGGCTGATTGAAAAATATCTATAGCTTTCAAATGGTATCACATTTTTTGAATCCAAAACATGCGTCACATTCTATGCTTCTCATACTATAGGATTAAAAAAAGAAAATTTGAGTTTCATGAAGTTTAGACCAAGTTAAGGTGGTCAAACATACATGTTTTTATATTTTTTTAAATTTGTAATAAAATATTAATAATTAATAATTTACTTGGAAAAAAAGTTACAAAAAAATATGCATCACATCAGGACATGAGTCCTCTACTTATATCTAAAGTCTTATTATTATTTTTTATCATTTTATTGTGGTTAGGGTGGTCAGACAGACGCCTGCTTCTTATTTTTCCCTAAAATTTAAGTACTACTACATTGAAATTTCAAATTTTCACCAAATATATATATATATATATATATATATATATATATATATATATATATTTTAAAACAAACCTATACTTAGTTTAGAAACTACATTCAATTTTCTACAGATTCTATTCTTACATATTTTTGAAATAATATAGATAACTTATTCAAATTTTTACGTCAAGTTTCCTTACTCTGATTTTTGTGAATTTTTTGCCACTTAAGGGCCTATTTTTTCCATGATGATCCTACAAATACCCATGCACCAAGTACATTCATGAGGTTGATGAATGAGGTATTGAAGAAATTCTTGGGTAAGTTTGTGATTGTGTATTTGGATGTCTTCATTTTCAAAAAGAGTAGAGAAGAACATTTGTTGCATATAAGACAAGTTTTACAAAGGCTGAGAGAAGAACAACTGTTGATCAACATTAAGAAGTGTAGTTCCATGAAGGAGGAATTGGTATATCTGGGATTTGTGATATATGCAGATGGATTGAAGATGGATCCTGAGAAGGTAAGAGTGATTGTTGAGTGGCCTACACCAGATAGCATTGGAGAGGTAAGATCATTTCATGTATTGGCTAGTTTCTACTTGAAGATCATTAGGAATTTCAGTTCTATTTGAATCCCTATGACAGAATCAATGAGAGGAGATAAGAAAGATTTTAGATGGATGTCTGTAGTAGACTAAAGTTTTGAATTGTTGAATCAAAAAGTGACTGAGTAGCCTATGTTGGTTTTACTGGATTTCAATAACGTATTTCAAGTAGACTATGAGGCAAGTGGAAATGCAATTGGAGTAGTGTTGAGTCAAGAAGGGAGACCTGTAGCTTATTTCAATGAGAATTTGAATGATACTAGAAGAATATATTCAGTGTATGATTAGGAATTTTATGCTATAGTTCAAGCCTTGAAGAAGTGGACACATTATTTATTTCCTAAGGAGTTTTTGTTGTATACAGATCATCAAGCATTGAAATATACTCTTTTTTTTAAGCATATGAGTATAAATTCAAATAGAGTTTATGATGATTTGATTAGGAGAAGTAATTTACTAATAGAGATAAGAGTGGAGGTATTAGGCTTTGATGAATTGAAAAACTTGTATAAGGAAGACCCAAATTTTGTAGAACCTTGGAAATCTTGTAAAGAACCTATTTTGGAGGATAGAAGCTAGTGGTTGGATTATTTCATTCAAGAGGATATGTTGTTTAGAGGTAATTAGTTGTGTATACCTCAGAGTTTAATGAGGGATAACTTGGTGAAGGAGAAGCATATTGGATGATTAGGACACTTTGGAGTTGATAAGACAGTGGTATTGGTGAGTGAGAATTACTTTAGGCTGCAGATTCATAAGAATGTTAGGAGATTCGTGCAAAGTTATACATTTTTTCAAGTTGCAAAAGGGAGTAGTCAGAATGTTGGATTGTATAAGCCTTTGATAGTTCCAGAGAGACCTTGGGAAGATATCAGTATGGATTTCATACTTGGTTTGCTGAAGACACAAAGAGGTAATTATTTTGTATTTGTGGTGGTAGATAGATTTTCTAAGATGGCACATTTCATACCTTGTAAGAAGACAACAAATGCAATACATGTAGTAGACTTGTTTTCCAAAGAAGTGGTCAGACTGTAGGGGTTACCTAGAAGTATTATTTCAGACAGAGATGTAAAGTTTGTTGGATACTTTCGGAGAACACTTTGGAAGAAGTTGAAGACAGATTTGAAGTTTAGTTCTACTTTTTACCCATAGACTAATGGACAGACAGAGGTAGTGAACAAGAATTTAGAAAATTTCTTGAGATGTTTGGTTGGAGAGAAGACCAAAAGTTAGGATTTAGCCCTTGCACAATCAGAGTTTGGTTACAATAATTTAGTGAACATGAGTACAAGAAAGACACCTTTTGAGATTGTTACTGGAGTTCATCCTAGAGGTATATCAGAGTTGAGAGACATTAGTATCAAAGACAAGAGGAGTACATAAGCAGAAGAATTTGTAGAACACATGAAGAAGTTGCATAGTCAAGTGAAACAAAAATTGGAAAACATGAACCAAAAGTATAAGGGGAAAGTAGATGAAAAGAGGAGACATAAGGAATTTGAATTTGGAGATGAAGTGATGGTATATTTGAGGAAGGAAAGATTTCTAGTTGGCACATACAACAAGCTGAAGATGAGGAAGTTCGGACCTTGTAAGATCTTGAAGAAATTTGATTCAGGAAATGCATATGATGTGGAGTTACCCGAAGGTATGGGTATATCACCTGTATTCAACATTGCAGATCTACATCAATATCATAAAGTAGAATTTAGTGAAGAAATTAAAGAAAATTTGGAAAATTAGTTTCCTAAATAGCAGTCAGTTGAGTTTGAAGAGATTTTGGATATCAGAGATGGAGGAAGACTCGTGGAAGAGAGTACAAAGAATATCTTGTGAAGTTGAAAGGTAGACCAGTTGAGGATTCTTCTTGGATTTCTCAGGCTGAGGTAGACTGCTTTGGTTTTCCTTTGGCCCCAACAAAGTGAGGGACTCACTTTTCATTAACCTCGGATGTCTAATGCAGGAGCATCCTTGGTTCTTGGCAATCTTGCATCAACCAAAAACATTTTCTTACAGTTTTATGTTCTTGTTTTGTTCTTGCTCAGTTCATGTTGTTAGATTCATCATCTTTTCTCACCAGAACTTGTGGATCTTTGTGTACATCTTCGACATGTTCATTTTCCTTGTTCCAATATTTGAGCACGATTGGATCTTTTTCCGACAAGTTATCGCTTCTGGATTTCATGGTAATTTCTTAAATCGACACCAGAATAATTTCAAACTTTTTGGCCAGTTCGATCGTTGTAGATCATCCCCATGACTTGTAGATCTTAATGGTGGGATTTTAATTGTTCTATGGAGTGTCCCCAACCTTCATTATAGGTCCATACTTCATCTTATGCACGTAATGAAGATTAATTCAAATTTGACGCTGACCTATTCATGGGGATGTTACATTTTATTTCCTTGGATAATGTAATGATCTTTGGTCGATGCAGATGATTCGAGAGTTGTAAATATGCTATAAAGATTGTAATTGATCTTTAGGATAATAGTATTCAAGTATAATTTGATCTAGAAGAATAATATAGATTGGATTGTAATATTCAACTCGAATATAGGAGCATGTTAGAATGGTTTAATTTTGAGCATGTTTTATCAAGCTTGTGAGCCAAATCTGTAAGCCTAGATGTTTCCAGCCAAATATAACTAAGATTTTTTTAATGAGAATAATTGCATCTGTGTTTTCCTCCATATTTTGTGTTGCTTTCATTGTGTTACTCTTGCTACACAGTCCAGATTGTTCTCTTTGAGGACCCTCCTACAGTGGTTAGGCCATTAACGCAATTTCTCATGTCTTCTTGCTAAAAATATTCCTTACACTTCCTATATTTTTTTAAAAACTAAATGCTAATCATTAGTGATTTATCCAAAGAAAGTAAGTGACTGGTAAAGTAGCTCAAATAGAACTCAATCATGTATTAACTTAACCTTGCATGTCTAAAAATATAATATCTCTCTATCTCACTATATTGCATATAGTAGGTTTGATATTTCTTTTTGTATAGGAAAATAAGAGAAATAGAAATACATAATAAAATTTGACAAATAAATTTTGTTGGCCAAGTAAGTATGGGTACATGCAGGATCATGATGGGCCAAAAAGTGGTGATATGATGGGTATGTGTATGGTATGTGGTTGACGACTTTTTTTTACCCAAAATTGATGAAACGAAAAGGGTTTTTAAAATAGATTCTTAGCTTTTGACCAATATAAATTATGCTTTACTTTGAATTTAATAAATAATTATTATTCATTTTCTATTTGAATTACAACTAAAATATTGATTGATAGGTTAATTGAAAAACATCGATAGCATTCAAACAGTATCACATTTTTTGAATCTGAAACATGTGTAACATTCTATGCTTTGCATACTATAGGATTAAAAAAAAAAACAATTCATGAATTTTTGACCAAGTAAAGGTAGGAGACATACGAGTTTATATATTTTTTAAAAGTTGCAATAAAAGATTCATAATTAATTATTTATTTGGAAAAAAAAATTAAAAAAAATATGCATCACATTAGGACATGAGTCCTCTACTTATATCTAAAATATTATAAAAAAATATTATCATTTAATTGTGGTTAGGGTGGTCAGACAGACATCTACTTCTTAATTTTTCCTTGAAATTTAAGTGTTACTGCATTGAAATTTCAAATTTTCACTAAATAGATTTCTTTTTAAATAAACCTAATAGCTTAGAAATTACATTCAATTTGCTATAGATTCCATTCTTACATATTTTTAAAATAATATATATATATAACTTATTCAATTTTTTAGGTCAAGTTGCTTAACTTTGATTTTTTTGAATTTCATCACCAATTAAGGGCCTATTTTTTCCATGATGATCCTACATATACCCGTATGTAAAATTCAAATACAATATATGGGATAGCAACTTGAACTTAAAAAAAAATGTTTTGTGTTGCTAACATATTGCATACAAAAAAGTTGTAGCAATGGATTCTAATCCATTTAAACGAAAACACAAGAAAATAATGCATTGCTTAGCATATAAATGGAAAAGATGTCAAGTGCAAACTAAGAAAAGTGAAAAGTTTTAAGTCAGAGAACATAAGATATAATTGTACAGACAAAAGAGCTGGCAACAAAAGTATAACAAAAAAGACAAAAGGAGATTGCTGCAAATTTTTAATGTCTAAATGAAAATTGTGTTAGCTTTTCCAGTAAAAGGACAACTACTCAAGCAGAACAAAAAAACACAATGAATCTTTGCAAAAAAAAAAAAACTTATTTGTCCTCTATAATTCCATGCTCCACCTATGCATTGAGAGCTTATGTATCCACAAAATAATACTCTTGAAGCAAACCTTTCCTTTACTATTCATAAATCTTCCAATACATAGTTCTATGACACATTGGAAACTCATGTTCCTCCATGTAGCTTCCAATGTTCTTTCTCTGTTAAAAATGTATACTACATTTCCTATGTTTTGTTACAAAGTAGATGCAATAATACGCTTGGACTAGTGGTATGCAACATTTCCAATACCTTGTAATGTGTCAATGTTGAACATGTGTAAATGGAAATTCTTTTATTCGTTTCCTATTAATAGTTAATTAATTGGCCATGTATTCATTGATTCGGTATGTAACATTCTCCTACCAAAGCTGACACAATTTGTATCTAGTAATTGCATATTTGCAACATATGTAATATATCCTATTTTCTTAATTTACTTTAACAAAGTTGAATGATAGGCCTGCTACAACCATTAGAAAAAAGGGTGGTTTTTTTATTGTTTGCAAGTTACAAATGAAACAATACCAATAGTGAGCTATTCCTTCACTTCAAATTTCTACGATTGCTTAAGTCATCATTTTCTTATCAGCGAACCTTGCAAAATTTTAATGTGATGTTCAAATTGTTGTAAAAAATTATAATGTGTGCCTTTTTTTTGGGAACTTCCATCATATGCTTTTATGTTTCATTTCTATGAATATAATATTCCATGCCATGAGCTATGCTCATCTGCAAACTCTGTCTTTCTAACAAGGAAAAATTTTTGCAATCGGAGAAAGGCTCGAAGATTTGTAATGCTGCAAATATTTTTGGTTGTCAAACAAGGAACTCAGAGGTCAGATTCTTGTATCATTATTCCCTCTTGTTTGCAATGAATTTTAATTCTTCCAATGTCCCTTACTATTATGCCTTGGAAGAATTGTAAACAATAACAAACAGGACATGGTTCAAGAATCTGACTTGTCAAATAGACAAATGAACATAGTGAATGGCATGCTATGTAATTCATCAACATGAAACTATTTTTTGCATAGTTAAAAGTTACAATTGCAATTATACAATTCCTTTTTTGACTGTTGATTGGTGAGTCAAATTATATTGTTTATAATTGTTTTTTGTTCTTTCTATAATTGTGATTTAAGTATAGATTTTTCATGTTTGAAAAATATGTTTTCTTTGCTTTTCTAATGGTTGGAACATGACTGCTATTCATTTTTTCTTTAAGTGAATTAATGAAATTGGTGAGAATTGTAAATACTATAAAAATATTTAATCCTCAAGTAGTCAACACATGTTTAATCCATTAAATGAAAAATGTTTGCAATATACTAGATAGCTTGTGAGCATGGAACCAGTAAATGCATAATTGATGCAAGAAATCTCAGGGACAGTTTGGGGTTTATTTGTCCTCATACTTTTCTATCTGTTCTTTATCTAAAAACTAGTCTATTTTAAGCTTTCCATATTCTTCATTGTACAAAAAAATCCATTATTGACAAGTGAATTATACACTTGTTTGTGATACTTTATAACTACAAGTTTTGCTCGCTATTACAAGCGCTAAGAGGGCATGTAATTGGACCAAATAACATATGTTGTGTTGGTAATATACGTATATTAGTTGAGGCCAAAAAGTGGGTAGCGCATAAAGCATTTGTGTCCAAATGAAATTGGTTGACATGTTTGTTGTTACAAGAGATAACATTGTATTTAGTAATAAATAACAAAGTCTTGATAAGTTTTCATAATCTACTTGCAAAATATTGTTCAAAGGGTTCACAAATTCAAGTTGATACTGTCACATGTTTGCATATAATAGTTACAATGATTCATTGTTATATTCCATTCTTTGTAACAACAACCAAGCATCATAAACACATAATTAATGCATTTACTGCCCCCACAGTCCACAAGAACTTGTTCAAAGCACATGTAATTTAATGTACCCACTTGGCCCATTAGCCCTTGTAACAAAAACCAATACTTCTAGTTAACAAGTATCATAAACAAACAACTAATCCATTGACGGCCATTGAAGTTCTATAGAATAACGAATATGCAAAACCGCAACCAACAACAAAAATACCCACAAGATTTGCAATGAAAAATAAACAAACGATAATAAATTATGCAAAAAAATAGACCAAGCTAAAGATACACAAGCTTTGTAACAAATAAGAAGCAAAAAAGAATAAGCACAAATAAAAGCTAATGCTCATCTCATAGTTCAAGAATTAACTATGTAGTTGTTGCTTCTACACCGACCTACCCTCAAACACATCTCGCACATTTTTCTTTCTAAGACTTCCACATATTGTACTAACTATTCAAGAAATAAAGACATAATTAACACTTTCACTACCCCCATAGTCCAGAAGACCTTGCTCAAAGCACATGTAATTTAATGTACCCATTTCCCCCACTAGCACTAATAACAACAAGTAATACTTCTAGTTATCAAGTTTCATAAACACACAGTGAATCCATTTATGTCCACTACACTTTTAAAGAATAACAAACATGCAAAACCACAACCAACAACTAAAAAAACCCACAAGATTTTCAATAAATGATAGACAAATGATAATAAATATTGCAAAAAAATACACCAACACCATAAATTTTACTAAGCATTCCCCATTAACCATTGCAAGACCAACCAAGCATCATGAACAAAGAAAGAAGCCACTCGCTAATAGTACATTTCCATAGAATAAAATACATCAAAGAACAGAAATAAGGGCTGAAAACAAACAATCTTTTTAACAAACAACAAACAAACAAGAATAAGCACAAATAAAACCCATCTCTCACCTCACATCTCATGAATAAACTATGCATTCACTTCTTCTATACCCACCAACCCTCTAACACATCTCACACATTTTTCTTTCCAAGCTTTCCTCACAACATACTAGCCACTCAAGAAAAAAACACTTGTGGACCATGGGCACACATCCAACAAATGGTTAGCTAATTCAGAGAATCTTAGTCAAATGTTGGGTTTTGTTTGTGCTTGTTCTCATTTAATTATCATTTGTTCAAAATCTTGTGGGGTTTTTGGCTCTTTGATGCATTCTCGCATGTGGTTGCACGTGCAATTGGGGATGCATGTAGTGCAAATTTTTCTGGTAGGCTAGTTGGTACTGAAGTAGTAAATGCATGTTTAATGCATTAAATGCAAACCTCACAATATGTGTTGGACAACTGGTGTGAAGATAAGTAGAGAATGATTGGTTAATTTTCATATTGTTTGTTTACGTTTGTCATTTTGTGCAGTGCTAAAAGTGTGCAATTGGTGATTGGTGCATCAATTTATTTTTGATACTTAATAACTAGAAGCATTATAGGGAAAAATGAATGCTTTGGGTAATGTCCTATGTAATGTGGGTACACATGCAGTGAACACATAGCTAATTCATGAAATCTTAGTCGAGTTCTAGGTTTTCTTGTGTTTATTCTCAATTGACTATTGTTTGTTGGAAATCTTGTGGGTATTTTAGCTCTTCATTGCATTTCTGAATGTGGGTACTTGTACAGTGAATGCATAGTTAATTTATGAATTCTTAGGTGAGTGTTGGGTTTTGTTTGTGCTTATTGTCATTTGTGTATCATTTGTTGAAAATCTTGTGGGTTTTTTAGCTATGTTCGTTATTATGTACAAGTGCACTACTGGTGAATGGTTGGGTTGCATATTTGTGATACTTGATAAGTCGGTGGGTGAACATGCAGTGAATGGATAACTATTTCATGAAATATTGGGAAAGTGATGGATTTTTTTCGTGCTTATTCTCATTTTATTATCATTTTTTGGAAATATTATGGGTTTTGTAGCTTTTCATTGCATTTTTGCATTTTTTTGTCCTATACTTGTTTGTCTATCATTTGTTTAGAATCTTGTAAGCTTTTGGATACAGTTTTGCATGTTTTTTATTATGTAAAAGTGCACTACTGTAGAATGGTTGGGTTGTGTATTTATGATACTTCATAACTCTATGGGTACACATGCAATGAACAAAAAACTGTTTCATAAAATTTTAGGCGAGTGCTCAATTTTGGTTATGCTTATTCTCCTTTTACTGTCACCTGTTAAAAACCTTGTAGGGCCTTGCAGGTTTTCTACCTCTTCATTGTGCTTTTGCATGTGGTACATGTGCAGGAAATGCATAGTTAACTCATAAATTGTTAGTTGGGTTTTGTTTGTGCTTATTGTCATTTCTTTATCATATGTTCAGAAGCTTGTGGGATTTTTAGCTCTTGGTTGCAGTCTTGCATGTTCAACTTATATAATTGAAAAATCATGACTAGAATAATAAGCTTAAGTTGGTGGTATATAGAAATCACAATACCTTGTCATATGTTCATAGTGAACAAGTATAAACGAGGATGTTTTTCTATGCTTCTGCACAGTGCATATGTTCCACATGTTGACTAACTGCATAGATAGTGACAATGGCAAGAATGTTACATGTAAACGTGTGAGAGTATAGACTACAAACATATCCATCCTTTGATTAATACATAAGAATATGACCCACAAATTCTATGTACAATGTTGAGATAGAATTTTTTTATTATTTTAAGCATAAATGACATTTGTAAAACAAAGACTGGTTTAGTACTAACATCAACAGTTTATTAATTCAATGATTAAATGTTCACAAAATATATAATGCCCTCCTATTCTCCTAATTTACTTTAACATGCATGAATAATAGACCTAGTTCAACCAATAGGAAAAGAAACAAATAGTTTACTAACTATTGCAAATGAAACTATTGCAATAGTAGCCTGCTTTTTCTCCTGAACTGCTTCATGTCATGTCATTCTATATTTCCAGTATACATATGTCTATGTTTCTAAGATTGCATGCAAACAACGTTCATATGTTTGATAGGTTGTATATTAAATACGATATTTAACATTGATTTCAACATTGATTATAGTGCTAGACAATTATGATATTGCTCTTATACGTTATCTTAATGTGATCCATTTTTTACAAATTTGACCAAATTTTTTTATATGTGAACATGTATGTATGTCAAATAACTTACAAATAGCATTCAAAGCAAAGACCCTGGTGAAATACAGAACCTAGTCTAAGTGAAATGCATAGATTGATTTGAGCTTAGAGCATATTCATGCTTACCTAAAATTCTATTTGTATCTAAAATAAATTTAACAACAATTTGTTCACTTCAACTGGTTTCTTCATTTGTACTGGTTGCAAAATTTGTATTCAATGTCTTTAACATTTTAAAAAAATTATCACTTTTGTCTACTTTTTTGCAAATTTTATCATATGTTTGTGTGTTTACTTTTTATGAATAATGTACTATACATTAGTTTTGTGAACTATATGCTCCTATAATGCATTAACTATGTATTCATTGCTTGGACATCGATCACTCTGCAAAATTTATTGCATTACTCTTTTATTTGTTTACAACATTTTTCATGCTCTTCCATGTTTTGTGTTTATGAATAGCATATTATGTGTCATGAAATATGCACATTTATTTAATTTGTTCCATTTATAGGAACCATTGCTTTTAACTAGACCTAGATACAAAGATCTATTGCACTCTAAATATTTCTCACTTTTGAACAACAAACTAGAAGGTCAAATTCTTGGATCATTCTTTTCTTTTCTTTCCAACGAATTTTAAAGCTTGCAATGTCTGTATAACACAAAACTATTTTTTTGGCAAACACAAGTTACTTTTGCAATCAAAATAACACATAATTGCAAACATGTCATATGCAATCCATATTCAATGTCTCACTATGAACACTGACTACACTGTACAATTTGAAATATGTTTTTTGCTACCTATTTTGTCATTTATTGCTATGGGTTTAATATTTATTTTCGTATAAGAAAATTAGCACAATTGAAACACATAATAAATTTTTGAAAATAGCTATGACTCATTGCAAAGCAACATCATGTTGTGTGCTGATTTTTTTGCATACTACTTGTCACAGAAAGTGTTTATTATAATCAAATTATAGGACAAAGATATTTTCCGCTTCAAATCAAATTGGGTCTTTAACAATAGGCTTTAAGGTTAGATTCTTGTACTATTCTCCCACCTTGTTTACAATGAAATGTAATTTTTCAGTTGTATTTCAGAATTATGTATTGGAAGAATTGTAAACAATGAAGGAGAATGCATGTTCAATAATCTAACTTCCCATAGAGGCAGATGAGCATAATGTATGACATGCCATGTGATTCATAAACATGAAACTATTTTTTTTCTTTGTACCAAGTTACTTTTACGTAACATAATATACTGGTATTAGTGATACAAACCAATCCAAATCAACTAGACTATGGTTGCCACAAGAATCAAAACTCTTTTACATTGTTACCACACACTTGTCTGTTGTATAGAAGTAGAATTCATTCATTATGGATTTGTTGTTTCAATAAGCACTAGCATGTAAGGAAATCTTATGAAATTTGGATTCGATATCTAAATGACTCCAATAATTTATTGCGGTGGTCTATTTTCTTTCAACAAATTGACTTTGTGGGAACTCAATGCATTAACCATGTGTTCATTGCCTATGCCATCAACTCTTTTCATTTGTCTATTTTCTACTTCTAACAACAACCACTGTCTACAATAATAGTCACAAAAACTATCCATATGGCTAGATATATACTTCATTTTTGAATAAACAAATGAAACACCAGATTATTTTATCGTTATTTCCTTTTCTTTCAAAAAAGTTTCAAATGTTCCAATGTACCTAAAAATTATGTATTTGTAGAGTTATAAAAAGAAACCACCAGAAATTTTGCAAGAACTTAAGTCACCAAACAGACATATGAGCATACTGAATGAATTCCATGTTATCTAATCCACAAACATGGAATTATTTTTTGCTGAGAAGCAACCTACTATTGAAACTACTGGATTCGCTTTTCAAAATAGCTATTAATAGGTTATTGATTGCTCAAGAAATAAACACATGGTCAAAACACTCAATGCTACTCACTTGCCTCAAGTTTCCCCCCTCCCCCTTGTAACAACAAAAAATACTCTTAGTTCCAAAATATCATAAACCAAAATCAAACCCACTTACCAACAACATAATTCTACAAAATTACAAATGTGCAAAACCACAACCATCAGCTAAAAATGCATAAGTTGTTCAACAAAGACTATCAATTCACTATGTGTATACCCACAAGCCCTCCAATATATCTTGTACAAATTCCTTTACAAGCTTTGGTGGCAAACCAATGGCCACTCAAGAAATTAACACATAGTTAATGCTTTTAATGTACACATGGACCAGAAGACCCTGTTCAAACCATTCACTTTTCCCTATAACACTTCCACTTGTCAAGTATCAAAAAGAGATAGACAAGTCACTCACCAATTGCACATTATTCCAATGGATCTTGTATCGTTTAAGCATTCCAGAGCATGTCATCTATCTAAAACAAAACCACATGGTTGAAAAAAACAAAGATTTTGAACAAAGAATAAACAAACAATAAGCAAAAAATAGCACTTACTCCATATTTCTTGTAACACCTCTCTAAACCCAGGCTGGTAAGGTAGTATTTTGATTTTGATTTGATATTTTAAATGTTAAATGTTATCATAATGAGATTATACATTGATGAGTATGGAAAGGTTATCATGATTAGCTAATATATCTAGATCACATGCTTAAATATTTATATACTGTTATCATTGATTTTGTATGATTATGGATAGGAAAGGGATGATGTTGTAACACTCATATTTGAGAGGCTTACAATATCATGACTCCCTTCCTGATGACTGATGTTACTTTGGACTATATACATATGCACATGTATTTTGATGTGCAATTGGAAGTGATGCAGGTATTGAGTATCGACTCCGCTTGGATCCACAGGCTTGAGCGTACTCCTATTCCCCAATGGTTCTTACTAGAGGTAGTCACAGGCCAAATGTCCCCTACCCTAGCCCACTATAACCTATTAGGGTAGTGTTTTCCATATTGATGTCTTACTGTCCGATTACCTAATGGTAACTTCTGGAGCACCTTTGAACTGTATGTTTCGACGCACCTTTTATTGTACGTCCTTTGCCAATATGTCTTGTTGTGGCATTTTTTCATGGCTTTTGTTAATCTTATATGTGATTATATATGCATTTAATTTGGATTGTTGGTGTTTTGATGTGGTTCCATTGGCATCTTCACATATTTTAAAATATGGTATTTTATGGTGGTTATTGAGTTGGGGATTTGAATTGTTATTTTCTTGAAATTTTAAATATTTTATTTAAAATATTTACTAATCCTTTTGGGGGAGCCATGTGCATTTTAATGTTGCATTTTGTGATTTTAATTATTTTCCTTGGAGAGCATTAATAGTTTATTTAATGAAATGTTTTATTTATTTATTTTTTGGAGGAGTTTAGTTAAAAGTAAAAATGGGGCAGCCTTGTTTTGGAGATATATATATATATTCTTTTGTTTTCTTTTGGAGGGAGGATTATCTTTTGGAAGGAAAAGAAAATGGATGTTTGGATGGAGGAGAAAACCCCTACATTTTGGACAACAAAGCTGGAAGATTTGTGGGAGTTATCTTGAGAAGAAAATTGTGGGTATTGGATGGTTGAATCCAGTGTGAAAATTTGTCCCTTTGTATCCAAGTTTGGAACCTGGCCATGGCTTCTACATTGAGCATCCTTCCATTTTTGTTTTGGGGTGGAATTGAGGTATTTTCTTGATCTGGGTTATTTTTGTGTTATGAAAATTTGAGGAACTCCGCTATTTCATTATGTTTTGCTTGGGGTTTGAATGATGGTTGTATTAAATTCAATTTTCTGCCTTGTAGTATTGGGTATTGTAGATTTTTTGCTCATTTCCAACAAATATGAAATGGGTTGTTGAGCAAAATTTGATTTGTGGGTTTCTTCTTCTTCATTTTTGACCAATTTGTGAAAATGCATTTTTTTGTTTGTTACTCATTATCCTCTTCATAAAAATAAAATTCAAGAGTGGATTCCATGTGGAAATGCCAAGATATCAACTGGGTCTTTGACAGATTTTAATTTCGGGCACTTTCATTTTTTCCCAATTTTGTGCCCTCTTACTAAATGGCATTTTTTGATGCTCCTCGCTAACAGTTTGTTATAAATGCAAAATAAAGTTAGATTCTATGTAGAAACACCCATATTTCAAATGGGTCATTGTCTTATTTTTAATCCGGACACCTTCATATTTTCATGTATTTCTTGTCCAACTTGGCAAAATGATGTTTTCTGAATAACACCTCTTTTTTGTTCTAAACTTAAAAATAGAAGATCAATTCCAACTTGAAATGCTAAAATATTAATTGGGTCAGGCTTAGAATTTTAATCCGGGCACTTTCAATTTTATGTAATTTTTATGCCTTCGTTTCATGATTGAAATTAGCTATTTGAATGATTAGTAGTGATGTTTGCTTGGCTGTTTTAAAAGATTTTGTGATGGTTTGTGGCTTTCATCATTGTTTCATATTTTATTTTGTATTCCTCATTTGGATAAATGAGAAGGCCTATCCATCTACAGGGCGTTGATACAGTCATGATTGAGTTTCCTCATCTCTATGAGAGGTGTAACTAGTTCAGTGTGGTGCCATCCCTTCAAGCACACATGATGTCATTCCATCTAGTCAGTGCTCTTGTAAATTATACCTCAGTCATCATGAATAGTACCTATCATGTTCTTCTATGAGCATCTACATGTTCCGATTTTGGCCTAAATGCATTATAGTCTATGTTTGCTTCGTGTCTGATGTGAATATTGGCCATATGTTACCCTTGCCTTGTCTTTTCTGCTTGGGCCTCATGAATACCTTCGAGCATGGTGGGGTGGCCTCTTTTGAGTCCACATGGTAGGGAGGCATTGACACCGCCATTGGGGACTGGTGTACAAGTTATTGGAGCCAACAGTTGGAGCTGCTCTCCCTTGCGCCTGTATTACATGTTGATGTATTTCATTTATGGCTATGCCTTTGTACTCATGTATATTCGTTTATGCACATTGTACTCTCTTGAGAGAGAGAAAGTAATCACAAATTTAATGAGAACAAATGTGATTATTTCTATTTGATTTATGAGTTACGGTGTTGGTATCAGACTCACTTCTATTAGGATAATCATTATGGCTTTTACTTCAATATTTTCCATGCAAAAAAATTAGATCTTGGTTGTATTTTTCCTTCATGCTTTAGTCTACTCAAGTTTTGGAGTAACACTACCTTTTTTTATTGTCCTGTGTTGCAGCTATAAAAGTTCCAAAGCATTGTTGTTTTCTGGTTGTTCTATGTAGTTGCTGCCAAGGTTCTGAAGCAGCGTTGTTAAAGTTCTGGAACAATTCTATTAAAGTTTCAGAGCAGTGTTGAAAGTTCCAGAGCAGCGCTGTTAAAATTTCAGAGCAGTGCTAAAAGTTATAGAGTAGCATTGTGAAAGTTCCGGAGCAGCACTGAAAGTTCCAGAGCAACGTTGTTAAAGTCTTGGAGCAGCGCTGTTAAAGTTCCAGAGTAGTGTAGGAAGTTTCAAAGTAGAGGTTTTGGAGCAGGAATTTCTAGAGTAGAGGTTTTGAAGTAGGAAGTTCCGGAGCAGAGGTTTCAGAGTAGGAAGTTTCAGAGCAGAGGTTTCGTAGTTGGAACTTTCGTAGCCAGAAGTTCTGTAACTAGAACTTCCATAGCTAGAAGTTTCATAGTTGTAAGTTTCGTAGCCGAAAGTTCCGTAGCTAGAACTTCCATAGCTACAAGCTCCTTAGCCAGAAGTTTCGTAGTTGGAACTTCCGTAGCCAGAAGTTTCGTAGCTAGAACTTTTGTAGCTAGAAGTTCCATAGCTGGAAGTTTTGTAGCTATAACTTTCGTAGCTAGAACTTTCGTAGCCGAAAGTTTCAGAGCAAGGTTTCTAGAGCCATTATGTTTTCTCCTCTTTGGATTTTTCTCTGGAGGGTGGATTAGTCCTCTCCTTTGAGTTATTTAGCCATACTTGGCCATGTTTGTGGTTGTTATATCGTAAGTTGTTGGTATATCATTTTTGCAACCACTTTGTGTGCAAGTTATTCATTATGTTTTCAAAAAAATTTATCTTGTCCTCTTTCGGCTCTTACCTTTCGGGGTTGCGTAGCGGGATTTTACATCTAGTATCATATCCCATGTTCACACACTAGGAGCTCTGGTGTACTTGATCCTTCTATGTTATGATGTGTTTGGCATGTGTGGCGTGAGCTTGTTACATTGTTTTCATAATCTTGTTGATTAGTGTTTATGCATTAGTGTGGTGTATAGACCATCCTTTTGATGATCTATTTTAATGTGTCCCTTGTTTGCTATGGGATGCCCCTAAGGGTAGAGCCAGAAGGAAAGTTAGACGTGGAATCCATGTTGCAGCATTGGGATCCCTAGTTTTGGTTGATACTTTCTTGGGTGTTGTGTGTGGTGGATGGCAACAAGTGTAGTTTCCCACCCATTGCATGTCCTGTTGAGGAATGTTTTGTGAGGGTTAGTTAGACCCTCAAGCCTACCAAGAAGTGTGTTCTGATTGGTCTCCTTCTTGATGTGTGGCTCTTTCTTTGTGTATAGGGATGTGACCCTTGAGTGGTCCCTGAGTGTGGTTGTAGCCCATGTGCTTGCAGTGTGCTTGATGTGGGTGTTTTGAGTGCTTGTTGTGGTGAGATAGTCATAGGACCTCTTGCTTTGAGTTCCTTGGTTTGGTTTTTGGAGGGTTGAGTTCCCAACCCTAGCTTGTGTTGTGGAGGAATGATACCTCCTAGGTCCTACCTTACCCTACAGGATTGGAGTGATTCCCTTGGTTGAGAGTCTCTCGAGGTTGAGATTGATTACTTTCCTATATCATTTGTTTCTGGTGGGCATGTTGGACCTTAGCTTGTTGGTGGGTTGTAGGTGTCATGTATTGCCTAAAATTACCCTTGCTTGGTTTCCTTGTTCTTGTTTTGGGAAGGTCTGTTTGACCTGGAGGGTGCCAGGAAGTTCTCTTTTTGTGTATTCTCTTCTTGAGTTTTCTATTTTCGTTATCATGCAAGTTTTGGTGCATGCCTTCTTGTGCTTTACCTCCTTGCTTTAATGATTCTAGATTGACCCTCTGTGGTTTTGGAGTCATTTTTGCATGTTATATTATATTGAGACTAAAATATGGTAACAAAAAAAAGAATGATCGTGTTGTTAGTTCATAGAGATTATTGTATTCTCTCGCATGACTGATGCATTGGTGTGAAGTGATTTGGGTGATGATGAAACTATGTTTGCATTCGTGCATGTGTCAGAATCGTAAATCTTTCTCTCTCTCTCTCTCTCTCTCTCCTCATTGGTTTAATGAAGATGCCTATCTTTGAATGTGTGGTGTATTGAAAATCCATTGTATGCTTGTTTTTTATGAGCAAATGTTATGCATTCTTGAAGGTTTGTTTTATTAGATGAACATTGGGTAAAGGACCTAAGCCCCAAGTTGCATTCATAATCATGGAACATATATGGAAAATAATAGAAAATCATTCTGCATTAAGTAAAATTTTAGAGAAAAATGGATTAGTGAAACCATTTGCATGTTAATGATAATTGCATAATAGGTGCATCTTGTTGGCGAGGCCTATAGTCCCCAAATTTATTGTTAAGTCTTAAGAAATCATGTAGATGTTAAATTATTGTACTTGGATTCTAAATGAAAAATGTTAAATGAAATTTGAAGTGATAAGGTCGCATACCTTGTCTTGAGTAAACATTGTAATGATATTGCACTATGTATGGGAAATAAATGAGGTTAACATATGTGTGGAGTAAGGTGATTTATCACCTAATAAAAGTGAATCCGGATGTGAAAGTTATTATGGCATTGTTGATTTACTCCATGTAGCACTATCATGTATTGTATGGATGTTGGGAGTACATGTTCTTGGAAAGTTGTATTGATCTTGCATAATTAGAGGCGGATAAAGTTTTATTTTGGCATGAGGAAATTGGAAAAAGGTACTCCATGTTATGTGAAAATCTTGTATTAGTGCACATGTTGAGTGTTGTGAATACCCAGTACTTGCTTTGTGTGCCCATGGGATGGTGAGTCTGTGTACCCATCCATGGAGGATATGTTGTATTTGGGGTGTGGGATTAACCATACCTTTATGTGTGCTTGAATGTTTGTTACCTGATTGAGGGCCAACCCATGTGTGGTTCAAATTTAAGAGCAACCAAGAGTTAGTTTCATAGAATCTCTTCTTTTGGTTCTTTAGTCCCTGAATCTGTGAAGGAGTAATAGCAGCCGCAAAGTTCCTTGGGCGGAGTGTACAATGTACACATGTTGCAGCACAGAGCATTCTCATCTCAATCGATCTAAAGGAAAGTACTCACTACTTCCCCTTATGATGGATCATTGTACTTGATCCATATGTGCTAGCCTAATCTCCACAATTTTGTGTACAACAACATTGGTTTGTTCATATTGCATGGTCATCTGTAGGGATGTTGAGCTGGCATTAGTGAGTTGACCTCATCCACATGAGAGGTGAGACTTGAGTAGCCCCATATTTATATACTCATATATGCACTATTTATTATGTATTTTCATGTGTCCTACGACGATGCCATATATATCATGCCACACAACACTGATATTCTAACATAGTGTTGGTGATGATGCCACGTGCTTAGATGCGTGAAGGTGCACTATGAGATTATGATATGCTAGCCTACTTGTGTGATGAGTGTGATGGGGTGCCATACACTTGTAGAGGGACACTCATGTTTGCTCTCGATAGTGTTTGGGCCAGTTGGCATATGGGTATGTCCTAGCCATGTATACCTCTAGCTACAACAAGTACATGCATGTTCCCTTTCCATGAGGTATCGCTATGTGGGGTGTGTTTTGTGTGTGCCTACTTCCATAGAGCCATAGACACACTACCATGTGGCATTCAACCAGTACGTTCCTTCTCCGGCTGGCATATGACCATGCATGGCGGGAGCGTGATCTTGAGATGTGGCCAAGGTGCATCCATCTCGCGGATATGAGTGCATAGGCCCTTGGCGAGTCCATGCCATGGCCGATCACGATCACGAGGAATGTAGCAGAGGTACCTCGTAATACCATGTGGATTTGGTGTGTTCACTAAAGCTGCCTTACCACATGAGGAGCTAATGCGATAGTCGGAGACGTTGTTATATCCTTCTACCTTATTTGGGTGGCTAGTTTAGTCACATAGTTATGTATTGTGCCATTTTGGAGATTGTGAATCTTCTTTTGGTTATTGATGATTTTTATTTTGATTGGGGAATGAAATTTTTTTTTTTTTTTGTGATCATTTAGCCAAAGATTGTGAAATTTCTTTTCACGTAGCCCTCGAGGTTACATTTGATTTAGTGTTGAAATTGTGTGCATTTCTTACTTTATTGTTGAAATTGAGTCTTTATTTGATAATTATTTATGATCTTTGGTGGCTAAACTAGTTTTCTAATTGTTGTTTTCAAAAATTGGTCTTGTGTTGTAATGTGATTCCTCATTGAGAATGGGAGAGTCAGACTCAATTGAGTGTATACGGGGAAGTAGACGTAGAGAACCTTGAAGATGGGGGTATGTGAGGCTATTATATAGCTAGGATCCACTACCCACCTATGTGTGATGACTACCTCTTGGAGGCTAACCACCTTATTCGACAAAAGATAGGTCATTATGGTCTTGTTTGGATGGTCTCACTGTGTGTGTGTGCCCTAACACCATCAAACCACTAAGTGCAAGGTATGGATTATGTGAGATGGACATTGTCTCTTGGATCATGGTTTATGTATCATGGATTAGTATGCTACTTACCAGTGTCTAAATGGACCCTTGTGTAGCCTTATGATGTGATTCCTAGTGATGTAAGTATGTATGTATGTATAAATGCATGTTTCATCTTGGATATGGATTTATATGAAAATTTCAAAAGTTGGTTTATTGTGCTGTAGAAAGTGTAAATTGCTATATTTCGGTTGAAAATGATGTCAAATATGCTCTCATATGTGAGATTGGAAGTGTCTGGCAAACAAATATTGTTGAAAATTATGGTGTTTTGGAAAGAATTAAGTTCTTATGCATCTTCTTTTCCCTATTCTTAGTGGAAATTAATGTATTACTGGATGAATGCGGACATTAAAATAAATGCTTATTTTGAGAATTGTGGCACATGTGATGTTAGCAATATTAACCATATTATTTTGTTTCATGTTGAGACCTTATGAGTAAGGTATATGTCAATATATGGATGATGATTCTTAGAAAGGTGAGTGATATATAGATGTCCTTTCTATTTCATTTACTGATGAATGATGTATATTATAATTCTTATCTTTGGAATGAAGTATAATCGTTTAATATTGATTATTATATTTTGAGTACTAATGTGTGACATGGTTTCATATTGAGTTTACATGACTTCCAGGAGTAAGTCAAATCTTAGGGAGGGAGGATGTAACACCTCTCTAAACCTAGGCTGGTAAGGTAGTATTTTTATTTTGATTGATATTTTAAATGTTACATGTTATCATAATGAGATTATGCATTGATGAGTATGGAAAGGTTAACATGATTAGCTAATATTCTAGATCACATGCTTAAATGTTTATATATTGTTATCATTGATTTCGTATGATTATGGATAGGAAAGAATGATTTCGTAACACTCATATTTGAGAGGCTTACGATACCATGACTCCCTTGCTGATGAATGATGCTAGTTTGGACTATATATATATGCACATGTACTTTGACGTGTAATTGGAAGTGATACAGGTATTGAGTATTGACTCCGCCTAGATCCATAGGCATGAGCGTACTCCTATTCCCCGATGGTGGCTACAAGAGGTAGTGACAAGCCAAATGTCCCCTACCCTAGCCCACTGTACCTTGTTAGGGCAGTGTTTTCCTTATTAATGTCTTACCATCCGGTTACCTAATGGTAACTTCTAGAGCATCTTTCAGCCGTATGTTCCATCACACCTTTCTATTGTATATATGCTTTTCTAGTATGTCTTGTTGTGGTATTTTGTCTTAGCTTTTGTTAATCTTTTATGTGATTATATATGCACATAATTTTCATTGTCGATGTTTTGATGTGGTTCCATTGGCATTTTCACATATTTTAAAATATGGTATTTTATGGTGGTTATTGAGTTGGGTATTTGAATTGATATTTTCTTGAGATTTTAAATATTTTATTTAAAATATTTCCTAATCCTTTTGGGGGATCCATGTGCATTTTAATGTTGCATTTTATGATTTTAATTAATTGCTTTGGAGAGAATTAATAGTTTATTTTGTGAAATGTTTTATTTTATTTTGTTTTCGAGGAGTTTAGTTAAAAATAAAAAGAGGCCAGCCTTGTTTTGGATATATATATACTGTTTTTTTTTGTTTTAGAGGGAGGATTATCTTTTGGAAGGAAAAGGAAATAGCTGTTTGGATGGAGGAGAAAACCCCCACATTTTGGACAACAGAGTTGGAAGATTTGTGGGAGTTATCTTGAGAAGAAAATTGTGGGTATTGGATGGTTGAATTCAGCGTGTAAATTTGTCCCTTGCTGTCCAAGTTTGGAACCTGGCCATGGCTTCTACATTGAGCATCCTTCCATTTTTGTTTTGAAAGAATTGAGGTATTTTCCTAATTTGGGGTTATTTTAAGTTATGAAAATTTGAGGAACTCCTCTATTTCATTTTGTTTTGCTTGGGGTTTGAATGATGGTTGTATTAAATTCAATTTTTTGCCTTGTAGTATTTGGTATTGCAGATTTTTGGTTCATTTCCAGCAAATATGAAATGGGTTGTTGAGAAAAATCTGATTTGTGGGTTTCTTCTTATTCTTCATTTTTGCCCAATTTGTGAAAATGTGTTTTTTTGTTTTCTGCTCATTATCCTCTTGATAAAAATGAAATTCAAGAGTGGATTCCATGTGGAAATTCCAAGATCTCAACTGGGTCTTTGACAGATTTTAATTTCGGGCACTTTCATTTTTGCCCAAATTTGTGCCCTCTTACTAAATGACATTTTTTTATGCTGCTCGTTAACTGTTTGTTATAAATGAAAAATAAAGCTATATTCTATGTTGAAACGTCCATATTTCGAATGGGTCATTGTCTGATTTTTAATCCGGACACCTTCATATTTTCATGTGTTTCTTGTCCAACTTGGCAAAATGACATTTTCTGAACAACATCTCTTTTTCGGTTCTAAACTCAAAAATAGAAGATGAATTCCAACTTGAAATGCCAAAATATGAATTGGGTAAGGCTTAGAATTTTAATCTGGGCACTTTCAATTCCATGTAATTTTTATGCCTTCGTTTCATGATTGAAATCAACTATTTGAATGATTAGCAGTGATGTTTGCTTGGCTATTTCAAAATCCTTTTGTGATGGTTTGTGGCTTTCTTCGTTGTTTCATATTTTCTTTTGTATTCCTCATTCGGATAAATGAGAAGGCCTATCCATCTGCAGGGCGTTGATACGAGCATGATTGAGTTTCCTTGTCTCTATGAGAGGTGTACCTAGTTCCGTGTGGTGCCATCCCTTCGAGCACACATGATGTCATTCCATCCAGTCAATACTCTTGTAAATTATACCTCACTCATCATGAGTAGTACCTGTCATGTTCGTGTATGAGCATCTACATGTTGCAATTTTGGCCTTAATGCATTGTAGTCTATGTTTGCTCCATGTCTGATGTGAGCATTGGTCATATGTTACCCTTTCCTTGTCTTTTCTGCTTGGGCCTCATAACTACCTCCGACCACAGTGGGGTGGCCTCTTTTGAGTCCACATGGTAGGGAGGCATTGCAACCGCCATTGGGGACCGGTGTATAGGTTATTGGAGCCACCACTTGGAGCTTCTCTCCCTTGCACTTGTATTACATATTGATGTATTTCATTTATGGCTATGCCTTTGTACTCATTTATATTCCTTTATGCACATTGTACTCTCTTGAGAGAGAGAAAGTAATCACAAATTTAATGAGAATAAATGTGATGATTTATATTTGATTTATGAGTTCTGGTGTTGGTATTAGACTCACTTGTATTAGGATGATCATTATGGCTTTTACTTAAATATTTTCCATGCAAAAAAAAAAGATCTTGGTTGTATTTTTCCTTCATGCTTTAGTCTGCTCAAGTTCTGGAGCAACGCCGCTTTTTGTTATTGTCTTGTGTTGTGGTTGTAAAAGTCCCATAGAATCACAACTTTCTAGTTGTTGTTACATTAGTTGCTACCAAGGTTAAGGCTTGAGTGCTATTAAAGTTTGAGTAAGCTGAAAGTTACTTGAGCGGCTCTTGTAAGTTCTAAAAGCAACCATGTTGTTAAAGTTAGGAACCTTCTTTGTTAAAGTTCTGGAGCAGCGTAGGAGGTTCTAGAGCAGAGGTTTTGGAGCAAGAAGTTTCAAAGCAGAGGTTCCGGTGCAGGAAGTTCTGGAGTGGAGGTTTTGGAGTAGGAAGTTCTGGAGTAGAGGTTTCGTAGCTAGAACTTCTGTAGCCGGAAATTTCATAGCTGGAACTTCTGTAGCCAAAAATTCTATAGCTAGAACTTCTGTAGCTAGAAGTTCCGTAGCCAGAAGTTTCGTAGTTGGAAGTTCTTTAGTCGAAAGTTCCATAGCTAGAACTTCTACAACCAAAATTTCTGTAGATGGAACTTCCGTAGCTAGAAGTTCTATAGCTAGAAGTTCCGTAGCTGGAACTTCTGTAGCCGAAACTTCCAAAGCTAGAACTTCCATAGCTGGAAGTTCCGTAGCTGAAAGTTTCGTAGCTAGAACTTTCGTAGCTAGAAGTTCTGTAGCTGGAACTTCCGTAGCCGAAAGTTCCAGAGCAAGGTTTCCAGAGCCATTATGTTTGCTCCTATTTGGATTTTTCTCTGGAGGGTGGATTAGTCCTCTCCTTTGAGTTATGTTCGGCCATGCTTGGCCATGTTTGTGGTTGTTATATCATAAGTTGTTGATATATCATTTTTGCAATTGCTTTGTGTGCAAGTTATTCGTTATGTTTTCAAAAAAAAATTATCTTGTCCTATTTCGGCTCATACCTTTCGGGGATGCATAGCGGGATACTACATTTCATGAATGTACTATGTATTTTGTGCATGTATTCATGCTAGCTTCCCAACACATACTGTGAGGTTAACATTTAATGCATTGCCAGGTTTACTACTGCAATCGTTGCATTGTTGCCATTTCTGATGCTTGTGATTTTGTGTAGTGCTTGAACAAGCGAGGAGTTGAAGGAATGATGTGCCATTGATGAGTGCGATGTTTATTTTTTTTCATACTTTGAAATCTTAGGTGAGAGTTGGGTTTTTTTTTGTGTTTATTATCATTTGCTTATTGTTCATTTAAAAAGCTTGTAGGTTTTCTAGCTATTGGATGCAATCTTGCATATTCATGATTTTGTAATGGTGCAATGGTCATCAATTGATTGGTTATGTGTTTATCATACTTGATAGCTAGAAGAATTGATCATTGTTGGAAATTCTAATGGGGGAAGCTTTTACATTAAATTACATATTCTTTGAGCAAGTTCTGCTTGACTGTTGGCCCAAAGAAAGCATTAATTATGTGTTTTTTGTTTGACTAGCTAGTATGTTGCTAGTAAAGCTTGCAAAGCAGAATGTGCGAGATGTGTTGGAGGGTTGGTCATTATAGTGGTAGTGAGTCCATAGTTAATTCATGAAATATGAGGTGAGAGTTGGGTTTTATTTGTGCTTATTCTTGTTTGTTTGTTTGTTGTTTACAAAAAATCTTTTGTGTTTTTAGCTTTTAGTTCCATACCTCGATGGTTGTTTTTCTGTGGCAATATACTATTAGTGAGTGGCTTCTTTCTGTGTTTATGATACTTGGTTGGTGTTGCAAGGGTTAACTAGGAATTATTAGTAAAATTTATGATGATGGTATAGTTTTTTGCAATAATTATAATCAATTTTTTAATCATTCATTGAAAATCCCATGGGTTTTTTAGCTACTTGATATGGTTTTGCATCTTTGTTGTTTTGTAAAAGTGCAGTGGCCATTGGTGCAAGAGCACCCTAACAAAATCAAGCCTCCATGTGGAAATCTTGAAATTTGATTCAACTTTTGGTGTCCTTACCTTGTACTAAGGTTATTAGAGTCATTTTACATATATTTAAGGTCTTTAGGAGGTCATTTATGTCAAATTTGCAAGAATGTAAAATGTACTCAAAAGTTGTCATTCAAAAGATATAAACTTGCAAAAATTGTAAAATAATGGAATATGAAAGGTCATGAGGTAGTCTCATTCATTGAAGACAGACAGAAGCTAATGAGTCATGATTATATTCCTTTAAAAAGGCTTTTGTATACATTTGCAACTTGTGGGTGATTGAATAAAGAAACTAGATCAATGAAAGCATTTTTTTTTAGCATATTTCTTCATAATTTCCCCGTTTCTTGGTTGTGTATGGCTTAGTATAGGAAGGAATACAATTTTTTTTGTTTTCAAGTTAAATTACCTTCAATCACCTTCCAATTCCTCTTTGTTTCATGCAGATTGGTTCGATTTTGAGATAATTATTGCATTTTTTCTATAAACTATCAAAATCTTGTTCTAGGTTATCCAGTATATGATCAAAATTGTATATCTCATAAAATAACAGTTGAAATCTCTTGGAAATTGGTGTATGAGATTTTTAAAGTATATTTTTGAATTTCGTAAAGTCGCAGAGTGAAGGAAGGTGGTTTGCGGCAGATTCAAGCAAGCCCTAGGACTGTTTTTACACAAAACAAATCTAGTTAATTCTATATATAGAAGGGTTTTATGAATTTTGCACATGGTTATTGAATATTCCATTAGTTGTATTAAGTTTAAAGGGTGTTAAGGTGTATAATATTCCATTCCATGATTTGGTTTAGTGCATTACTAAGTTTGAAATCTTTGTATATCGGCTATCTTGTTAAGACAAAGTTAGGACAGTCATGGTGAATGGTTGAAGTTTGTTGTAAAAGGTCTGATAAGGGGTGGTAGATAGGTTTTAAAGAATTGGAAAGTATATTTAAACATTCTTATGGTGTTGGTTGAATAAACTTGGGGTTGGAAATAGGAGAATCAATAAAACCCTATTTGCACCAAGGTCTAATTAGGCCTAGTTCTGATCTAAGACAACAAATTTTGTAGCTTTCATTACAAAAGACTTGATACCCAATTTTGAATATGTTTTTGGTAGGCATAATGGGGACTCAAAGGTGTAATTTTTTTTGAGTTTCAGTGAATAGGTTAGAAGAAAAATTTTGACAGTCCTTTAGGTGGTTTTAAGCGGTTGGACAGTTTGTGAAGTGTGTGCAAACAAAATAAGAAGTTTTGATTACATGGGATGCTTGTGTTTTCTCAAGTTTTTTCAACCCTGAAGAGGTTGTTTTAAGTGTTGGATTAGAATTTTGGGCCCTAATTTCAATTTTGGTGATTTGAGTGAACTGTTCAATAAAATAAAATGGGTACTTGGGATGAATGATAAAACAAGGGATGTTTTGATTTTTGACAAATTAAACTAGGATAGTTGTTTTTATTCCACTATATTGCATCAAAGTGGTATCAGAGCTCAGGAAAGATTTGGGCTGGTGAGTTGTAGTTGTGGTTTTGTGTTTGATGTTGTGTTTTAGTTGGTTGCAGGTTATGTGAGAACCTAGTTGCCTCCAATAGAAGGAATAGAGAAAGTTGAGATAGGTAGAAGTAAGAGGAAGCTTGCTTGAAGAAGAAAAGATGGAAGTGATAAGAAGATGTTTGCAAGAAGAGGAAGAGAGGAAAAAGAGAAAGAGGCAAGAGAAGGTAGACAAAGAGATTGCTAAGTAGAAGCAAGAGGAGAAAAGATTTGATAAAAAGTTCATGGAATCCATGATGGAGATGAAAAAGATGATTGAGTAGCTATATAGACAAGCCACAACTTGGAATTTGAAAGTGTAAAAGAAAGTTGCATGGCCCATTCAAAATATTTTCAAGAGGAGAAGAATACAAGCAAAGTTAGCAGCAAGAAGACAAACAAAACATGAAGTGTTTCAAGATGTTGAACAAGAGTTCATAGATGAAGAAGATAAAAATGTTGTAGACATTCCCAAGCATGATAATGAAGGAGAATTAAAGACTAAGGACTTGATTTGGTGACAAGGATGGATAAAGAAATGATAAGGGATGAATTTATTATGGATATTTGAAAAGAGATGAGGGCTGATGGAGGTATTGCGATCAAGCTAATGTGTCATTTCTTTGTTGTGCTAATATTTTGGATAGGAAAAAAGTTGAAGGTCAAAGGGAAAAGGGAGAAACAGGGCATTGAGATGCATCAAGAGGTGAAGATTTTGATTTCATTTGTTGAGCAATACAAGAAGCTAATTTGCATGGAAAAATTTAAACCTAAGGTGAAGATGAATGTGATTAGGAGCTTTTTCATGGTGGAAAGTTTAGAGGGAATCAAAGATAAGCATCTAGTGTATGACGACTCACTCCAAGTGGACTTGGATTCTATTTGGGCAGGAGTTTGGTGCAAGAGCACCTAACAAAATCAAGCCTCCATGTGGAAATTTTAAAATTTGATTCAAGTTTTGGTTTCCTCACCTTGTATGAGGTTATTAGAGTCAATTTACATATATTCAAGGTCTTTAGGAGGTCATTTATGTCAAATTTGCAAGAATGTAAAATGTACTCAAAAGTTGTCATTCAAAAGATATAAACTTGCAAAAATTGCAAAAATAATGGAAGATGAAAGGTCATGAGGTAGTTTCATTCATTGAATAAAATTAGAAGGTGATGAGTCATGCTTAGACTCCTTTAAAAAGGATTTTGTGTACATTTGCAACTCGTGGGTGATTGAATAAAGAAACTAGATCAATGAAATCTTTGTTTTTTAGCATATTTATTCATAAGTTCCCTGTTTCTTGGCTGTGTACAGCTTAGTATGGGAAGAAGTACAATTTTTTTTGTTTTCAAGTTAAATTAACTTCAATCACCTTCCAATTCCTCTTGATTTCATGCATATTGGTTCAATTTTGAGATAGTTATTACAATTTTTCCTTAAACTATCAAAACCCTATTCGAGGGTATCTAGTAGACATTCAAAATTGTATATGGGTATATGTAGGATCATCATGGAAAAAATAGGCCCTTAAGTGGCAAAAAATTTAGAAAAATTAGACTTAGGCAACTTGACGTAAAAATTTGAATAAGTTATATATATTATTTCAGAAATATGTAAGAATAGAATCTGTAGCAAATTGAATGTAGTTTCTAAACTTCTAGGTTTATTTATTTTTTAAAATATCTATTTGGTGAAAATTTAAAATTTCAATGCAGTAGTACTTAAATATTAGGGAAAAAATAAGAAGTAGGTGTCTGTCTAACCACCCTAACCACAATAAAATGATAATATTTTAGATATAAGTAGAGGACTCGTATCTGGATGTGATACATATTTTTTGTCATTTTTTTCCAAGTAAATAATTAATTATGAATTTTTTATTACAACTTTTAAAAAATATAAAAACTTGTATGTCTAACCACCTTAACTTGGTCAAAACTTCATGAAATTCAATTCTTTTTTTTTAATCCTATAGTATGCAAAGCATAGAATGTGATGCATGTTTTAGATTCAAAAAATGTGATACCGTTTGAAAGCTATAGATGTTTTTTAGTCAACCTATCAATCAATACTTTAGTCATAATTCAAATAGAAAATGAATAATAATTATTTATTAAATTCAAAGTAAAGAATAATTTATATTGGTGGAAATATGAGAATCTTCTTTAAAAACCCTTTTTGTTTCATCAATTTTGGGTTAAAAAAAAGTCATCAGCTACACACCCATCATATTGCCACTTTTTGGTCCATCATGATCCTACACATACCCATATCTCATCAAATAACAATTAAAATATCTTCAAAATTGGTGTATGATATGCTTAAAGTATATTTTTGAATTTCCCAAAGTTGCAAAGTGAAGGAAGGTGGTTTGGGGCAGATTCAAGCGAGCCCTAGGACTGTTTTTACTCAAAAAATCTAGGTACAAATTATGCATATAGAAGGGTTTTATGAATTTTGCACATGGTTATTGAATCCTCCATGAGTTGTACTAATTTTAAAGTGTGTTAAGTTTAATATGATTCCATTCCTTGAATTGTTTTGTTGCATTATTAAGTTTGAAATCTTTGTATATCGGTTGCCCTATTAAGATAGAGTTAGGATAGTCATGGTGAATGGTTGAAGTTTGTTGTAAAAGGTCTGATACGGGATAGGAGATAGGTTTTAAAGCATTGGAAAGTATATTTAAACATTCTTATGGTGTTGGTTGAATAAACTTGGGATTGGAAATAGGAGAATCAATAGAACGTTGTTTGCACCAAGGCCTAATTAGGCCTAGTTCTGATATGAGACAACATATTTTTTAGCTTTCGTTACGAAAGACTTGATACCCAATTTTGAATATGTTTTTGGGAAGCATAATGGGGACTCAAAGGTGTAATTTTTTTTGAGTTTTAGTGAATAGGTTAGAAGAAAAGTCTTAACAGTCCTTTTGGTGGCCTTAAGCGGTTGGACAGTTTGTGAAGGGTGTGCAAACAAAATAAGAAGTTTTGATTACATGGGATGTTTTTTGTGTTTGCTCAAGTTTTTTCAACCCTGAAGAGGTTGGTTTAAGTGTTGTATTAGAAGTTTGGGCCATAATTTCAATTTTGGTGATTTGAGTCAAGTGTTCAATAAGGGAAAATGGGTACTTGGGATGAATGATCAAACAAGGGATGTTTTGAGTTTTGAAAAATTAAATTGGGTTAGTTTTTTTTCTTCCTCTGTATTGTATTATCCATCAATCGCTTCACTGTGTGTTTATGATACTTGGTAACTAGAAGTATTGCTTGTTGTTAGAAGGACTAAAAGGAAAATTTGGTTAATTAAATTACATGTGTTTTGAGCAAGGTCTTGTGGACTATGGGCAGAATGAATGTGTTAATTATGTATTTATTTCTAGATTGTTCAGTATAGTATGTGGAGAGATCAGAGGAAAAAATGTGAGACATGTGTTGGAGGACTAGTGGGTGTAAAAGCAGCGAGTACAAATTGCTCGTCTCCTTCTCTAATTTCAATTTGGTGATATTTCACTGCTTCATGACTAACCACCCCACCGCCAAAAACCTCATGCTACATGCATCCCTCAATAAAATATTTTCTACTATATATTATGTCTCCTTGTTTTCCTAATTTACTTAACGGAAAATGAAAATCAAATATACTCCTATGCATTAGTAAATGAAAATTTTTGTTTCAAGTCCATATTTGTTTCAATCTTCTTATGAGTAGTGATTGCTTTATGTCTATGAATTGCATTTAGCATGTGAACCACTATGCCTATCTGTCTAAAATGTCTCCATAATAGGACAACTGTTTACAATTTCACTAGGATACAAATATCTACATTTGCACAAATATAGTCAATTGTTCAACAAGAAAATTGTAGGTCGGATTCTTTGATCATTGCCCTCTTTCTCCAATGAAACATTTTGAAAACTATGCAAAATGTCAATTCCGCTTTACTATACATATGTGGAAAGCACTTAAGATTTCATATTCAAAATGAAAACAAGATAGAAGAATATAAAAATAATAGACATTTATAACTATGAATATGCAATAGGAACATTCAAATTAAATGTTTGAAACTGTTTATTTGATTCTTTAGAACTACTGTTGACCAATCACTTATAGGTTCTTATACACATAATTTTATATAACTATATATATAATGGAATATATGTATGTGCGGGATAATCATGGAAAACATAGGCCCTTAAGTGGCAAAATTTGGAAAAATCGAGTTAAGCAACTTGACATAAAAATTTGAATAAGTTATCTATATTATTTCAAAAATATGTAGGAATAGAATATGTAGAAAATTGAATGTAGTTTCTAAACTACTAGGTTTATTTTTTTAAAAAGAAAAATCTATTTGGTGAAAATTTGAAATTTCAATCGTCGTAATTAAATTTCAGGAAAAAAATAAAAGTAGGTCTCTGTCTAACCATCCTAACCACAATAAAATGATAATATTTTGTTATAATATTTTAGATATAAGTAGAGGACTCATGTCCAGATGTGATGCATATTTTTGTAATTTTTTCCAAGTAAATAATTAATTATGAATTTTTATTACAACTTTTTAAAAATAATAAAAATCATATGTCTAGCCACCTTAACTTGGTCAAAACTTCATGAAATTCAATTTTTCTTTTTAATCCTGTGTATGTGAAGCATAGAATGTGACACATGTTTTAGATTAAAAAAATGTGATATCGTTTGAAAGCTATATATGTTTTTCAATTAGCCTATCAATCAGACTTTAGTCATAATTCAAATAGAAAATGAATAATAATTATTTATTAAATTCAAAGTAAAGCATAATTTTATATTGGTGGAAAGCTAAGAATCTCCTTTAAAAACCCTTTTATTTCATCAATTTTGTGTAAAAAAAAGTCATCCACCACATACCCTACACATACCCACCATATCGCCACTTTTTGGCCCATCATGATCCTGCACATACCCATATGTATGTGCATATATATGTATAAAAATATAGATGTCCATTACCAATCTATAATAATTTCCTTCTTTCAGGGAAGTGTTGTGTGCAACTATTCGGGACATGTGTCAAGAAAACAAGGATTGTTGTGGCAAGGCACTAAAGAATTCTATTGAAGAAAAGTAATGCACTGAGCTTGAATGAGCTGAACCAAACAAAAAATAGGAATTCATATTGGGTTCTACATTCAGATTAAAACCCTTCATTGTATTCAAGCTTTTTGTTTGGTTTCCACTCATTGAAACTGGTGTATTTGGATTTTGGAAAAACATGTCTTCTACTCAATAGTTGTTGAACCCCCTCTACATATGCACATGTACTTGGAAAATCATATCAGAAAGAAAGTAGTTGCACTTTAACAAACTAGCCAAATTCCTATTATACTTTATACTGTTTCATCATGCAAACCCTAGGAAAATGCATGTATGACCAACACATAGTCCAATGTACTCTCTAATGCTATACAATTTCTTTGCAAACAAATAATGTAATAAACAAAAATACCAGCACAAGAAATACAACATGTGGAAAAAGATGCAAGAAAATGGTAAACAACTTATTTTATCAACATGTATGATATGCATGTCTCCATCATCTACATATAATATTTACATTTGTCTCTATTTTTTCAAAACAAAAGTCAACAAGTCAATTTCAATCGAAGACTTAAATGCTAAAAAAGCTAGCGACTTATTCGAACGTGACATTCTTATCATCTACAAGACAACATTTGACAGAGACAATGAAACAAATGAGCTACTATGTGCAGATCTCATAGACCTCAAAGTAGAGATGCCAATTACACTAAATATCACTGGAAACCTTGTGCAGCAACATCAACACAAGATAATTCTAGGAATAGGGGTCTCAATATCAAGTTTCCAAATTGCATGTAAAACACTTGATGATAAAGGGGACTATGGTTGCATATTAATATTGACAGACACTAGCACAATTGAAAGCATGCCTCAATTTTCTAAAGACTATTAATTCATTCTAGATACAATTATAAGCTAGTTACTAGCAATCAAAGATTAAAATCTAATTGGAACAATAAGTGCTTTAGTTGTTGGTGTTAATAGAGTTGGTAGCCAATATGCTATTGATATAAAAGATGGAAGAGAAGAATACAACAAAGCATAGGTACTAATCTCTACATACCATATTCCACTAATCCATTTTAAGCCATTTTTATACAATCTTGGTCTCTACAATCTTTTTTTTGTGACAATAACTAAGTTTTTCTTTGTCACGCAACTTCGATTGCATTCATCTCATGAACAAAAATACTTGCAAATAATGCAACATCTTTTCAAGAACAAAACTCTAGCAATTCTTTTCAAAAATATCCTAAAAACCATAGATGAAAAGAACATGTTCCATATAGGCTAGTCGACATTTATTTACAAATTGAACAAGAGAACAATGGAAAAGCTAACTACATTGATGCAATCAACATTTATGGTAATTTTTCAAATATCTTGTTGCTTTCTCAAACAATTTCTTTCATACTCATGCTTCTAACAATATACATTTACATGTTTCAGGTTTCGGGGACATTAAGGGCAGGAAACACACTTTCAAATCCATTCAAATCTTTCTACCTGATATGCAATTACAAGTTCTATAGTTATGGAATGTTGCAAGAGAACACTACTCACTGCAACCAATGTGACATACAAGTTAGTTACATATACTTTCTCCATCCTCAAACTATCATCATAACAAATGACAAGCAAAATATCCATTGTTCAGTTGAAAACCGTGTCATGCAACAACTCTTGCCTACCTTCCAAAGCATGAAATACGAAGACTATTTCAACAACAAGTCAATAGTTGTGTTTGCACTACGAGACTTTGTTGTCAAAGGTCATTTCAAGCTCAACCAAAATAATTTCATTACAAATGATATTTTCCTGACTAAATGAACATCATGTGCTATAGCAAGGTACATAACAATACTGATACAAATGCTTGTTCATGTCCTCAATTTACAAAAAATGTTTAAAATTACCTAGAACAATCATTGTACTAACTCTATCAATTGTATTACTAATGAGGAACAAACACAGGAACCTGCAAACTTGCCTGATATTATGTCAAGTGGCACATCCCTTTTATGTTATGGTTAAGTTCCTGGATTTTTAGCCTGTATAACAATATTTCATGTTATATGGATTAAAACTTCTAACATCTCTCACTTTACAGTTAACATGTTTTATCTTATATGTTACACAATGCTTAATTTTCTTCTTTGTCACTTCACAAACCTTAAAATCCAGTTATGTAGCTTTTAAATATAAACCTAATATGGCTTAATTTACTAATGCAATTATTGCATTTCAATTTTAGATACTTCATTACCAAATTGACTTCAATTGCTTTTTGCTACAACAAAAACTAAATCATTCATTTGTTAAAGTAAATTAAGAAAATAGGTCATTATGTATTCTGTAAAATACTTAATCAATACATGCAAATTTTGAGGACTTTGATGGTGGGGTTATGGGCACTAAAACAATGAATACATGTTAAATTCATTAAATACAAATTGTGTGAGATGTGTTAAAGAGCTACTGGGTATGTGAGCAATCAATGCATGCTTAATTCATCAAATCTTAGACAAGTGTTGGGTTTTCTTTGTGCTGATTATCATATTTTATTTTATTTTTAAAAGCTTGTATGTTTTTAAACTCTTTGTTGCACTTTTGCATGTTCGTTCTTCTGTAAAAGTGCAGTGCCTGTGACTAACTCAACTATCTACTTATGATACTTGATAACTAGAAATATTGCTTGTTGTTAAAAGTGCTAATGGGGAAAGTGGGTATAGTAAATTGCATATTCTTTGAACAAGGTCGTCTGGACTCTAGGAGCAGTAAATGCGTACAAAACTAGTGAATGCATAATCAATTCATGAAATATGAAGCAAGTATTGGGTTTTATTTGTGATTTTTCTTATTTATTTCTTTCTTCTTAAAAATCTTATATGTTTTTAGCTTTAGGTTCCATTCTTGGATGTTTGTTATTATGTGGCGGTGCACTATTGGAAATTGACTAGTTTCTATGTTTATCATGCTTAGTTGCTAGTACAAGCATTGACAAGGAATGCTTGAAAATATTTATTGTGTTCCTCTATTTTTTTCCAAATTTTAAAGTTCTTTCCATGATTCAGGTTTATGGATAACGTGTTATATCAATAGCATATTATTTGTCATGGACTATGGTCACTTGTTCATTTATATCATCTACCCCTACAATTCATTTTCTTATGACCAAAGTACCAAAAAATATAAATAGATGATAAATTTTGTAGATAGCTATGATGCATCGTACAATAGTCAATACATAGTTAATGCATTAAATACTATGTCAAAATTAATGCAATTGTTATGTTTTATAAGCCTACGATTATGTTGCATAGTTGTTATCACTCAAAATAGTTTATTGGCTTTTAAATACTTGCAAAAATACATAAAGTACACCAAGTGGTAGATTAATTGAGAAGCCTACCATTTCCAATCTGCATTATACAATGGAAATAGTAGACTGGTTTCATTGTAGCAGTCACTTTCCTTTCATCAAAATGCTATGCACATGAAGTACATGATGGAAAGTTGATACAATTTATAGCATTATCATTTGTAATACTTGCTTGGCCAATGAAATTTTATTATATTGCAACAAATCTACTTTTGATTTTACTTTCAGTAACTTAGAATAATATCAGAGCATTATATACTTGGCATTTATGAACATATTTTAGTATCTGAAAAGCATTATTTATCTATTTTTCTAGTGGTATGGACCAAGCCCAATACCTTGTAATGTATGAATACTGAACAACTGCTTGTGTATGCTTTGCTATGTTGCACACATTGTGAATGTCAACTGAGCCCACTGATGATGAGAATGGAAAATGTGTTACATGTGTCCCTTGATTGATGGATTACAATAGTACAGTATATTGTTGCCATATAAACCAATATTGTTTTAGATATCTTGTTTACTATAAAAGCTTACAATGCATTAATTGTGGCTTGATTGCTTTCATAGTCATTAGCCTAATAGCTAAGCCTCTAATATTTGGATTCCATGACTCGATGCTTGCAAAAATTTATTGCATTGTTCTGTTTCACTTTAGTATCAATCATTTTTCTAACAAAGCTAGCACAATTTTCATTTAGACATTAAATATTTTCATCCTTAGAGTTACACATTGAGAAAGGAAAACAACATACATAGGTTCCTTCAAAAACTTGATATGTTCAAGCTAGTGGTATGCAACAATCCCAATACTTTATAGTTAGTCAATGGTAAACAACTATAAACAAAAATGCTTACCTCTACTTTACTATGATACACACGTCTTACATGTCAACTACAACAATTTTTTATTGTACATTTCCTCCAATAATTTCATAATTATAGCTACTATAGGGAATGACTATTCTACAATCTCATTAATGTCCTAGGAAAAAACATTCAATATGAATTGCATATCACATAAATGCAATTCCATGCATGTCTTACATATCCTCTCTAAACACTTACTATGTTGACAAATAAAATAGTCTAAATGAATTTAGTTTACAACTACAAAAAAAATACACATGGCTAAAAATTTCAAAAATATTACAAATAATTCAATATAATAATTATACTAGTTAAAAAGACACTAAACTACCCAAATTTTAACTTATTGCTACTATTTACATTTTATATGTTTTCTATTTTAAACAAAACAAAATACTTTTTTATTTAAATACCCTCATTTTTTCAAACACTTCTCAATTACTAGTCTATTACTAATACATCTATTTTACATATATTCAATAATAAATAATTCAAATTACTTTTAGAAAGTTTAAATTAATTCAGTTTACAAATATAAAAAAAAATTATAATTTAAAATACTTTTATATTTTTAATATATCCATTCTCCAGAATGCTTTCAAACTTTACACTCATCAATTGCGAATATTTTCATCTTTTATGTCTTACATTTCCACTCGAAACATTATTAGCTTTACAAATAAATGTATTTACTATATACTTTTGTACAAAAATTTATTCATATTATTTAACAAGCACACAAAAATCAAGTACAAAGCTCCACCATCTACATTTTTCTTCTCAAATCTTATTATGTCCAATTCCATTCTATCTCTACTTATGCATTCAATACAACAGCTCTAACAATTTACAAAGGAAAATGAGTTTTAAGCATTTTTAGATAGTTTGACTTATTAATGTTAATCAAATAACAAAATACTTTGTAATTACTACTAAATTACTCATTTCATTGCCAAATTATTTTGTAAAACTAATTCAGTGTGTTGTGATAAGAAATAATTGATAACATTCATTCATTCAAACTACATTTTCTACTTATTTAAAAAAAATATTGAGTTCTCACTTGTTTTCCTAAATAACTAATAATTATTTAATTTAGATTCACAAGAAAATTGGTATTATTTAAAAATTTTTTGCACATACCAACCAAGTTTATTTACTAAAATATTTATTGCTAGTAAATAAGTTTAACAAGCACAATGTTCATTTATTAATTATACTAATTACTAGTACAAATTATTTAATTTATATTAAAAACAAAATTGATATTAATTAACATATTTTCCCAAAGTAATAAGCACTTATTTTCTAAATTGTTTAGACCTACTTACTATTTTTTACAATGTATGTAATATTTAGCTATTCAATTTTCTTTTAAGCATTTAATACAAAACTCCAAAAAGCAATTCACTAGGCTGTAGGAACATGACACACTGCATCACTTGTTAATATTATTATATCACATCTATGGAGTGGCATGAATCACAAGTTTGGAAAAAGAATGGAATGGTTATCAAATCCATTGCTTTACAAGATGCCAAATTAAATAGACCTTTTTTCGAACAACTACTTGGTGACGAAAGCTTGGTCAATGGTAGAACATTTATTATTATAGAAATCTATGGAGGTGGCATTGAGAGATAGCTCAACTTTAGAGGAAAATGGAAAGCACGTTATTATTATATCATATTTATGGAGTGGCATAGATCACAAGTTCTGAAAAATCATGGAATGATGATGAAGTGTTTTTCTTTACAAGATACCAAAATAAATGAGCGTTTTATTTCTACCATTGGATAGACAACAACTTAGTGCAAATTGGTAAATGATTCCAATCATTCTCGATGAATAGATTCATGATTAGGTTACAATTTTTTATTGTTCCCAAGAAAATATGTCATCCAACAATGTGGGACTAGTTGGTGGAGACATGACCATAAATCATTTTGTTCAAATCAGATGAAATTAAAATTTGTTTCACTATTTGGTTTTATGTATTAAATCCTTCAAATAGGTTTTTGGGAGACTATAGGATTTAATTTATAGTCTCCCAACACATCATTAATGGGTGGATGGAATTATGTCTAAAGAGTGTTATGTGTTATTTGTGAGCTAAAATTTTCTTGTTGAATCTTGAGAACCTTATTTCATGCTTTGAATCCTAAAGCATTTGATATAATAAGTGGGTTTTTCTAATACATTGGGTCATTTTTATATTTAATAAAATGACTATATGTGTACTTGGATGCACTTCATATGATAAAGCTAGTCACTATGAAAATAAAAGAGAATGGGCATTATGTTTCAACCCTATTGGTTCAATGAAAGATAAAACTATGTGTGTGGCATATGTGATACAATATTTTCTACACAATAACTTACATGTGTACTTGGAAATTTTGACTAGGGAAATTATATCATGATTATGATATTTAGGTATTAAATAATAAATATACACTGACTTGAGGATATTTGTGTACAATATCATTAAATAAATCTATTAAACTTCACATATCATAATTCATATAGTTTCACCCCTACCATTATATCTTATAATTTTGTTATGAAATAAGCATTGTCTCAATAAAAATATAGACTAAGAACCATATGCACCTTACCTTAAAACTATACCTCCTTCAAATGCATCTTGATTCGCCTTATAATGTTGGTTTTAGTAGCAAACAACTTGAAATCTAGATAGAAAATCCATCATCTCTTTAAAAATTGAATAGTTAATTCAAGATCCAACTAATCTTCAATAGTTGAAAATAATTTGGATCTTCTCCACCAATAAATATTTCAATATTTAATAGTTTGGGAAAGGTGAAAAGTAGCACTAACTCCTCAAAAAATTAAGCATTCATTATTTAAAGCCACAACTCCTTTTACATAGCTCCTTTTGTGTCTAGGTACTCCATGCAATGTTAGGTATTATTCATGTTAGGAATAATTTTGGGGAAGTGTAAGCTTCATGGTTGGGAAGAAAAGCATCTAATCCATGTTCTCATCTCTTGACTTGTGGATGACTATGAGGGTCAGTGGCGGTTGGAGATAATATGATGACTTCCATTGTTCTTGTATCATCATTTTCATTGTACTTCCAAATTGTATATTTAGATGACTATATGGCATGAGAGTCTGAGTTGTATTTTTGTATAATGTATGTTATGTGTTTTTACCATTCAAACACACTACACATATGAGGATGTGTTATGACATTCATTTATATAATGAAGTTGATTTATTATTGTTTCCATGTTATGAGATAATGGGTTATATTTCTTTTCTATAAGATTGTTTTGGGTCACGATCCTTACAAAGTAGCATCAAATAGCATTTATTCTTAGTTGTACACATTCTACATAGACTATGGAAATATTACAACACCAAATCAATCCCCTATGAAAACCATGATAATAATGGAGAAACATGTGTCAAGAAGACATTTCTATAGCTTTATAACTTCCCTTAGTTGGCAATATCCACACGACATGAGAAATTAAAAGTGAACACTTTTACTAATGTCGCTTGGCTAGAATTGAATAGTGGAGACACAAAATTGTATACAATAGGTTGAAGACCTAAAACCATCCATTCAACCCCCACTAGAACATATTTACATGATTATATAGTGTTAAAGTTTGCATAAAACTAAGTGGGCATGAAAAACAAATGAACCAATAGGTTACATCCATCTTTGGACATTGTCATAACCATTCAAAAATTTGCAAGTAAAATAATCACACTTGAACTAAATAGAATACATATCTATTTAGTTTTCTCAAGTAGTTTAGGATAAGATAGAATGCTCCTAAACACATGGGTCATTACTTTAGCATAGAAAACATTTAATGTATGGAGAGGTAACTTAAAGATAACTCTAGATTCATGAGATCACATGAAAAATTATATGATTGGATTACCAACCATCTTGTACCAAAATTATATACCAAGCTCATATAGAACCTTGACATGTGCGATGTCTATACCTATGTAATAATTTTGACAATCACACTTTCTTTAAAGATTAAATCACTATTAAGGATCTAAATAGACTATCTCTTAGTTCCTTTTTTGTCCTATACAACATCAAATATAAGTATCGATTACATAATATAAATTTAAGTATCCTTATCAATTATATTTATGTCACAAAGGTAAAATATAAATATGTAAATATTTTTATCATTAGCTTAATTTGGGAGAAATAACATAAACTCGGGGTTCCCAAGTCATGATTTCTTAGGAAATGTTGGATTCAATCACCACTTTGAAGACCATCAATAGCTTAATGTATACCTAAGAAGAATGATCATATTATAACTAATTCCAACCTCTTATAGGTATTGTTTCTAAATTAATCACATGTATATATTTTTTGAATGTTACCAAGTGTGATTGTTATTTTTTTAAGTTTCAAAGATAATTGATTAGTGCTAATGAGGGTCCATTAGAAAAATGATGAGTGAATAATGATCAAAGAGAGAATCACACCAAAAGGTTTAGATATTTGGATAGTTTCATGTGTCACCAATCATAGCATGTCATTCATGTCATGCATCCATGCAAATTCACCCATAAAAACCAAAACCAAAAAGCCATATCAAAATTCACCTACATCCACCACATCAACCATTCAAGTATTACACAACATAGTTCATATCCACCAATAGACCCATGTAAAATATTATCAATGGTGACCATATGTATTTAAGTAACCCATCATTGAAAACTCTTGTGATTAAAAATAAATTTATTGGGTACACTAGACATTGTTTCCATTATAGACATGAGAAAATAATAATTCTACAAGAAATTCATTCCTCATAAAGGAGGAAACTTGTCACCATATACCATAGGGAATAAAAGGGACAAGAAGGCTGAAAAATATCTAAACCTATAGATAATTTCCATGTTTCTTTTGATGCATAAAACACAACCCTCACCTTGAACAAATACACTAGCATGCCACAAAACTACCATGTGGTATATGCTAATGTGCTACCTTAAAAGAGTATATGCTACCAAGACAAACAATTCCCTTGCATGGTCAATAAGGGAATGCATAATGGGTAATAAGTCACAGATACATCTGGTAAGCTATCTTGAAGAAATATAGTTGTGTGGTCAAAATATATGGCCCCACTAGTTGTTTATAGAAAAAACATGGAAATATAAAGGACCCATCCACACATACTAAAAATTAGATTATGGATGAAAAAAAATATTACATCTAATATTTTCTCTAATAGATGAAAATGTAAGTAATTCGTTGACAAGGCCTTAAAATATACTATTTGTTGGAATGAATATATGAAGCATTAAGATAGTCAATGAAAAATAGAAAAATCATATCATGGAATGTAAATTCTAAGTATGATAGATTCATTTCCCAAAACATGAATTTTATCCATAAAGTTAGTAAGCTAAAGGCTAAGAAGTTAGATCACAAAAAGATTGGATATAATAGAAGATTATCACAAAAAGGGAGAGGGAAGAACACACTTTGAGAATGCCCATTTTGGAGTAGGAGATGAAGGAAATTAAGGAAAAAATAATTAGAGTATAGAGGTTAGTACATGCATTATTAAGAATAGTGATATGGGTTTTATCTATTTTATCAAAAAAAATTAAGATAAGATGGGATCTTGTTTCTCCTCTTTAAGTAGACATAAATGATAAAGTTAGATCTAGTGTACAAGGAAAAAGTTAGTGTGAATGAAAAGTTTATGGACGACACTAGTTCTCATCGAATGGGCACTGTTGAGTGACTGCAATTCTTTTTGAATAAAGTTCTAAAAAAATGGGTAAAATTAAGAAACGTTGAAGTGCATTCTAGCGAGTGTAAATTGTCCCCTACTACTCATCTGACAACGAAAGGGAAAGTTGAGCCCCATGTACACAGGATAATCTATGGAATTTGTAAAAAACCATGGAATGTGTTGCTTTAGGAGATTCCTGTGTACGACAGGAAATGGATGTGATTGAATAAAAAGAGAAAGAAACAAGCTAACAATTATTAGGAGAGGGCTCCATGGTCTTGCAGCTTTCTCCCGGGATAGGAGTTTTAGAGTCTAGGTCTTATTAGTTGTTATTGTAGTAATGTTGCATTCAATTTTTATTTTTTTTCAAATTTTATTTTTAATATGCAAATATAAGTGTATCACATTAATCAATGGGTCTAAGTGATGTTTAGGTAATTGATTCCAAGTTTTTCAAATATACATGAATGAGAATGGGTATGTGCAGGATCACGATGAGCCAAAATGTGGTGATATGATGAGTTTTTGTAGGGTATGTGGCTGACGACATTTTTTTTAACCAAAATTGATGAAATGAAAAGGGTTTTTAAAGGAGATTCTCAGCTTTCCACCAATATAAATTATGCTTTACTTTGAATTTAATAAATAATTATTATTTATTTTCTATTTGAATTACAACTAAAGTCCTGATTGATAGGCTGATTGAAAAACATCTATAATAACTTTAAAACTATATAACATGTTTTGAATCCAAAACATGTGTCACATTCTATACTTTGTATACTATAGGATTAAAAAAATAATTGAATTTCATGAATTTTTGACCAAGTTAAGGTGGTCATACATACGATTTTTTATATTTTTCAAAAGTTGTAATAAAAAATTCATAATTAATTATTTACTTGAAAAAAATTACAAAAAAAATATGCATCTTATTGGGACATGAATCCTCTACTTATATCTAAAATATTATAAAAAAAATATTACCATTTTGTTGTGGTTAGGGTGGTCAGACAGACACCTACTTCTTATTTTTGCCCTGAAATTTAATTACTACTACATTGAAATTTCAAATTTTCAACAAATAGATTTTATTTTTTAAATAATAAACCTAGTAGTTTAGAAATTGCATTCAATTTGCTACAAATTCTATTCTTACATATTTTTGAAATAATATAGATAACTTATTTAAATTTTTACGTCAAGTTTCCTAACTCTGATTTTTCTAAATTTTTGCCACTTAAGGGCCTATTTTTTCCATGATGATCCTGCACATACCCAAATATATATTTATATATTTAATATTAAATCATTTTTATCAAAATATTGATAAGAAATGTACACAACCAACATACATTTCTTCTACCACAGACATGAAATTTTTCCAACTTGCATATACCTTTGAAAAAATTACAAATTAAACTAGTCCACTTTTCAACCCTAACTCACCAACTTTCATATCCACCATGCAAAACTACTCAAGCATTCTTTAGATTTACCTTGCAATAATTGAAAATTTTTATGATTTTCACCATTATCTATTCACTTACAACATAGCAAGAATATTAAAAATTATAAACAAGACCTATAAATTCATAATGATATGTGTTATTTAATTCATGCAAGCTGATTTTTTAAAGACATCACAATTTAAATATTCTTAAATAATGCCTCTCAAATCATACTCATAAATATTACTAAGGTAATCTTTCAAATGATGTCAATCATTAATAAATACTGCTTTAGAATGGATTTTGTATGAAATTCAATGGTGCAACTAACCAATAATAACCATGCACTACTCAAATGTAAAAACAACAAATCTAGAAAGTCATAGACAATTGTGGTATTCAAAAATAAACTGAGAAACTTGTGTGCACCTATCATATAAATTTGGAGTTGAATTTGAAGGAATAAGTTTCCCAAAGCACCTATGTTTGAGTAACTGAATTTGAAATATGTCTTCACAGTCCTCAAGTGCCTGATGAGGGGTTTCTTCCTTCTAGATCTCACTATCAAATCTTCATTGGATGGTGAGATAATTGAGATTTTATATCTTTTCAAGTTGTATATTTAAATGCAACAATGGTTAAATTATCTTCAATCTTCCTGCAATCTTATTTAGACCTGCAACCTACACATTTAAAGTGAGGGGAAGAGTTGTGACATATAGGGGCTTTCCTTCATCAAACCTCGGGTTGGTGTTTCGACCTCCATAATGGAAAATTTGATGATAGAGAGCTTATCCTTTTAAGGGATAAAGGCTTAATGACAAATGAATTAAGAATCAATAATGGACTATAACTCACCACTCAAATCTAATTTCCTTGAAAGATTGAAGTCATCCACATCCCCTCAAGGGTTGATTGCAAATTGTCTTGACTTGCTTTGAAGACCTACAAGTTTCCTCATAAATAAAATATATAGAATAAACATAAACAAGCTCACATAAAAATTGACATGATGCTTCCATGTTGACATGTTGCAATAAATTTTCTTTTATCTACTCTTGACATGATAATAATTGTGTGATAGTTCTCTTGATTTCCAATTCTTGATATGGTGAACACACCAAATACTGAGAGGAGGGGGGTGAATTAGTATCTGTAAAAACTTAAACCCCTCAAGAACTTGAATTCTTTGGAATAATACAAACTTCAATCTCTTTAGAAGATTAGCAGTAAAGAAAGATATAGTTTTTAAACCCTCAACAACTTTTACAATGAAAGATATAAAATTTTAACCTTAACCAGATCAACAACAATAAAAAAGAAACAAGAAACACACATCCACAAGATGACACCATAGTTACATGGAAATCCTAATGAGGGAGAAACCATGGTGATAGTTAACTCACAATATAAAGCCTCACTACAAAAAAGACTTGCAAACGAAGATACACTACCTTAGAGAAAGATACACAAGACTTGTAGAATTCAAGACAACACAACTTTAGGTGCAAGATATAAGGACCTAATGACATTCACTATCTCAGAGTAGGATACAAAATTATTTAGATAAAATTACAATTATTTTCAATGCAACACTCTATTGATTGAGGTGTTATAACACACTTGATTTCTCTTTCGTACATAGTCACACTTCTTCTACAAGATCTTTAAAGAAAATACACACACCTTTTTTAGTCTTTCTTGTTCGCACACTTGTACACTACCTCCACATACTTACATCTAAAATTTTCTTGCATAAATATATCCATCAAAACTCTTCAAAACTTTAATTAGATCAGCCAAGAAAGGATACAATCAATACTTTCAATAGGTTGACCACAAAACCATAATTTAGTCTTATCCAAAAGATATAGAGGACCAATAAAAATCTTATTACATCTTCCAATGTGATCGAAAATAATTCACACACTAGCACACATCAACCTAAATTGGTAACACTGAAACATGTAGATGAAATGTGTAGCACAAAACCAATTAGACCAAAAAAAATTCTTCCAATTGAATTAACTGGATGTGGTCCCAAAAAAGATAGGTCAGGACCTAGATCTATATTAACATATCTTCAATTGCTAGCACAGACCCCCAAGCACATGGCACAAAAAAAGGAACAAGCCTTATTGACCCAATATCCAAAAAAATGTCCCAAAAATCCAACTCAAGACATAATGCAACACCAAAGAGGCCAGTCAGCAATGTGTGGATCAAATGGGGATGTTCCATGAACATCCAATAACACTTTCGAAAGGAAAACATGAACATAATAGTTCATTGAAGAAGCGCATAATACATAACCAAAAGATATAACATTAATAGATCAACTTGCAAACCACTTCAACACATGAAATTGGAATTGAGACCTACACAGACACTAAGAGCACATTTTCCAAGCTACAAGAGAAAAGAAATCAATGGGAAGAAATGTGAAGCATTTCCTAGACCAGTCTAGACAACCAAAAACACTATCAACCTTCTATAATTTACAAAAACCTCCTCAAACAATTAGGTGACCTAAAAAGATAGGAGAACAACATCCAGAGAGCACTAACATTGAAACCCAAACTACAAGCCATATCTATAACAATGAAGGAATGTAGATCATTCTCCAAAAATATCTTCAAAGAAACTTCATTAACCAGAAACACATAAGAAATTTGCATAGGCCATAACTTTATTTCAACAACACACGCTTCAATAAGAATATTGAGAGCAAGCATAAGATAAAATGTGTACCTTCAACAATAACTCTCCACTATCAACAATACTTCTAATCCTCATCTTAATGTTTCTAACCCTCATTTAAATATATCACTATGAAATAAACTTTGTTGACAACAATTGCACTTCATACAACTTGAATTGTCATCAGAAAAGGCATTAAATCCAATGTTAAATGAACTTCAACAACACCACCATACAAAATGTCAAAAATAAAAAGCAATTCCAAACAACAAATACTAGAGAAATGACATCAATGACAAGTATAAGAAATTCATCAAGTGTTGACACCAATGACAAAAAATGCCAACAACCTTCCCCTTCGGCATTGATGGCAACACACACTTACTCATTATCTCCCTTTTACATCAAGGAAAAAGGGACTTACACATCTAAACAAAACAAAAGGACATTATTTATCTTCAATGACAAAGGGAGAAATATATTCAATTGAAGTAGCAACATATTGTCCCCCTTTCACGAACAACACTTCTTCTCAATACCTAGGAAAATGCATCAAAATCCCCCTTACTACCAACTCCCCTTGAGTGGTGGCACACATTAATCTAGGAGAAAAATATAAGGCACAAATTTATCCCCCCCAAATAGATGCACCATCTATGCATCTAATTAAAAAAAGGAGTTGCAATAACCCATAGCTTCTACCAAAGATACTCAAAATTATCCTTTGGAAGTTCCTATCTGAAGATACCTACAATCTGATCCTTGGTAGGAACATACTCCATTGTGACTTCTTATTCTAAAAATTTCTCTCTCAGAAAGTGATACCAGTTAGAAATGTGTTTTTTTCTTGAATGCATTATCATATTCTTGGAAATATTAATTGCACTTGTATTGTAACACAATATAGGAATTGGTTGTTCAAAGTCTGCTTCATCTAAAGCAGCTAAGTCCAACAAGATGTTATAGTAATATATTTAGCCTCTATTGTGGATAAGAACATTGAATCCTACTTTTTACTGAACCATGAAACCAACCTATCTCCCAAAAATAATTCACTTCAAATTGTACTTCTCTCAGTTATCCACACAACCTTCCCAATCAACATCAATATAGGCACTAAGAGAGAAATTTTGAACCTTTTTATACCATAGATCATAATCTAGAGTTCCTTTTAAGTATCTAAAAATTATTTTCACTACCATTTCATGAGATTTCTTAGGATTGGATTGAAATTTGGAAACCAAACATACCATGTCTACAATCAATTAAGTACAGTAAACCTCCAATCATAGACCTATAGAGAGTCTGATCAATCTCCAAAGACTCATTAAATTTTCTTAAGTGACAACTAGCCACCATAGGGGTACCTACTAGTTTGGAATCCTCCATCCCAAATTTCTTCAACATTTCCTTTGTACATTTGGCCTAAGAAATTAAAATACCACAATATTGTTGAATAATTTGAAGCCCTAGGAAGAAAGACAACTCACCAATCATGGACATCTTGAATTCTTTCCTAATCCCTTATGCAAATCTTCTTAACATATCATCATCTCCACCAAAGATTATTCCATCAACATAAACCACTACAATCAACAACTTATCTTTCTGAACCTTAATGTGCACATTACTATCTATATTACGCTTTTGGAATCCTTGCTGAAGTAAATAATTATCTAGCATAGCATACTAGGTTCTAGGAGATTGCTTGAGACTATACAAATATTTCTTGAGTCTGCACACTATATCTAGATCTTCAAATAACTTGAAACCATCTAGTTGCTCAATATATACCTCTTCCTCTAGATCATCATTCAAAAAGGTAGTATTGACATCCATATGATAGAATTTAATTTTATTATGAGTAGCAAAAGAAAGAAACATTCTTACAGCCTGTTTTCTAGCTATCAGAGAAAAATCAATACCCTCAACTTGAGAATATCCCTTACATACCAATTCGGGCTTGTTTATTACAACTTCACCAGCCTTATTTATCTTTTTTTGAAACACCCATTTAGTTCCAATCATATTCTTATCAAGAGGTTTGACAACCAATTCCCAAGCCTGATTTTTCTTTATCTAATCTAGTTCTTCACTCATTGCTTTTGTCCAACTATCATCTTTTCTAGCATCAACAAAGTTCTTGGGCTCTAATTTTGATAATAAACAAAAACTTCCATGTTTAGTTTCCTTTGCAAACTTTCTTATTGTCATCACACCTTCATTTTTCTCTCTAATGATTTTATTTGTAGAGTGATTCTTTTGCACATATTTTGCTAGAGTTTTGACAATCTTCACTAGTTTAGGTTCCTTTCCTTCTTTCTCTTCTATAGATTTCATTTTCTTCTTCTTCTTCAATCTAGAGAAGTATATTAGATCTAAAACCCTTGAGTTGTTATGAGATTTGACACAAGTCTTCATTTACATTAACATTTGTGCTTTCAATCATCCTTCCCAATATCTTATTGTAGCAGTTGTAAGCCTTGCTCCTAGTTGAGTAACCAAGAAGAATTCCTTCATCACACCTTGAAGAGCATACAAAGGTCTTCCTCTCTCTTTTGACATAACATTTTTTGAAAAATATTTTGAAATATCTAATAGTATGATGTCTTCCATACCATATCTCATAAGGTTTCTTATTGTTATTGAACCTCGGCTGCACTTTGTTAAGTAGATAAACAACTATGTGAACTACTTCCTTTTAATAAATGTTTGATAGATCAACATCTTTCATCATTATCCTAGCCATTTATTGCATCATTCTATTCTTCCTTTCTACTACCCCATTTTGTTCAGGGGCCCTAGATTTAGATAGATGTCTCCTAATTCCATGATCTTCACAAAAAAATTTAAATTCATATGAAGTAAATTCACCTCCTATATTAGACCTTCAACATTTGATCTTAACAACCATTTCATTCTCAACTTTTTTTGTAAGAATCTTAAAATTATTAAAGTATTTTTATTTATCTCTTAAGAATGTAACCCAAGTCATTCTAGTGTAATCATCTACAAGAAACATAAAATGAATTTCACCTTGTTGAATCCTTGCCTTTGTAGGTCCACATAGGTTAGTATGTATCAGTTACAATGGTATTGTATTAGAGCATTCCTTTCTTTGGAAACTTATCATTTTTTTCTTTCCCATTTGATATTCTTTACATAATGTGTTTGCAGACTTGGTTATCTTGGGCATATCTCTCACAATGTGAGGGGAAATTATCTTCATCATAATGTCAAAATTGATGTGGCCCATTCTTTTGTACCACAAACAATAATCTATATACTAATCCAATAAGTCAATTCTTCCATTAGCCTCCTTTAGGTGATAGAAATTAGCGTGTATCCTTTCACCTTCAGCAATAAGTCTTCTAGATCCTACTTTTCTAATCTCACAACCATTAGAAGGAAATGTAAGATTGTATCCTTTTCCACATATTTGAATGACACTTAGGAGATTGTGTTTCAAACCTTTGACATGAAGGACATACTCAATTATATTCTTTCTATCAACTGTTATATCACCTTTTCCATAGATTTGTGCTAACTTATCATCACCAAACTTGAAAGCTCCACCATTAACCTTCTTGGGACTAATTAACTTACTTATTTAACAAGTCATGTGGTGAGAATAGACATTTTAAATTATCTAAGAATTTACTTCTTTTATATGAAAGGTAGTCCATACTACCATAATTGATTTTTCATTATTCTACAAGGTAGTAGACCTCTTGTAATCTCCAAATTTCTTATTTTTTCCTCCCAAATCCATTAATAGGTTTTCATAATTTGAATCATTATCTTCATCTCCAATATTATCACACAATATAGGAGTTGGTTCATCATAAACCACCTTTACATCCTTCAAAAGTTTGCTTCACCCAAAGAATTTGAGTGCAACAAAATTTTGCAGCAATATATTTAGCCTCTTCTATAGATAAGGACATTGAATCCTTGTTTTTATTGAACCATGAGACCAACCTATCTCCCAAAAATAATTCACTTCCACTTGTACTTCCCTCAATCATCCAAACAACCTACCCAATCAACATCAGTATAGGCACTCAGAGAGAAATTTTAATCCTTTTTATACCATATGTCATAATCTAGAGTTCCCTTTAAGTACCTAAAAAATATTTTCACTTCCTTTCATTAGATTACTTAGGATTGGCTTCAATATGGCAACCAAACATACCACATGCATATTATTAGGTCTAGAAGAAGTTAATTACAATAAACCTCCAATAATAGACCTATAAAGAGTTTGATCAACCTCTAGAGACTCATCAAATTTTCTTAATTGACAACCAGCCACCATAGGGGTGCCTACTAGTTTGGAATCCTTCACCACAAATTTATTCAACATTTCCTTTACAAATTTGGCCTAAGAAATCAATATACCACTATCTTGTTGAACAATTTGAAGCCCCAAGAAATAAGAAAACTCACCAATCATGTGCACCTCGAATTATTTCTACATCTCTTATGCAAAATTTTTGCACATATCATCATCTCCACCAAAGATGATGTCATCAACATAAACCACTACAATCAACAACTTGTCTTCCTAAACCTTAATATACACATTATTATCTACATTAACCTTTTTGAATCCTTGATAATGTAAATACTTATCTAGTGGAGCATACCAAGCTCCAAGAGCTTTCCTGAGACCATAAAATATTTCTTGAGTCTGCAACCATATCTAGATCTTCAAATAACTTCAAACCATTTGGTTGCTCAATATATACCTCTTCATCTAGATCACCATTCAAGAAGGTAGACTTGACATCTATTTGATAGACTTTAAATTTCTTATGAGCAACAAGAGAAAGAAACATTCTTATAGCCTCCATTCTAGCTATTGAATATTTTTTTCCCTAAAAAAAATACCCTCAACTTGAGAATATCCCTTGCATACCAATCTGGACTTGTTTCTTACAACTTCACTAGCTTGATTCAACTTTCTTTGGAACACCCATTTAGTTCCAATCATATTCTTATCAACAGGTCTAGGAACCAATTCCCAACTCTATGTTTTTCTCTATTTGATCTAGTTCTTCTTCCATTTATTTTATCCAACTATCTTTTCTAGCATCAAGAAAGTTCTTGGGCTCCAATTTTGATAATAAACACAAACATCCTTGTTTAGTTTCCCTTAAAAAATTTCTTCTTTTCATCAAACCTTCATTTTTGTCTCCAATTATCTGATCTATAGAGTGGTTCTTCTACACATATTTTGTTAGAGTTTTGAGATTATTCACTGGTTCAGGTTCCTTTTCTTCTTTCTCTTCTATTTATTCTTCTTCTTCTTCTTCTTCTTCTTCTTCTTCTTCTTCTTCTTCTTCTTCTTCTTCTTCTTCTTTAATCCAAGGTAGTATATTAGATCCAGAAACCTTAGGTTCTTGTGTTATCTGACACAAGTCTTCATCTAATTTAGCATTTTTTCTTTCAATCATCCTTCCTAATCTCTTATTTTAGCATATGCAAGTCTTTCTCTTGGTTGAGTAACCAAGAAATATTTCTTCACCACACCTCGAGCCAAACTTAAAAAGGTGTTCCTTTGTCTTCTAATATAAAATTTCCTTCAAAACAAAATTCTGAAATATCTAGTAGTAGGAGGTCTTCCATACCATAGCTAATAAGGGGTCTTATTGTTGTTGAACATCAACTTCACTCTTTTATGTAGATAAACAACTATGTGAACTTCTTCCTTCCAATAAATTTTCAATAGATAAAGATTTTGCATCATTTTCCTAGCCATTTCTTGCATAGTTCTATTCTTCCTTTCTACTACATTTTTCCGAGGGATCCTAGAAGTAGATAGTTATCTCCTAATGCCATGATCTTCACAAAAAAAATAAAAAAATTCAAATGAAGTAAATTCAGCTCTTCTACCAGACCTTCAATAGTTGATCTTAACATCCATTTCATTCTCAACTTTTGTTGAAAGAATCTTAAACTTATCAAAGGATTTTGATTTCTCTCTAAAGAGAGTAACCCAAGTCATTTTAGTGTAATCATCTACAAGAAACATAAAATACATTTCACCTTTTTGAATCCTTGTCCTTGTAGGTCAATGCAAGTTAGTATGTATAAGTTCAAGTGGCATTATAGTGGAGAATTCCATTTCTTTTGAAACTTGTCCTTGTTTTCTTTCTCATTTGATATTCTTTACATAATGTGTTTTTAGGCTTGGTTATCTTGGGCATATCTCTCACAACATGAGAGGAACCAATCTTCATCATATTGTCAAAAACTATGTGTCATATTTTTTGTGCCACAACCAACATTCTCCAGACTAATCCAATAAGAAATTTCTTCTATTAGCCTCCTTTAGATGATAGACATTACCACTTTTCCTTCTACCTTCAACAACAAGTCTTCTAGATCCTACTTTTTTGATCTCATAACAATTAGAATGAAAAGTAAGATTGTATCCTTTGTTGTATATTTGACTAACACTTAAGATATTATGTTTAATACCATTGAAATAAAGGACATCCTCTGTTATATTCTTTCCATCAATTGTTATATGAACTTTTCCATCCATTTATGTTGACTTATCATCAAAAAATTTGGAGAATCCACCATTCACATTCTTGGGACTAATGAACTTACTTCTATCACTAGTCACGTGGTGAGAGTATACATTGTCAATTATCCAAGCATTTTCTTCTTCTTTTACATGAATGGTAGTCCATAAGTTGCCATTGATCTTTCATTATTCTACAAGGTACTAGACCTCTTGTAACCTCCAAAATTATTATTTTTTCCTCCCAAATTCATGAATAGGTTTTATTCATTTGAATCATTATATTCATCTTCATAGGAACAATTTATTTCCTTTAAATAGAAGCCTCTTTTGACCTTCTCTCATTTTTTATCATTAACAAATGCTTTATTAGGGGATTTAGATGTAAAATGAAAAAATATTCCATAATTGAAACACTTGAGAGGTAACTTTCCTTTGCATTTACCAATTCCTTTCTTTAGTCTTATAATAAAATTTGCTTCTACCTCATCAAAGTCAACATTTTTATAATTAGATTCATCTCTAATTTTTTTGTAACATCCTTGTCAAATTCTCTCATCTCAAAGGTAGTAAGAGAACCAAATATTTCATCAACTAAGTACTAATCCAAATCCTTGGATTATTCCATAGCAAAAACTTTATAACTATAATATTTTCAGAGATATCTCAAAAACTTCTTCACAATTTCATTTTATTTCACTTCTCCACCAATGCTAGTGATACCAAAAACAACTTCATGTACTTCAAGCATATAACTTGCAATGTCTTCATCCTTTGTCATCTTTAAAGTATCAAATATTCTCTTAAAGATCTACATCTTGTCTTGCTTCACTTTGGTGTCTCTTTCATAGATGTTGCTAAGATTTTCCTAGACATCCTTAGCACAACTACAATTCATTACATTTAAATTTTTTGAATTGGGTAATCCACACAAGAGAGCATTATTATCTTTGGCATTACACTCATATAACTTGATATTAGTTGGATATATTGGGAGAGTAGCAGGATAAACATACCCATCCTTAACTAACTGTCAAATACCAAACCCAAGAGAGAGTATATGGCATTCCATTATCAATTTTTAGAAAGCATTATTAGTCCCATGAAATCTAGGACCCTTGTATGAACCATCATGTGATATCTCAAATCTTTGCCTCAAGTGGTTAAGATTCTTTAGAGGAACTTGGCTCTAATGACAATTCTTAAACACACTAGATATTGAGAAGGGGGTGAATCATTATCCACAAAAAATTAAACCCCTTAGGAACTTGAATTCCTTAGCACAATACAAAATTCAATACCTTAAGAGGATTAGTAGTACAAAGAAAGATATAACAATTTAAACCCTCAAAAAATTCAGCAATGAAAGATATATAAATTTTAACCTTAACCAGATTAGCAGTAATAAAAAAGAAAGAGGAAACACACATCACAAGATGACACCAGATTTACATGAAAAACCCAATTAAGGAAAAACCATTGTGAGAACTTTAACTCACAATATAAAGGCTCACTACCAAAAATACTTCCAAACAAAGACACACTACCTTAGTGCAAGATACAAAATACTTGCATAACTAAATCCAACACAACTTCAAGTGCAATATACATGGACCTGATGATATTCACTATCTTAGAGCAATATACAAAATTATTTAGCGAAAATTACAATGATTGCCAACACAAAACTCTTTTGACTAAGGAATTATACCACATTTGATCTATCTTTCATACACACTCACACTTAATTTGTGAGATCTTTAAAGAATATCCACACACCCTTTTTACTCTTTCTTGTTCACACACTTGTACACTACCTCCACATGCTTACATCTAAAATATTATTGAATTTTATCCACTACAACTCCTCAAAACTTCAATTAGGCTGGACAAGAAAGGATACAATCAATAATTTCAATAGGTTGGTCACAAAAAACATAATGCAACCCTATCCAAAAGATAGAGATGACCAAAAACAATCTTATTAAATCTTCCAATGTGATAAAAAATAATTCACATGCTAGCACACATCAACCTAAGTCAAAAAAAGGAAACATGTAGATGAAATATGTAGCACATAACAAGTTGGCCCAAAAACATTCTTCCAATTAAATTAACATGATGTGGTCCCAAACAAGACAGATAAGGACCCAAATCTATCTTAGCATATCTTCAATTGCTAGCGTAGACCAATAAGCACACAATGCAAGAAAAGGAACAATACCTATCAGCCAGATATCCACAAATGACCCAAAAAGCCAACTCAATACACAATGCAACAACAAAGAGTCCAATCAACAATGTGTAAATTTTTGGAAGTTTGAGAAAAAATTTCATTGATGATGATGTTTGCCAACATGAGCATGAAAGGTACATAATGATGTGTTGTAGTGTTTTCATTGATGTCAACATTTTTGTGAATCATTTTGATCAATTCTAATAGGTTTTTGTAGTGTTAATGAAGACATTTTTGCAATATTATTTGGTATGGAAAGATTAGTTGTGTGGAAATTTGACTAAGTGTCAAATCTACTAGTACAATGTTGTTGTGCCAATTTTTGGGTCCACACTTTGAAAATAAAGATATGTTGCAAGTATGAAGGTTTTGTCATTGATGTCTGTAGGAAGTCTACTGAAGAGTGTTGTCATTGATGTCAACTATGGGATGAAGATGTTGAAGATATTGAGAAAATCATGGAAAGAGGAAAATAGGTTATGCAAGTGTAGTTGAGACCTTCAAGAGGTGTTGTAAGTACATGGAGCTATTATTTTATTGTAGAGTCAAAATATGAGTTGGAATGAAGTAATGAGCTAAGATGATGTCTCTAGTACTTGGTTTCCAAGTGCTTTTGAGAAAATTCAATAAAAAGAGTAAACTATGTTGTGAAAATGTTCATAGTGTGCTCTAGTATCATGCTCCATATTATTTTAGTGTTGATGCTATTCCTATATAGACCTGAAAAGTTATTCAAGGTTGACAAAGGTTGCTATATTTTGAATTTGGGTTTTTGGATCATTGTACAGTGTGAGATATTTTCACTAGTGTGCCAATTAGTTGTTCAATGATGTTTTCTATGGTCTAGGAGAAATGTATTTGCTCCATGTTTCTCCATTGTTTTGCTTTAGGTTGTGCAGATTTGGGGAGTTTCTTATAATGCTTTTATATTTTTTTGTTCAATTTTTTATTTGATTTGGTGTAGAATAGTGAGAGTTTCATTTATCTATATGCAATTAAGGGTTATCAGCTACTCTGAGTTAAAGTATTTGTTAATGTGAGCTTGGATGTAGTGTTTGATGAATCTTAAGTGGTTTGTGGATTATTCTAGATTGAGTTCAAGTGAATTATGTTATCCAAAACTTTTGGCCTTATTTCAGGAAGTGTGTTGTTAATGTCTATGGTGTTTTGCATGGGTGTTGGCTGACCTTGTGTTTAACACTACATGTGAGGCTTGTACAATAATCTGACCCTAGTCTACCATAGCTACACATATCACCTCGAAACCATCAAAGCAACACACAAAAGAACCAAGAGGCCATGGAGGACTACCCAAGGAATTAATAACCTCTTAAATACAAGACATTAAGGTCCATATACATTCTCATAACAACATCATAAATTAATCTAAGAAGTATCACAAACTGGGCTATCCCATTGGGCTCCGAATGCAACAAATCCTCATGAAACTCAATGGAACTCAATGAAACTGAAGAGAACATCCAAAGATACCATCAAGGACTTAAGAGATAATCATAATCCATCATAAAATGATCCATAACCATCCATATATATAGAAGATACATCAATATAAACTGTATATCAAGTACCATAGATTAAACCCCCATTAGGTTCTTAAGGCCCAATAAAACTTTCTAAAATTTATCATAAATGTACCACAATGAAGTTTAAACATCTCAAGATCAGAAAGGACTAAAATATGAATCATAAACTATCCATAACATTCTTTTATAACATCATCCAATATGATTATTCACGAATAAAAAACAAGGCTACCAATAGATGCGTGAAACAACTTTAATCTTCATGAAACTCAACACAACTCCATGAAACTGAAAAGAAAACACCATAGAACCATATAGGACCAAATAATACACAAGAAAAATTCTGGAAACAAGAAATAAAGACCCAAAAAAAAAAAAATCATTGAATAAGTTTTGCAAACATATTCCCAAAACCTGCCCTTAAAGGCCTAAAAATGGAGGAGGGCGAAAGAAACATTCATATGCTATTAAAAGCATAGAAACACCATAATTTTCAGAAATAATAATACACAAAAATCAGCATGAAAACACTCCAAAAAGATTCCAATTCTATAGAATTCTAAAGAAAGGACCAAAAGTACAAAAACCTTACCCAGAAACGAAGCTAAATCCCTCTTGATGATAGTCAAGTTTGCCAACTATAAAATAGTCAAATCAACTCGAAATCCAAATCCGTCAAAAAAAAATTTCATATTTGACCCTCAACTACTTAGCATCATGGGAAAAATTGACCAAAAACACATCAAAATTCCACAAAATGCAAAACAACAAATGTCTCCCTTAAAAACCCTCTTTTCGAAATACCCGATTACAGTCAAACATCAAAATGAGAAACCCAACATATAGCAGCATTTCATCACTTGAAAGAAAAACTTAAAAAACATTAAAATGGAATATTCTATAACATCCATATAAATCTCTATGAATTTAAAACACAAAATTATAAATGAAGTATAGTTCACCTACCTCAAAAGATGAAAAATTTGAATGCAAGACGCTGAAAATTGAAGAAGCTTTCCAAACCTAGATTTCTAATTCAAAGCATGGTTAGAAATAAAAATTTCACACAATCTAGCAGAAAATTAATTCCCCTCAAACCATAATTAAATTCCAATTCAGTCTCGTCCAAATTTCAATTGAAAACCACTCAAAATTTCTCAAAAACCTTTGAAAAATTACTTCAAAACAATGTAAAATCACTCAATTTTCTCTTTATTCTCAAAACCCCCCAAAAAATCATTATTTATCTCCCCTAATCCACATACCCTCTAGAAAAATCCTTCCAAAAAATCTCTTCAAAAACTTCCTCACTCCCCTCTACAAATTCTCTCCAACTTGCATAAAATGAATTCAAGAAAAAGCCTCCCAAAAATCTCCCACAAAATTCCTCAAAATATCATCCCATTCTCTTCATGGGAATCTCAAAAAACTCCCTCAAAATATAATTAATTAAAATTAAAAACTATAATGTAACTTCCCACCAAAATATAATAACAAAAAAATATATAAATAAACTCACATAATTAGTTGATTTAATTAGGGTTTTCCACCAAATAAATTCAAAACACTTTAAAAGATAAAATAACCTCCTTAAAAATGGCCACTCCACCAAAATAGTAAATCAAAACACAAATATAACTTATGCTTACATATTAATTTATTTAAATATTTACTAATAAACATATCAATATATTTAATAAATAACATTAGAATATGTTAATAATTATAACCTTATTTTTCATAAAACATAATACACATAAATACATATGAAATAATATAATATCTTAAGTAGACTTTTAACCAGCCAAAAATCAAAAGGCATAATTAAACACAATTAAAATATTAATGAAACACAAATCACTCTACCAAAACCATTCGCAAACCAGGGTAAATGATATTGCCTTAGTGGCATATCGAACAGGTGACTACAACTGACAATATCACCTCCTATGAGGCAATGGTTCAAAGCTAGGATATTTAGGGCCCTATGATATCTCCACATACCACTATCAGGATTGTTTATAGGCATGCTCAGACTTGTGAGACCAGGTGGAGTCGATTCCTGGTACCTACAATCCTACATCACAAACCAAGAACATGTATATATATATCAACATAATATATAACCCAAACTCATGCATTGGTGATGGAGAATCATGGTATCATGTGTCTCTCCTAAGAGAGTGACATGAAATAATCCCCTCACACCACAAAAAGGTCACATACATGATACATGTAGCACACCATCAAATCGTTAGTCCACAATATATATATAAGGGAAATGAACATATCTAATAGAAACATGCACCATAATCATACTACACACTATATTACAATATTTATCATGAATAAGGTCACATAAGTAACATCCAACATTAGAGACATCACACTCCTAGAAAAAAAGACAAGCCTTAAGAATTAAGTAGAAGGACTATAATTAATTCCATCACTAAACTAGGGTTCAGTGTCATAATACCTATTAGTAGTACACAGACTGGAGAGGTATTACAATTCTCTTTAAGCCTTTTATGCCTTAACCCACAAATTCGACTTGATAAGTAAGTTCTTGGAAGTAAAATCCAATGCACCACTTTAAAGAATGCCTTAGAAATGGACTTGGTTGGCTACTACACAAAGGTTTTTAGTGACAACAAAATGAGAACACCTTACGTACACTACCATCTGCCTGCCACTTAAGGTATTAAACCATTCCCTTTCACTTTTGAAGATGGATTAGGTGCAATATGTTGTTTCCCAGGATTGAAGCTACTTTTATTACAATTTCACAACCTTATTTAAATCTCGCCAATAAACGTGCTTGCAAGAATCGCTAGTTCTCCATTATGGGATGTATCTCCTAGTAGGCTCTCTCTTACTAAGAAAAATGCTATTTCTCTTCACCCAAGATCACACAAAGCGTAAGGGGAGAGGATACGTAGCAAATTCTTAGGGTGACTCAAAACAAGAAATTACACTTGAGTGTTTCTCTTCACCCATGATTGCATGAAGCACAAGGGGAGTGGATACACACTAGAAGTGTACACAAGCAAGACAAGCACATCAAAAACTCATTCATTTTAACCCAATATCTCAAAATGACTTCATTTTAAGAACCAATGGAAGTGTTTGTTTGTTTTATCCAATTTTAATTGATATTGTAAAATGAGGTTGTACGGATTCAATTTTAACCAACTTTGAAAAGACTTAAAATAATTGTGAATTTTAAGCCCAATAGAAATTTAGTGGTTCTAAAACGTAAAGAAAAGTAGCATATGATGCGATATAATTGTCCCATTAGTGTAAAAGCACTTTTTACAATGTAAGGTCAAATGATAGTATGCTCCTTTACTTCATTTTTTTCCAAATATATGCAAAACCAGTTAGCCTCACAAAACAAAACTAAGTGTTAGTAAAATATTAGCTCGAGCATATGAAACTGAAAATTTAAAACATGCATGAAAATTGACCCTCTATTTTTTACCAGTAAAAAAGCATCGTTGAAATAAAATGCATTGTTGAAGCTATCAAAGGTGTCACTAAAGCTGAAGTGCATTTCTCTAGCGAAATTCAGATGTGTCGCTCTACACCAAAATAGGGACATCAATAGAATCACTATATTGAACACATCACCAAATTAAAAATCATGATATTAGTCAAAAAGTTAGGTGCATCACTATATTTAATAGGTGTCACCATTTTTAATATGCATCATTGTATTTCAATCAAATGTGTCTCTATATGCCAACACATCTCAATAGCGTCCCTATAGCCATCAATAGTGTCTCCATTTTTTTGGAACCTACAACTCATAGAAACTTAAGAGTAATTCATCAAAAAAAGTTAGTAGAGCCCTCCTTCTAGTGTGAAAATGTGATTGTAATCATATTGTAGGATAAACAAAACATATCCTAATGAATTTAAGAATTATTTAACCCCCTAAGCTACAATCCCAATGAGATGTTCAAAAGCTTCAAAAACTAAGAAACCATTAAACTAAGCATGAAATAAATATGAAAGCTTAAAATAAACCTAATCTAGTCCAAAAAAACCTTATCCCATTGGGGTAGTGGTGTCATAGTGATATGGAATAACAACCCTTTCCCAATCCCTTGCATAAAATGAGCAATTAACCAAACTCCATTGTTGGAAACTAAGCTAAAATTGATAAAACGATGCTATCAGTGGATGAAAAGGATGAAAAATCTTCATAATGGTGCAAGTATGAATAAAGATAGTATTCAATAGGGAAGCATAGCTTTTCTTTTATGTAAGTGGATCCATTTCTCTCCTAATGTGAGGTATTATCTAGAGAGAAAATGAAGAATCAAGGGTCAAGATGGAATAAAGGGTGAAGAAATGGATCAAGGATTCTCATCAATGGATGAGGATCAAAGGTCACATGGATAAAAGAAACCATCAAGGGCTCACAATGATTCAAACGAACACACTTTTAAAGTTTTTAGAAAGTTTGGTAGAGAGTTTGTAAGGAAAGAATATTCCATTTTTGGAGCCAAATAGAAGAATATTCCTTTGGAATATTCCATATGCAAGTGGATGGGTGAGGAAAATTAGTAAATAGTAATTAAAAATAATTTTTAATTGTGAAATTTGATGAATTTGAGAATTATTATTAAATAATTAGTTTATTTAATGAAAAGGGGATGCAAATGACATTTAATTCAATAATTTAGGATTATTCAATTAAATGAGAAGACATAAGTGTTTAAACTAAATAATTTGATTTATTCAATTAAATAGGGTGAAAGGTGAATGCGAAAGGGGGTGAATTAACCTAATTAGATCAATTAGATTAATAGATGCAAATGATGAATTTAATTAAATAACTAGGCTTATTTAATCAAACAGGCGAAAAGAAGGTGAAGTTTTAGGACAAAATGATATTAGTGATCGGATTCAAGTGTGTAATATCATTCAAGACAATTTTAAGTGTCTAAAGTACCTACCAAGTATCTCCTTTTTATATTATTAATGCTTTGTTAAACTAACATTCCACAAATTCTCTTTAAATGTGACTATACAAATTTCACTTTGTAATTATTTTTCTCAAATTCAATTTCTTCTCAAATGAAGAAAGTTCCCCAACTCTTTCATAAGCTATTGGTTTTGATTTGGTAATTTTATTTATATCTTACCATTTCCAATAATTTTACATGGTTCACGATTACCCAAATAAACTTGTCCAACATCAAATTGAACAAAATATAAAAGATATGTCCTTGGGGTGTGGCATGAAATGAAACCCTTGATTCTAACACCCAAGAATAAATAAAAAATATTTAATGAAATGATTAAATAATATTGCAACACATTACCTTCTATGATTTCTTCTTTCCTATTTTCTTATTATCCATCTCCTTGTTTTCCCTTTTTAAACAAACATTATTTCTTCAAGAATCCTTTCTTCTTGCAATGCTAACTCTCCATCCTTTTTTTGGATTTAGATCTTCCCTTCTGAAACTTCTAATGATTACTTGGGCTCTTTCCTCTCTCCCTTCATCTTCCCCTATTATCCATAGTCAAAACATTACCTGATGTCTCACCTATTCTTTCCGCATCCCATTTCTTTGCTAAGGATAACACCAAAAGCATCATCAAACAATATAGTGCTTGACCTAGAAATATAATTACTCATGACCATTACAAGCTATTCCAACATTCTAGAAATAAGCATAAAATCAAGAGAGCCCTAACCTCATCATCAAAGGTTACACTTATATAAATAAATTGATTAGTGATCATGTTATACTCATTCAAACAAAAAGAAATAGATCTACCTCCTAACATTTTCAAATTAAATAAAAAATTCATAAGGAATACCTTGTTTGAAGTTAGGGATTTTTCATATATTTTAGCCAATGTTGACATTAGATCTACCATTTTAATTTATTTTCATATTTTAAAATCTTTTGACTCTATACCAAACATGTATATATTATTCCTAGTGTATTTTAATAAAAAATCTCCCATTCTTGATTTATCATATTCACGTCAGCTTCCTTTTTTGTTCAATTGTAAGAAATGATCATTCTAATATAAATAATCCTCCATTTGTATCTTCCATAGCTGATGATTTTTTCCATTTAACATATCAACCCTAAATTTTCCTTCTTTTTCCATTTCTTCTATTTGAACCAAGAACCCTCCTTTCATGTTTATTAGCTAGAAATAAATGTATGACTCTAATACTAGTTGTTAGGAATAGGATAATAGAGCAATGTATATTAAAAAAATTGCATAAATAAGATCTAAAAAAAATTTAAAAAAATAGACACACATATATATGTGATTCACCTACAATAGGCTATATCCACCAATAAAAATTCAGCCCTTTCCTTTATTTCATCTCATAAAATGAAAGGTTCTAACCTAAAAAATGTCCACTATAACTTTTTGTTCCATCTATCTGTAAGAGAGGGGGACAAACCACATCAAGGCTCTAGGTCACAGAGAGCTGAGAGCGGAGGGCTTCCCTAACTTACATCACTCTAAAGGGATGTTTTGGGAATAGGGATCAAGAATGATGAAGACTATAATGTACTTCAATCACTCTTTAGACCTAAACTTTAGTTTGGGCTAGGCAAGCTAGTTTTTGGAGTTGGTATTGTGCCTTAGAAAACTCTATGTTTGAGGACACTAATGCAGTTATAGGACATCAACACGGTGCATTGGTGTCTCTCGGGCGTGCTGGTGTCTCTACAATCAGAAAATAGTGAATGTAGTACAAACAACTCAAAAACTAACTAATTGACCTAGTTGGTTGGTTTCAATGGGAAAAACAAAATAATAAAGTAGGATAGATATGAAAGAAGATGATAAATCAGGTATATAAAAGCTAAAGTAATAAATATACTCTCACAAAAATGCATGTTTTCCAACTAGCTCCACACACTCTTTCACCTACACACAAGAAGGGGAAAATTGTTGGGGTTGTATAGGGGTCTACCTCAATCAGACCCTATTTTTGGTGTTTCCACCTCCACAGATAGCCAAATAGCAATGAGATAGAAATATATGATAAATAAGTAAAGAAAGAAGGAATGCAAATAACACTACAAAACAGTAAAGAGCTACTCAACCAAATCACAAAGGAGAGGAACAAAATGTTACCACCTCTACCAAGAGCTCACTAGCCAATGGAGGAGAAAGAAGTCTTGAACAACCACCATAGCCTCAATTGTGATGAAGGGAGGTCTCACAAAACCTCAATCCCACGCTGCAATGGCTTGCTTCACACTTGCTTTGTGGAGTTGACGGAGTGTTGTTACTGCAAATGGAGTGTTGAAAATGTTGGAAGTGCTTCATAGTGAAAGAATGATGGATTGGATTCTTAGAGATTGTGGAAAGGGAAGGTTTGAATGAAGAATGGATAAATTTGAAGGAGAAGAGTGAAGAATCTACCATTTTTGGGGTCGGTTTGTTGAAGAGGGATGTTACAAATCGACTCCAATCAAAAGTGTAATGCCTCTTCCAACTTCAGATGCAGGAATCCATCAAGGACATAAGCATGTCATGTAGATGTCTACACACCACACACGCATCCCTGACAAATATTATTCTATTGACATAAAGGAAAAATTCCAAGTGGAAGGAAGGTAGCTTACTGATGTAGAATTTTGACTTTGGATTTGGTTTTCTAAGGTGAGGATGTGTAAAAGGGGAATTTGTGTAAGGGGTGAAAATTCACTCCTATACATTTTTCCCCCACTTTAGCAAGCAAGAATATTTGATGATGCTTCAGTAAAGTAGATGAAAGAGTTAGAAGGGTTAGAAATTTATACCTAAACCGTCGAGCAAGCAGACTACAATCTAGTGAGCTCAAAAGCCCAAGGTAGGCAAAGGACTCCATAGCCCTGTAGAACTATGAAGCTTTAGAATGAAATTGTCTTATAGGCCCGCATACCCACAAGGAGGCAACCCCCAAGATCTCTCACATGAAGGAAGCACCTCACAAGCCCACAGACCTACAAGGAAGGTTTCCTCCAAGATCTCTCACATGAAGGAAACCCAAAAAAGCACCTTATAGACCCATAGACCTGCAAGGAAGGTGTCCTCTAAGATCTCTCACATGAAGGAAACCTAGAAAAACTACCTTACAGACTCATAGACCTACAAGGAGGCATCCCCCAAGATCTCTCACATGGAGGAAACCTAGAGGAAGGAGACTCCGTAGAGTTGTATTAGAGAGCAGCTTTATAGGCACACCTGCAAAGAGACATGTTTACCGACAAATAGAACATTTCTCAAAGTGGCCATGCATGCAAGTAAGTGGATAGTCACATAGACCATCAACAAGCTGGAAAAATTTCAAAGGGGTCTCTTGGGAACCTGACGTGAAGAAAGGGGTCCACTCAAGTGACGTGGTATTTGAAAGTGTGAAGGAGATGTTTTTTCTCAAATCGATTCAACACCAAGGAATGCCTCTGAAAGATGTTCACTTCATCAAGGAATTCGAAAGGAAGAAGATGTCATCTTGCGAGGGAAAGATTCAAGTTGATCCCACCTCGAAGGAAAGTTTCAAGTTCTTTCTTTGAGAACCCATGATAATAATAATATATAAAATGATTTGTCATCAACCCCCTACTATATTAGACCATGTGAAGAATGCATGAGAAAACAAATTAAAAATAAAAAATTGGGTCAACATGGAAGGGAAGCCTAAATTCCCCCAACACTTTGTATCGTCCCCATTTTTCTGAAAACAATCACAAACATGGATGAATGATGATAAAAATAGAAGACGGTTTGCGACACAAAAACCATGCATGTATCCAAGCACCAACAAGGGTGAAAAGGGTCATTCAGGAACACATAACATAGTCAAGGGGGAACACATCATAGCACACACACACATCTAATCTAAAGATAAAGAAGAGGCCTCCTCCTAACACTAATCGACCAAGAGGCCATCTTCTTCCCACTCCAGATCATCATAGGGGGAAGGAGGAAAAGCCTACAATGGTGAAATATTAAGGGGAGGAGCTTCCGACCCTCCCACAACAAGGGATAAGGAAGAAGGCCCCACAAGGTCTCCTCCACTTGGCTCTTATGGAGCTATGGTCATTGATTTTGTGAAGATCACTGATAAGGCTGAAACTTCATCTAGAGAGTTAAACATGCACTTTGTTGGAGTTCCATGTCATACCTCAATGGATACAGAGGGTTGTGCCTGAGATTCACCACTTGGTTAACCAAGTGACTCGGGAGCGATGAAAAACTCAGGGGAATTTGGGACTAGCTTTGTCACTAGGATAGAACAAGTTAGCGTAGGACCATCCTTCAGAGAAGGCGGGATCCTCTTATGTTCTCCATTGCTGGAAAGGCCATGCTCAACCTTCTGCTTTGTCAGGGGATGTGAACTCCCCATAGATGAGGTAGGAGGCATAGAGGAGGAGGAGGAGGAGAATACCACAACAAATACCACTAAAGTATTTGGCATATCCACGAGCTTTGGGAAAGGTAGGATGCCTATAAGGGACATCAATAAGGGTGGCTTGACCAAAGGAGTGATGAAAACCTACACCTTTTTGGGGTCAGGCACATTCACACTCATTGCGAAAGCTAGAAGAAAGACTAAACTAGATTGAATGAAAGTAGAGGGGAGGAAAGAGGAGGATTCATTAGGAGACCCTAAGACAGGGGTGGTTGAATCCTCTTCCATTATTTGCAAAGTGGTTTGCTTGGCTGTGAGAGCCTTTCGTCGATGCTTGTTCTCATGTGCAAGGTAGTCTCTATGGCTCTTCGAGCTAGATACCAGAGGTTGCAAAGGAGAAAAAGACTCCTACTCATCGATGGGAGTGTCCACCATAGCTATTTCGAGTGGAGGGATAGGCTCCTGAATGGGAGAAGGAGGAGTAGGTTGAGAAGTAGTGTGGGGAGTTGGTTCCAATGCCACATCAAGCCTCTTCTCATTTACTGCTTTGGGAGCAGAAGTGGTGGGAGGCTACAGAGGTTGGGACATAGAGGATTCTCGAGGGGACCTCTTCCCTTGCCATACAAGTTGTACGAAGGTTTGAGTGGCTTAATGGGAAGGTTCAATTTCCTAATCATAGGCTTTAAATGCCAAGCAGGTATTATCGAACTCAATGGATAAAAGCTAGGCATATTCATCCAAAAATCTTCTCTAGAAAGAGGAGTGGGAGAGCCATCTCAGGAACATGAGAGATTCTCTTTTCCCTTTCGAGAAGGGGAGGCAGTCGACTATTGTGCTACCAAGAGGGTAAATTTCAGTTGTCCCTTTCCCTCAGTCTTATACTTCACATAGTTTTTGTAAAGTAGGTTTTTTCTTGGAGGGAGCGAACTGACTGGGTTAGGCCAAAAATGATTCAATGAGTAACCCCCACGAGACACCAATGACTAGTATCCAATGTCATGAACTACATGCACAACACCTTCATGGGAGAACTTCAAACATTTATGGATGAACAAGGTGATTCCATTCATGGAAGCTAGCCAACTTATGCCCAACTTCATATTGAATAAATCCAAGTCTGGGATAACATCAAAAACTATGTCTAAAGCCCTAGGTCCAACTAGTACAGATAGAGTTACCGATCCATATGGCTTAACAGAAATACCATCATGTGTATGGATGGTAGATTTTGTTTCTTCGTACTCCTTTCTATGCAATGGATTAAACCCAACATCTCTTCTTTAATAACATTCACTTAGCTCACGGGGTCGACTAAGACCCCTATCACAATGTTGCCATTGAAGCGAGTAGGAATGTAGAAGGGAGAGGGCTTGTTGTTTAAGGGTAAATCCTATGACGTAAATGTCACATCCAGGGAGCTGAGGCATAGGTTGCATGGTAGGAGTAACTGTGACCATGTTAACATACGCCTCAGGCTAAGTGGTAGAATCAGAGGGATCGCTAATCATGTTGGCAGAGTGATAGAAATGGGTTCATGTATATTTGCAACTCACTATTTGCTCTCACCACCGATTTGTTTTTATTTTTTTTACTTCCATCAAAATGAATAGTACCATCCTTGATGTAGTCATGTATCTCATTGCATAGGCACATACAATGTTCAGTATCATGTCTGTTAACTCGATGGTACTGATAGAAGGTATTCAATTTGTACCAGTTAGGGTAAGGTTTCTTGAGAGGTTATGAGTTCTTCAAGGTTATGATCTTATCTTTTACCAACTTCTGCAAGATGGAGAAATAATATTTTGCTAACTTTGTGAACTTTCTCTTGTGTTTGAGACCGTTATCATTCGTGGTGGTCACTACATTCACAATAGCCTTGCATTTTCTAGAGATCAATACAATGGACTTTCCTTTTGAATGAGAGCATGAGGATGATCCCCTGAACTAAACTATTGTTTGTTGGTACTCTCATAATGTAGCAAACAAATGCATGAAAGAAGGGTATTTCATAAGGGAAAAATTCTCCTATTGAGGTCTTTGCAAGTTCCTTATGAATACCTTCTACACATCAAAATCGAGCAACAAATATGAGATTTGTGAGAAGAGCACTTATTACCGTACTATAAAATCAGTAATCCTTTTGTTATCACCTTGTTTATATCAGACGAGATTTGAAAAGGTCATCTTCGGTCTGATGTTGGCTTGGAACTATCAGAGAAACTAATTTACAAGTTGATCAAATGAGAAAATGGAGCTATCTAGTAAGGAACATTACCACTCGAGCATTATATCCTTAAGAGATCGAGGGAATAATTTTTCCATCAATGCATTGTGATGGAAGAAATATGTACACATGGCATTAAAGGTAGACACGTGCATTTTTGGGTCCTCTTTTCTGTCATATTTTTTAAATTTTGGAATCTCCATTCCTTAGGGGAAGGGAGTGTTTAAAATTTCTACCAACAATGGGCTATGTTAGAAAAGGGGTTGAAACATAGGCTAGGCAGAGGCTTGGGAGAGAATCGCTAGCTGGCTTTGCATCTTACCCATATTCTAAAGGGTATTTAGAATAGGGTCTTGGGATGAAAAAGGTCCAGTGGAACCTCCTCTAGAACCACCACTGGAGCCACCTTCGGAAGCACCGGTGTAACCACTGTCAGAACCACTACCAGAGCCACTACCACTAGTAGGGCCTCCACCGGAGCCACCCTTGCTTCTGAAGCCACCATCATGGCCTTCAACAAAACCACCTTTGCCAACACCACTTACACCACCAAAGACATCACAAATACCAAAGCCTCCACCACTCAACTCGCCAAAACCTCCACCACTAGAGGTGACAGGAGGGGTGAAACTAAAAACCAGGGGTATTTTGTTTGCTTTGATAGTTTTGGATCCCTCAAGGGTAGAAAGGATGTTGATCAATGGGACTGTGCCATCCATGTATACAGATGTGGGAGGCATCCTCATTCCTAGTTGTCTCTCATGTTCCTCAAAAGTGGCCTCTTTTATAATGTTAGGATTGTTTAGAAGAGCACATGCTTCAGTCAGACTAAGGAGACTAGTGAGGAGTTTTATACATGTTCGGTCTTTTCCCACCATATACTTTATTTTGTTGATACCTAACATCCCTAGCCATCTTCAGGTCCTTTTCTAGGTGATTCTCCAAGTCACCCAATCCTTTGCTAAGGATAGAGATATATTCTAAAGGAATGTGAATGGTCTCATGCTTGTCTACAGACAATGGTGTAGGAGATGTAGGAGGAGTGGGGACATGGCCAATCTCATTGGAGATCCCTACTTCTCCCCTTGAAAATTTCCCCTGAGCAACAAGACCAATGACAGATCCATCAAGAAGGCTTGTAGAGAAACTGGTAGTGACCTTCGTCCTCTCCATCAAAAGGTTTCACAAAATTCTCCTAAAAATGTACCTGGAAGTCATGGACTGGGTTGTGATGCTCATAAACCTTCACAACCCTCAAGTGTTCAACGATCGTAAGGTACCAAGGAAAAGACCTAACACCAACAAATGGTCAGACTTTAGTTCACGTCAGGTTCACCAAAAATGTAAGAGAGGTGTACCAACCACATCAAGGCTCTAGGTCATGGAGAGCCAAGAGAAGAGGGATGCCCTAACATACCTCACTCTGAAGGGATGTTTTGGGAATAGGGATCAAGAATGATAAATACTATAATGTACTTCAATCACTCTTCAGACCCAAACTTTAGTTTGGGCTAGGTGAGCTAGTTCTTGGAGTTAGTACTATACCTCAAACAACTCTCCTTTTGAGGATGGCGAAATAGTTCTGGGATGTCAACGTGGTGTACTAGCATCTCTTAGGCACACTAGCATCCGTACGGTTAGAAAATAGTGAACACAGTATGAACTACTCAAAAACTAACTAATCAGCATGGCTAGTTGGTGTTGATTGGAAAAATAGAATAATAAAGTAGGAAAAATACAAATGAAGATGGTAAAGCAAGTAGATAAAGGCTAAAGTAATAAATATAATCACACAAAAATTCACGTTTGCCAGCTAGCTCCACATGCTCTTTCACCTACTCACAAGAAGGAAGGGGAAAAAAATTTGGGCTATATAGGGGTCTACCTCAGTCATACCCCCATTTTGGTGTTTCCACCTCCACAGATAGCCAGATAACAATGAGATAGAAATATACGATAAAGAAATAAAGAAAGAAGGAATGTAAATAACACTACAAAAAACTAAAGAGCTACTCAAGAAAATCACAAATAAGCAAAGCAAAAAGTTACCACCTCCACCAAGAGATCACTAACCATTGGAGGAGAAAGAAGGCTTGAACAACCACCATAGCCTCAACTGTGATGAAGGGAGGTCATGCAAAACCTCAAGAACATGCTGCAATGGCTTGGTTCACACTTTCTTTACCGAGTTGACGAAGTGTTGTTGCTACAATGGAGTGTTGAAAATGTTGGAAGTTCTTGAGAGTGTGAAAGAAGGATGGATTGAATGCTTAGAGATTACAAAAAGAGATGATTTGAATGAAGAATTGGTGAATTTGAAGGAGAAGATGGAAGAATCTACCTTTTTTGAGGTCGGTTGGTTGAAGAGGGACGTTGTAAATCAACTCCAATAAAAATTGTAACACCTCTACCAACTTCAGATGCAAGAATCTGTCAGGGACGTAAGTGTGCCGCATGGATTTCTACATGCCATGTGCATGTCCCCAAAAAATATTCTTCTACTGAAACAAAGGACATATGCCAAGTGGAAGGAAGGCAGCTTGCTGATGTGGAATTTAACTTCAGATTTGGTTTTCTAAGGTGAGGATGTGTAAAAGAGGAATTTGCATAAGGGGTAAAAATTCACTCCTATACACTATCATAGACTCCTCAAACAATAAAATCTAATACATTGTTATGCTAAAATTCCCTCATAAAATTGGTTTCATTCTAGGGAAATAAAAACCAACATAATCTCTATCATTATATCTATGATCTAATGATAAACAATTTAGATTTATAATAAAAATATATATAGAATGTGACTTTTCAGGGGTGATTTCTTTGAACTGCCATGGACCTTGGACCCTATTACCAAAGGGATGCCCCCCATAGACCTCAAAAGGGGGTACCCCTTGCATCCCCCCATGATAGAAATATTGACCAATAAGATCAAGATCCATAACAAACAATCTTTTTGATTTTTGAATAATATATAAAATGGATTTTGGAGTGTGGAATTTTTCTCAAAAGGGTTTTTCCCCATGCGAGTCAATATGTTGTGTTATTAATTACATTTGTGTTTAGTTTTGATAACAATTGTAAAGATATATGTTTTCAGTAACTCTTCTTTCAATATTAATGTACACGATGTTTTTCTGCTACCTAAACTTATTTACAAGTGGTATTAGAGCTTGACCACCTTTAGTTTTATTTGTGGTTTGCTGGTATTTTTGAACTAATCTAATTTTGATTGAGGGATTATACAAAATATACTTTGTGATGTTGTTGCAAATATTTTTAGATGGCAAATACGTTAGTGAAAATAGAGCAATTTTTTTTGGTAACAATGTTATGATCTGAAAGCTAAATATGGAGGATTTTGTAATTGATTGAGTTTTGTGGGATTTAATTAATGAGAAAGTTTCAAGGCTTATATATTCTACTGTGGCTACTCAATATTATGTTATAAACCATTGATCCAAGTTTCTAATCAAATTGTCCCCAATAAACTCTATTTAAATCAATGCTTGTAAAGAGTCTTTTGTAGAGAAACTATGGAAGAAACTTAGTGAGATATATCAATCTAAATATTCAGTGAACAATATTTTATTTAGGAATTAATTATATTTTCTTATAATGAAAGAGGGTGGAAAACCCATAAACCACCTAAGCATATTTGAAATTTTGGCGGTTCAATTGGAATTAGTTGGCGCAAAAATGGATAAAGATAAGATATGTTTGATCTTCCAATGTTCTTTTAATGATTCATGGCATTCTCTCACTATAGTTATTGGGAGAAATTATGTTTTCTAGAAATTTGAGTTTTTTTTTTGTTCTTTTATTTACAAAGAGATGGCAAGGAAATAAGAGTGAGAATCTTTTGTTTTTTCTTTCATTTTTATGGCGATACTCACTATTCTTTCCTTTTATTTATAATTTTTTCAAGAATACCTAAGAAAAAGGAAATAAAAATGAGAATCATGAAAAATAAAATTAACTTATTATTTTTTTTTAGGTTTATCATTTTATGATAAATAAAATTAGGGTAGGTACATGGGGAGCACAAAATAGGCATTTAATCTTATATTATTGTAACCAAAATTTCACAAGATTCACATAGTGAATAATAATGTATCCTATTAACTGACTATATTTTGGTAACAAAACTGGATATAATAAATTTCATATTTCCAGGTTCAACCATGGGAGCTGCCATTTTTAGGCACCATAGAAAAAGAGTAGATACAATAGTCATTCAAGGTAAACTACACATCTCTTTGTAATTGTATTAAGTCTACAATTAAAGATGAAATAATATTCCCAAGGACTCAAAGGATTATATTTCCTTCAAATATGGTATCAATTTTCATCTCCAAAATCATTGATTTGGTAAACGATTATCAAATAGTACAAAGCATTGCAGTAAAGACAATTAATGATGTTTTCCTAGCGAATAATGCATTACTCCAAAGTGTCCAAGCCTATGATCCATGAAATGGTGAAGCCTATGTAGGAGGACTCTTTCCAAGGAATTATTTGGTGCATAAGCAAACATATGTATAAATTCTTGAAGCAATGAAGATGTCCACGCTAGACTGCTTTGGACATTTGTATAAAGTGCTTGCTAAATTTCATTTTGAATTGGGTAATGAAGTAGTTAGTAAGGTCAAAAGAAATTATAATGCAATTTCAATCATCTTGTAGCATGAGTGTGTTGTACATAAGCAAAAAATCTCCCTCAGCAAGTGCCTGATATTAATATCATAGTACATTTAGAGTCAAACAATCAAGTTGAAGATGATATTCAAGAAGAAGTTGGAGAAAATTTTGTGCAATGCCCTATTGTTGGGGGTGAATATTAGTAAAGGATCTTATTTCATTTTTTTTGTGTAACTATGATGTATTGCACATTTTTTCTTTTAGGTATATATATTAGGTAGTATAATATATATTTTGGGGATAGGCTGAAGGGGGAAAAAATGTAATTTTGTGAAGAATTCTAGCCATCTTTACTACTAAGGTTGATGGTTATCATATGTATTATAAATTTTGGGATGGTTAGTAGTGGCAATAGTAGGAAATCAGGAATAATATCAACTATCTTTGATAGTATGTCAAAAGTATTTGTCATCTTTGTATTTAAAACTCTATATATATTAATATAATATATAAGCTTATAGCCTTTTAATTAAAAAAAAAAAACATATTTATTTTGACGAAAATCTATTATCATAAATAAGTAGTTAATATTTTCTCAACAACACACAAAGGAATAAAAATATACTCTGGACCATATTATCACCAACTAACTAAAAAAAATCCCCCTTTATTTTTTTACTAATACATATATTTGTCAGATAAATTATATTAAAGTCCTTGTCTAATTAGGAATGGATATAATGCATTTTAGCTAGCATGCTTAGATTCACCTAATAAGTATGTGTTATCTTAGGTGGCATCCTCTACTTTGACATCTTTAGTAAAATTAAAATGTAAATCTTGGACAAAAAATGTGAAGTACTAGGTGATCCTACCTTTATTATACATTCTTATAGGGAAGTGTTCCACAACACAATTAATGTGGACCTTAATGTGCTCTTTGATTTTTTTATGATACTTATGTAGTTTGAATAGGCTTGCTACCATATACCATATGATACCATCAATATAAAATCAAGCTACATCAAATATATTAATTCTACCAATAAATTATTTTGTATCAAACATTAATTCAATCATTAATTTAGGAATTAAAACATAATCATCACCAACCATTTCATTTCCAAAACACACAACCTAAAATTTAAATAAGAAGTCTAAGATGCATTAACTTTTCAAACCTTGATGGAAATTTATTCTATTATAACTAATAATGTCCTTCACATCTAGCTCAATTTTTGACATATATATCTTCCCCTTTCATATTACCTCTTGCCTCTAGATCCTAAACAAAAAAATATACTATGGCCTATGCATGAATCATACACAATGAAAAAAATAAAAATGAAAAATTAATTTATAAAATAAATAAATCTTAAATATCTATGATATTGAGATATCTAGGTAGGAAAATTTGACCTTGTCATATCAAATTATTATCATTCAATGCAATGAATACCTTGAAAAGCTTACAATAATCATTATCAATTTTGAGTCTAATGTTGGTGTTATACAATCTATTACATCAACTCTTCACATATCAAACACTAAATATTAAAAATCATGTGTGCAATCTCAAACATATAATAGTTTCTCTTCTGAAGTCAATAATTTTATAAAATTGTGTTTATAATTTTATAATATTCTTATAATAATATAAATTTATTGATTATTAATATTTTAATTGTGTAATTTAATACTTTAATGATTTCATAAAAAATTAATTTATATTATTTGATTAATTTTATATATAATTTATATTTTTAATTATTATATAATTTATTTTTATTTTTTATTTTTTTGATTTGTAAGACGCAGCTGAAGTTGCATGTATTATATTGATATCAAAAAAATATTACATCTTGTCCAAGCCCAAAATTCAAGGGCAGATTGATTAGACTTTATAGACAACCCCAATACATAGATACAAAAACCACAGAGACCCATGAACTGTATAGCCAAAACAGTAGAAAGAAGACAAAAGGTATGACCATGATACCCATGCATTAGTAAGGAATTTCCTATGTGCCAAATCTATCCATAAATGCATAGACAATTGGCCCAACAATACATGAGCAATAATATTTTTTATTTTTACTTTATGATTTTTTATTTTTAAAAATTTAATGAAAGAATTAAAAATAATTGAAAAATATAAAGACATAAAATAAACAACAAAAGAAGAAAAAATAGAAAAATAAAATATTTGAAAATTTAGTTGAAAGAGAAGTAGACAATTAGATACATCACAAAATCACTCAATAGCTTTGTAGATTGTTGGTTAACTTTCCAAACATTGTGACAGGATGAACATATTAGCCCACCCTTCTCAAATTTGAAGTCCTTTTAATTAATTTCACGAAGCTCGATTAAAGTTGGTTCAATAAAACGTAGTAGGGTTTGATCCAAGCTATTTCAGTTGAAATTTCTTTTCATCAAATCTAGATTAAGTTGGGTAATGATTATTTTCTTTTATTTTTTATTTTGACTTAGAAGTTAAATTCATTCAAATTTAGATTATTTTTGGTAATGATTATTTTTCTCATTTTTTATTTTGATTTAAAAGTCAAATTCACTTATTACACTAAGAGGCATTTACAATGGCATCCAAACTAAAACTTTGTGTAAGGAAAAACTAATAAAGTTGAATTTAATGTGCAACTAGTAGTAGTAGTGATCAACAAACTATTGTTCAAGCGTTTGGTCTGTCTCAAGTTCTTTTACTATTTTTCTTTGATTTTAAAGCTATTTTAAAGTTGTTAATTTTAGTATGGTGGATTTGGAAACATCTAGAACTACTCTACCTTCGCCATAGCCTTCTTGTGACTGCATCCTTTTAGCATTATATATATGCGCAATTTGGAACTTGTCCATCATCAAACATTGTAAGCATAAACTTCAATTTACAAAGCTTTCATTGTGCAGTGTTAACAAATGTTTATTATTCCAAGTCTTTGGATTAGGAATCCTCCACTATGTACAATCCATTTTCGCTGGATGTGTGGGATCCTTTTCAAGTTTTTGATTCCTCAATTTTTAAGGATGTAGTAAGGCCCTCCATGGATTTCACAAGGGATGCAGTCACTGTAGCCAATACATAGATTGATTGGAAGGAAACTCCTGATGCCTACATTTTCAAGGCCGACCTTCCTCATATTTCTTAATTTATTATTTTCAACTAACAATTCTCTATATGCTAGTAGAAAATTTCCATTTGTTTTGAGAGAGATTAAAATGGAATGTGTGACTTCTTTTAGGATTGAAGAAAGAGGAAGTAAAAATAGAAGTGGAAGACGACTGAATTCTTTAGATAAGCGGAAAAAACAACAAAAAAGAGAAGAAGAATGAGAAATATCACCATATTGAACGCTCGTGAGGTAGATTTTGGACACGCTTCAAGCTACCTGAGAATGCGAAGGTGGATGAAGTGAAAGCGGGCATGAAAAATGGAGTGCTCATTGTGACAGTGCCAAAGTAGCCTCAACCTCAGCCTGAAGTCAAATCTATTGAAATCTCTGGCTAAATAGAAAAAGGGATCTTAAATTTTCATCGAGATTTATTTCAAATTGTGAGGATTTTCATTTGGATTTATATTTGGTAATTTTGTGTGAGGTATTTTTGAGGATTTTACTATACAAGATAGGGTGACTATATGCTCCATTACTGTTTCAGTTTTGATGTCATAAGAGCATAAGCAAATTTAATACTCACATTGTGAAATTTAATTAAATATAGTCTTAATGATGAAAATAGGTGCCTTGAGAAGGATAACTCTAACGTTTTTTATATATATTACTATTTAATAAATGTATGCTAGTTTACTTTCATTGATACATATATATAGCAAAATAATTTTTTTACAATATGCTCTTATTATATATCTTTTATGTCCACTTTTTATAATAATTTGCTAAGTATTATATTTTTATTTTTATGAAATGCATATTTCCAACCTATCTTACACATTTCTAAGGTAAAATAGTTTCGCAATTTTTTTCTTGAAGACAGTTTAGATTTCTAAATTATTAACTACATTTGAATAAAGGTATACACATTTAATAATTATTTATATAGATTAGGTATATGCATTGAATATATTGTATGAATAAAAATCATTTTGTGTAATTGTTGCTCAGGTAATATCTCACAATGTAAATCTAAGCAAGTAACTATCCAAGTGAAATCATTCAATTCATTGTTATTTATAACTCTTAAAGTATATTGAAACAAGCTATATTTTATTATTCTTATTGGTATTTTCTTTCTTGTACTTAATTAATCTTAAATAAAATTAGAATCAAAACTGTGTACTTAAGAGTTAATTTTTAACAATTAATGTTTTAATTTAAATATAAGTTTGTATATCAACATAAGTTTAGATTTAAATGTTACATCTTAAAGAAGCAATGTGTTCAATACTATTTTTAAGGTAATTTAAGCTTTAAGGCTCCAATGTTAAATGTGGGATAGAAATTTGTCCATTCATTTGACTTTACTACGTATATTTTGGTTTTTTCTACATATATTTTCATTTTGATTACATATATTTTTCCTTTATCAAAATTTGTTCATATCTCTTCAATTTTAATAAAACATCTTTATAATTTATTGATACTCTTATACTATGAAACATTGATTCAAATTGATTGTTTGATTATTGTTTTCAATCATAAACTTTTTAATTATCTTTTTAATTCAAAACTGTATGTTTATAATAAATATATTTTTAAAAAAATTAGTTTATTATACAATCTCTTCCAAACTTTAAGTTTTACCATTATTTCTCTAAAACTTTTGTTTTCATTTTTATTTTTTTCAAACTATGTAATAATTCCGTAGCTTGTCAAATCCAATTTACAGCTGATGTGATTGCTGATAATCCACCGGCGCCATGACAAAACCCAAACCAACTACAACTAATCCACCGGCGCCATGACAAAACCCAAACCAACCACAACTATAAAGTTGAAAGAAAAATTCGTTGAGACAATTCATTCCTCGTTGGAAATGGTGTATTATTTTCGAAGAAGGTCAAAATGAAATATCATGTTGCCCTCAAATAAAAATTCGTTGAGACAATTCATTCCTTGTTGGAAATGGTGTATTATTTTCTAAGAAAGTCAAAATGGAATATCATGTTGCCTTCAAATATCCGACAAAATCCGTCGTGCTCGGAAGAAATAAAGAAAGCGCGCATGTTTTTTCTCCACTAAAAGCGAATGATCATAAACTGTACAGCTTCTGCAAAACATGAATTATTTCTCCTCTCTTAACATTTTCAGAATGGTGGCGGCTGACGTATCATTTGACATTTTATCATTTTATCACAATTGTGATGTAAAATATATTTTACTCCCTAGAAAGATCTATTCTCTTATTGTGGTAAAAGCGTGAGATGTGAGTTTTGACTGAAAGCGCTATTCTAACAAATGTTTATTGTTACAGTGATGTGTACTAGGTATTCCTTCATCTTCATCTAAAACGGTGGGAGCGGCTCTTCAACGGCTGATAATTTTCTATGCTTGAACGCTAACCGTATTTAGGCTTCTTATTATATCGCTTTTATTTTGCTTTTACTCAATTAAGCTTTGGCTGTACTTGGGGAGCTAAATCATGAATATTCATTTGTGTGAAAGAATCAAAACTTACATATATATATTTCATAATTTTCAAAAAATAATTTATTATAATCTCATCAAATTTTGTACAAATCTATCATTATATCAGTGCACAGTGCACAGCACAATGCTGTGACTTGATCATTATATTAGATCATTATTAATTATTAATTGCATATTTTATTTTAAGACTCAAGATACAATAATGTATTATATTTATTGAAAATTTCATGTGGTAATTTATTCATTTTATTTATAAGATTTTTTAAATAATATTTTTAATTTTGATTTTGATTTGTATATCTTAAATTATAATGCCTCTCTTTTCACTATACATTTTAGCTGTATATTTTTTAATAAAAATTATATACCTTCATTTATTTGCATGCTTAATATAACAACTGATTTCCACCACAATCACACTCACCTTCTCATGAAAAGACTTAAATGGATGTTCATAAAAGATTATAAAAATAAAATATATCTTTATGTTATAATAGTTTAGCATTAATGTTTAGTGGAAAGCATAATTTAAAAAATATAAGATAACTATTTGATATTAATACATTTTCTTTCTCAACTTTAGTTGCATGTTTAGATTGAGAAAAAATATTAATTATTGTTATCTCCTAGATTTGTACCTTATTGAATATGAAATTCAACAATCTAGTGAAACATGGGAATGATCCCAAGGTGTGGGTTCCTTATATGAGATCAAATGAACTTGGAAGACTAAACTATTGAACTTGCATAACATGAAAATGAAAATGCCTTAACAAGTGAAACACCAAATTTTTGTGTGCATAATATGCATAGTGAGCTCAATAAACCAACTTGATTCATGACACAACTCACACCTTTCTATGTTCATGTATTAATATTTCATAATTTAATGTTTACAGAATTAGAAGGAAATTTGAAGATTCTCACAACTAATTACTGATTAACACTATGTCACACATTACAACCTACACAAACTATGCACTTTCTATTTAAAGGTGTTAAAAATGAGACATACATTCAGGGATTAGAGCATAAATCACAAAAATGTACATTAATCATCTAGCTACACACAGTAAACAATATTGAGAAGGTCAAAATCGCTACATCTTATTGAATCTCAAAGGTAAAATGCTGTAATACATGCTTGTAAGTGAGTTAAAGAAAAATGCAAACTTTTCTACCAAGGACTCCAAAAGTCCCAAAGTAGAGAAAGTGCAAGTCAGAACTAACTCAAAATGAGTCCAAAAGTGACTATAAACATCAACTCCCTCCCAAAATCCACCAAAAGAGGAATTGATTAGGGTCAGATGCCCCCAAAGAGCCTATTTTTAAGGCTTCCACAAGACTCCAAAAAGGCACAAGAGATAAGAAAAAATCAAGTCATATCATGTCTTCCATCATAAAAGCACTTAAAAATGCTCTGAATGTCCTCAAATTGACTTCAAACAACCCTATATACTCTCCATATGTTTGCAAACTTATTCTTACTCCCCCTAGATGCTTGCAAAAGCATTATTACATTTATATCCATTTCTCCCTTTCCCATGCATTGAAAGCTCAATACACCTTATATTGAATTAAAAATAGCACTTTGATTAAAGTGATTTATAGCAATATCACTTAAAATCAAAATCTTTACATTTATATTGAATGCAAAAAGGTATAAGGCTTGACCATGTATGAGTCAAAAGCAAAATACTATAAGTTATGAGCCCTTATGCATTACACAAAAAGGCATACAATACTTATCTAGGTAAACCTAACCATGGCATGTATTAGTTGATGTATTTGTTTAAAAAGATAGGCAAAAAATGCCCAACCTTCCATCAGAATATTAGGGGAAAAAACCCTAAGTGACAAAACGATGCAAAATATGCAAAGGCATTTCAATTTTTCATTTGAAACTTTCTTTGTTCATTGAGGACGCCGCCATTGAGGGTTTGTCTGGAGCTTTCATGGAGGATTTGAATACAAAAAAAAAAAAAAAAAAAAAAAAAGTCTTCCTTCAAGTTGCATGGTAAGGCTTCACTCTATCCAATCTTGTTGTTATGTATTCAATATCATGAAGATTTGATATATTTTTTTTGTGGCCACAGGTTTCATTGCTTGAGTTTCTTTCACTGTAGAAATAATTTTATTTTGAGCTATGTGAGTGAGAAAGATAAACACTTCATTTCTCATGTTCCACTATGACTTTCATGTATTTCTCAAGGTATTTTTTGTATTTTTGATAAAAAAAATGAAGATTTAATTAAAAACCCTAGGCTGTGAGTTTCATTGTTTTTTTTGCTTCAAAACATAGAGCATTATTTACTTTTATAGTTGTGGCCATACATTTATAGGTATCAATAGGCCTTGCCTCCACTATGGTCGAGCTTCCTACATTTCTCTAAATATTGGTCTTCTTATGTAAACACAAAAAATATAAGCTCTTTAATGGCCGTGGTAATTGTCTTTTGCAGGTATTTGTTTTTTCGAGGGTTAAGTAAAAGAAACGACATAAAAGGACTCTCCGCCCTTTTGATTTCAAACCCATATTCTAATGGTTCAATTCCTCTAGATTTACCTAAGCACATTGGTTCTAAACCCTAGCTCGAGGGTTTCCATGCCTGTATTTATGGTTCTGGGTTACCAAACCTAGGAAACCATTCATTTCTTTGCACATTTTGTTTCCTTCTAGAAATGGTCACTTGTGTATTTTTCATGGCTCAGCCTTTTGGGAACTCAAGTGTCTACATTTCCTCAAAGTTTTTGCATATTATTTTTTCCTTTCTTTCTTCTTGTAAGGGTAATCTCTTTTTCTTTTTTGTCTTTCTCTGTGTCTTTCTGTCATGAAACCAAACCATCCATGTGATCTGGACTTGAGGGTTTTTCACTCATTTTACAATCACAATAATCATGAGATGACATTCCTTTATCTCAACCAATCTATTAACAAACCCTATGCTTTGAATGAGGCCATACATGGATTTCTTTGTTCATATCAAATCAGTGCTACCATGATCTCTTATCTTTTGATGAGAAAGCCTGTACCAAAACAACTTTATTGTTCTTCTTGAGGAGAATACCATTCATTCTGTATTTAGTTTAGGGTATGTGTAGGATCATGATGGGCCAAAAAGTGGTGATATGATGGGTATGTGTAAGGTATGTGGCTGACAACTTTTTTTTACCCAAAATTGATGAAATGAAAAGGGTTTTTAAAGGAGATTCTCAACTTTCCACCAATATAAATTATTCTTTACTTTGAATGTAATAAATAATTATTATTCATTTTCTATTTGAATTACGACTAAAGTCCTGATTGATAGGTTGATTGAAAAATGTCTATAGCTTTCAAACGGTATCACATTTTTTTAATCCAAAACATGTGTCACATTCTATGCTTCACATAATATAAGAGTAAAAAAAGAAAAAATGAATTTCATGAATTTTTGGCCAAGTTACTTAGGTGGTCAGACATACGAGTTTTTATATTTTTAATTTTGTAATAAAAATTCATAATTAATTATTTACTTAGAAAAAATTACAAAAAAATATGCATCACATTAGGACATGAGTCCTCTACTTATATCTAAAATATTATAAAAAAAATATTATCATTTTATTGTGGTTAGGGTGGTCAGACGACACCTACTTCTTATTTTTTTCCTGAAATTTAAGTAGTACTGCATTGAAATTTAAAATTTTCACCAAATAGATTTTATTTTTTTAAATAAACCTAGTAGTGTAGAAACTACATTCAATTTGATACAGATTTTACTCTTACATATTTTTGAAGTAATATAGATAACTTATTCAAATTTTTACGTCAAGTTGGCTAACTTTGATTTTTTAAATTTTTTTGCCACTTAAGGGCCTATTTTTTCCATGATGATCCTGCACATACCCTTTAATCATTGCCATGAAATCTTCTTGTATTTTTGGGACTTTATTTAGCATTTGTATTGCATTTTTGGTTGCATCCAACATCATAACAAGATGTACCTTCCTGTTCACTACCTCCTTTATGACTAATACCATTAGGGCATGCATCCTTTGCGAATAAAACTGACTATTCCTTTCTCCCAAAACTGATATGCTAATGAAGTGTCTTCATTGCTTAGACCAAAAACCTAGACTATTGTATATTCCTTAACACTCTCCCTTAGACTGTAATGATCATTATATGAACTGTCACTGTCATTTATCATGTTCATTCTACTATTCATGGATTGCAAACTCTGTTCATTTATAGCTTCTTTGGTGTTGATATCTGTGGTGAGATTAAACAATGAACAAGTTATCCCTTTATTATCTATTTGTCATAGTAGTGAGATATGGATTTAATGTGAATACTCTCATATTCCTTCCATCATGGAAATATCTTGATGCTCAAATGACTATTAAATTGCAACTAACATTGTTGTCACTTTATTTATTCCTCCATGTGACATGGTTAAGAGCCAATTTTCCTTCATGTTTTACATATTGTTTCAGCATCATGTCTTCCCACTATAATGTTAGCTTTGAATGGCTATCACAAAAACTAGCCATACCTTGTTGTCATTAATCATCCTGACTGCCACTCAGATCATTAAGCATTAGAATGCTTTGATTGTCATATTATATCACTGTCTTTGTCACTATACCTAATGAGTACCATTGTTTAGTCTCTTAGAACACTATGTGTATAAGAGCGAATTTGCACCCTATGTGCAATTCCCCCCTTTTTACTTTATCCACCTTAGAAAACCAAGTTCGGAGGCTTTATTCCACTTAAGCCCGCTACTTGCATCACACTTGGTGCCTATTTTGAGGGTTGATGGAGGCATTTCTATCAAGGACACCCACGTGGCGTGCAAATTTCCACATGGCGTGCTTACGTCCCTGACAAACTCCCATGTCTGGAGCCTGTAGGGGCATTACACTTCCCATTGGGGGTCGATTTGTAACGCCCTACTTAGATGAACAACCTAAATATGGTAGTTTTCTTCATTGCCCCTTCAAATTCACTCCATCAATAAGCATTTCAACTCTTCCTCCATTTTCTCACTTCACTTTAGCTCTCTCTAAGCCCTCTCTTAGCTCTTCAAACACTTTACACTTCATAGCAGCAACATCAACACTCCACCACTTCAGTAGAGCAAGTGTGGAACAAAACACCATTGTAGTAGAGGCTTGAGTTCCTCTCATTTTCTCCCCCATTAGCCTTGAGTGCTCTTGGTGGAGGTGGTAAGCTTTCACTTCTCTCCTCTATTACTTGGTTGAGTAGCATAACATTGTTTGTAGTGCTTTAAGTTCTCTTTACTTCATTTCCACTTTTATCTCTACCTTCTTGGCTATTTGTGGAGGTGGGAACACCAAAACGGGGTCTGATTGAGGCAGGCCCCTATACAACCACCCAACAATTTTCTCTCTCCCTCTTGTGTGCATGTATTGAAGACACCCATGAGCTGGAAGCTTCATCACTCATATGGTTGTAAGTATTTCCTTTCTCCTCCCTATCTTCTCTATTTTACTTTACTCGAGTTCTACCACTTTATCGCATTCTATCATTTTCCTACTTTCTGTCAATGCTCAATAATTGAATTGCTAGTTGTTGCTTAGGCATTTTCTAGGAAATTCTCACTTTCTAGTCCCTATGAGATGCCAACACACCTCTAGGACACCAACACACTACGCTGTCATTTGTATTCTATGCTTAAGTCTTGTGATTGAGAGCTTGTCAGTTTGTCTAGAAAATCTATGTGACCTACTCTTTCAAATTTTGAAACTATCACCGCTATTCCATTGAGGTAGTATAGGGAAGTTTGCCTCATGAGGCTCTCTGAATGAAGACAACTTGTGAGTAGAGAATCCCCCTATATTACATTTTGGTGAACCTGACGTGAAGAACAATGTTCTTCGAAAAAACTCTAGGAATTTATTTACCCCTACTTGGCGAGGTCATAACTTTTGACTCGGTGCTTGTAATTCAGAATCGTTTGCACCATTGGAAAGGTCTCCTAGAGAACTTCTTTATTCCTAAAAATAAAAGTGCCTTTGATAGTCAAATTTTAGGGACCAACACAATTTCTAACCTCAAATTCTGCTCTAGATACCTCCAAAAATGTAGTTTACTAGAACATAGAAAATACTAAAAAAATTGTAATGGATTTAATATCTTCTTTTATTAGTTATGTATCTAATTTTGTTCAAAATTTTAATGATATCCATTTAATGCATATGACTGTGACTTGGCTCTACCCATGTCACTTTGTATCTTTGATCCTTCTCATGAGAGTCCTCTTACTTTGGAGGATATCTTGTTGCAAGAAGATGAAATCATTGATACCTTTCTTAATATTAGCTTACCTTCTAATGCACTCTCTTCTAAAGATGATGAATCTGTGAATGTTGATTCTACTCTTCGTTTCAATGCACTCTCTTCTAGAGATGATGCACTTGTGAATGATGAATCTATTCTTCATTCTGATGCACTTTCTTCTAGAGATGATGCATCTATGAATGATGAACCTCCTTCCACATCTGATTCTCCCTAGATTGATGTTGAGAATGTTCCTTCAAATAATTATTCCACATTTGATTATGTTTTGATTGATGTTGAGAATATGTATTCAAGTAATTATTCTACTAGTTGTGATTATTCTGTAAATGTAGTCCATGTCTCCGCTACCTCTCAAAGGCCTAAGAGACCTGTCATTTACATGACTCCAGCTAGTCCTTCTAAAAGGGTTTTTTCTATTAATAATGTTCCATTTGATAGAGAATCTCCTGACCTTTCTAAGGTTCCCTCTTATAGAGTGGTAGCCCATACTTATGAAAATAGTATGAATAAACAAATCCTTCTTCAAGCACCTAGTGATTATGATCTTGTCAAGCAACCTTGGGCTATTTTGGATAAGATCTCACTATGGGACCTACTTCAATCTGGTCCGATTTATCAAGGTATGCTTAAGGAAGCCTTGCAAAGGATCCCCTTGCCTTCTTCCACTAGGTCAATAGATGCTAATGCATTGATGGCATATATATTCGTGCGGATTCACTGAATATTATGTTTTATCCATAGGAGCTCCCAACTCTAGAAGTACAGAAGCAAACAGACCCTCTAATGATTATAGTTAATATTAATAAAATTGGCATTAGATGTACTCTTGTTGATGTCGGTTTGGCGCTCAATGTGTGTAGTATTGATCTATTGCCCAAGATTAATATTGAATCATCTTCTCTTAATACTTCTTCTATTGACATTCATGGGTTCGATAATGTTGGGCAACAAGCTCTAGGTACAATAGTATTACCTTTGCAGCTTGGTCTTGTTACCATACCTACCCTTGTATATTTTATGGTAGAAAGGTTGCCATATAACCTTCTTCTTGGTAGACTGTGGATTCATGCTATGGGTGCAGCCCTGTCTACCTTGCATAAATCAATTAAGTTCATCGCTAACAATAAAGTAGTCATAGTCAAAGCTAACCCTGAGGCTATGCACTTATGTGAGATGGTAGTTGTTGGCCGGGCGTCAGTTGTTCCTACTCTTATTCCTTCAATGTCTTCCAATGTGTCGATGTTTACTCTAGTAGTACCTACTACAAAGGGTACTCTCAAGATAAATTTCCCTAAAGAAAATCCTTCTAAAGCAAGGAGTCTTAAGTGTGCTCCTTCTACCTCTTCTCAAAATAAAACATGTCTTGGTGATGACCGAGGCTCTTTATAATTTACTGATTCCTTTAGTGGAAAACATAAAGTCAACCCAATTTGCTTAGACCTTCCAATAACATCATTCACACCCTCTATCGAAGATGGTTACTCTTTGTTATTGTAGGGTAAGGAGAATGCAAACTATAACATTCTTGGTGTTGATCCTCCTTCTGAGGAAGATGATCACACTTATGTTAAAGAAGTTAATGTTGGTAGTCTTGTTAAGAAGGATGATGGTGATCCTGTAGAAGAGTGTGATCCCCCTTGTTGGAATAATGCTCTCTATGGAGATCCTCATTTTTCTTCTACTTCTATATCTTCTTCTTGTGAGCAATCAAACCTTTCTCCACAAGATAAAGGTTTTCTTCCCACTCCTTATTCTTTATCTAAGCAAGAGCATATTTTGTTAAGGCTTCTCAAAGCCCACTTAATCACTCTTCCTTCTTCTACATGCAAGAAATTTCATAAGCATAAACATTCTTTATGTGCATACCATCGAGTGCTTGGCCATTCCACTAGTGAATGTAAAGCCTTGAATGATAAAATACAACAACTTCTTGATTCAGGTGCCATCAAACTCCTTTTTGATTGATTCACCTTCCTTTTCTTTGCTTGACAAGTGATATCAAGGTTTACCTCTATCTTGTTCTAAGTAGTTTATGTGGTTCTCCTCCCTTATATGATGGAGGTAGTGATAACTTGTTTCAGAGGTGTGTGGACCTCGTAAAGGACCCCCTCTCTTCTTCACTATATCTTGCAATTGAAGCATCCCTTGAGTGGACCCCTCTTCCTTTCGAAGGGTTCCTGAGGGACCTCTTTGAAAGCTTTTCCTCTCGAATGAATTCATCGATGTCTAGCTTGGGGGTAGCCTAACTAGACCTATTTCACAACTTTCTCATCTAGCTCATGGGAAACTTGACTAGACCTTACCTTTCAAATAGCATGTACCTTGAGTGGTGGACCCCTCTCCTTTCAAAGGGTTCCTGAGGGACCCCTTTGAAATTTTTTCATTTTGCATGACCGACCACTTTTAGACACACTCTATCTGTGGGTAGACGTGTCACCACTTTAAACATGCTCTATTTGTAGGTAGATGTGTCACCACTTTAGACACGCTCTATCTGTGGGTAGACATGTTTCCACTTTAGACATGCTCTATCTGCGGGTATACATGTCACCACTTTTTGACATGTCCTATCTGTGGGTAGACGTGTCACTATTTTTTGACATGTTCTATCTATGGGTAGATGTGTCGCCACTTTTGACATGTTTTATCTATGGGTAGACATGTCGCCACTTCCTGAATCTACGGAGTTCACTTTCTCAAGTTCCTTCATGGGAGAGATATTGGGGGATACCTCCTTGTAGGTCTGAGAGCCTGTAGGGTGCTTCCTTTGAGCTTTCTCCATGTGAGAGATCCTGGGGGTGGCTCCCCTACAGGTCTGTGGGTCTGTAGGGCACTTTCTTGGGGTTTCCTTCATGTGAGAGTTCTTGAAGGATACCTTCCTTACAAGTCTACGTGTTTGTAAGGCGCTTTCTCAGTTTCCTCCATGTGAGAGATCTTGGGGGATACATCTTTGTAGGACCGAGAACCTATAGAGCTCCTTCTTTGGTGATACAGTGTTTTCCTCCTAGAGTGAGGATTGCTTTTATCACTCTTGCATTCAGTTCATTTCTATCTTTCTCTTATCTCTTGTATATATCGGATCAAAGATTTACATCTTCATCATCTTGAGTATATGCTCTTCTCTCTTTAGCATCTTAGTATTCCTCTATGCATAACTTCTTAGTTTGGGGATGACACATGGTACTGAGACAACCTTGTACATTGAGGTCTCTTTACTTTGCTAACTCAAATCCTTTAGCTTTTTACATTTTAATGTTGTCTAATGAAGGTTCTTCTTGTCTAATGTATTTTTTTTGCAGATCTTTAGATTGGGTGCATGCTTTTGTGGTTTGAAGAGTTATCTGCTTCCTCAAAAATTTAGGTATACTTTTCTAACCCTACTCTCGTCTTGATCTACATTACCAAGCACTCATTAGTGTTCATGCTCACTAAAGTGGGGGAAAATGTATAAGAGAGAATTTGCACCCTATGTGCAACTCCCCCTTTTTTCCTTTATCCACCTTAGAAAACCAAGTTTAGAGGATTAATTCCACCTAAGACCACTACTTGCATCACACTTGGCACCTCTTTTGAGCATTGATGGAGGCATTTCTATTGGGGACCCCTGCACGATGCATAGATGTTTGTGCGACACGCTTACATCCCTAATAGATTCTAGTGTCTAGAGCCTAGAGAGGCGTTACACTTCCCATTGGGGGTCAATTTGTAACACCCTCCTCAGATGACCGACCCAAATATGGCCATTTTCTTCATCTCCCCTTCAAATTCACTCCAACAAGCATTTCAACTCTTCCTCCATTTTCTAGCTTCACTCTAGCTCTCTCTGAGCCCTCTCTTAGCTCTTCAAACACTTTACACTTCACAACAATAACATCAACACTCTACCACTTCAATAGAGAAAGTGTGGAACAAAAAACAATTGTGGTAGAGGCTTGAGTTCCTCTAATTTTCTCCCCCATTAGCCTTGAGTGCTTTTGGTGGAGTTGGTAATATTTCACTCCTCTCCTCTATTACTTGGTTGAGTAGCATAACACTATTTTGTAGTGCTTTAAGTGCTCTTTACTTCATTTCCACTTTAATCTCTACCTTCTTGGCTATCCGTGGAGGTGGGAACACCAAAATGGGGTTTGACTTAGGCAGGCCTCTATATAGCCACCCAACAATTTTCTCTCCCTCTTCTATGTAGGTATTGAAGGCACGCGGGAGCTAGAAGCTTCATCACTCGTATTGTTGTAAGTATTTTCTTTCTCCTCCTTATCTTCTCTACTTTACTTTATTCTAGTTCTACCACTTTATTGAATGCTATCATTTTCCTACATTGTGTCAATTCTCAATAATCAGATTGCTAGTTGTTGCTTAGGCATTTTCTAAGACAATCTCACTTTTTGGTCCCTATGAGACGCCAACACACCTCTAGGATGCTAGCGCACAACATTGTCATCAGTATTTTGTGCTAAAGTCCTATGACTGAGAGCTTGTTAGTTTGTCTAGAAAATATCTGTGACCTGCTCTTTCAGATTCTAAAACTATCACCATTGTTCCATTGAGGTAGTATAGGGCAGTTCACCCCGTGAGGCTCTCTAAATGAAGAGAACTTGTGAAGAGAAAATCCCCCTATATTACACTATGATTCCATTAAGCATCAATTTATTATTAATACCAGTGAATTCATCAACTTCACTATTATGTATAGTGAATTCATCCTTGATTGCACCATAATGTCATCAAAGGCTTAACAAGCTTATCTTGTCAAAATACAAAATGATAGCACGTTGGGCTCAACCCTTGTGGGAGCCACATTTTAACCCACATGACGAAATTAGATGAAACAAAATAGCAACAAGGATTTCACCTATATTTGCACAAGAAGCAAATATGTTAGAAAATCAGAGCATATGATAGATGTGTTTGATAACCCTATTGTTTTCTTGGAAATCTTTGGAATTCTAGCTATTTTAGTGCACATAAAGATCATATCATATGTTTATAGATGTATGTGCATGTATTGACTGATGACCCCTAATTTCTCTAACAACACACTCTCTCTCAGATGCAAGCAACTAGGAGAAAAAAGAGAGAAACAACTGGATGCAAGATAAGCAGAAGACTGAAGATGATACAAGGCAACTCAACAAGGAGCCAGACTCATCATTTGGGCAATGATGGGTCACCTTTCTCTATATATGCATTTATTTTCCTTTATGTCTATGAATGTATATTATTTTCTTTCATTGGCACTAAAAGAGTTAGTCTCACAACTTATGTGAGACATTATACATTTACATTATCAATAAAGATTACTTTTCTTGAAAATATTTTTACAATCTTTTCTATAATCTTCTAATTTTGTTTATGCACAAGAATGTAATTTAGCAGAAATTAAAAAGTACACCTTATTCTTCATTTGAAAATCATAAAATCTCTACCTAATTGAGCTAAATTAGCAAAATTAGGTAACATTTTTTGTGACATCTACTATATGTTTTCCTGCTAAACATCTTTACCAGTTGCCTAAGCCTATCCATTGGGTACTGAGTCACCCAAAAAATTGACACAATTTAAAAATAGTCTTATACATTCTATAACTCACTAGAATAGTGCATGAGACCTTAGAAAATTATTCCCACAACCAAAAACTCAGGTCAAAACTCACTGACTGTGCAAAATAGCACTTAGAGGAAAATAAAATCTATCATACTCTAAACTAACCAACCATGGTACATACTCAAACAAAAATTTTGATAGGATGATTAAAATAGCTACCCCTCCTTTTCAATTTATAATTCGTAACGTATTCATGAGTAGCTAATAACAGATGGAGCACATACAGTTGTGCAAAAAGCTAACACACCACTTCTTGAAAGATATAAACAAATTCACTCACCTCCTCAAATTGATCATATGTACTGTTGTTTGAAATTGAATGAAAGAGTTGGAATTTCTCTTTCTTAGCTACAAGTACATCTTCAATTCCATCCTTAACTATATCTTTATGCCTAGGTGCAAGCATGACAAAAATGTCTTTGTTGGCCTTCATTTTGGCTAAATTCCTAATAGGGCATCCTCATGAAAGAACAACCTTCAAGCCAATCTTGTTGGGTTCACTTTGATCAACTGCTTCTACAACCACAACCTCATGATGATTGGAATGAGCTACCTCATGTGATTCAAGTGAAACCATAACTGCTTTGTCCATTTGATTATGTTGCTCACACTTTTCAAATTTAGAAATTAGTAGCTTATCATCAATTCCTAAACAAAAATCCTCTAGCATACTTGAGAATATTTCCTCTTCAAGTTCATGATTAGCTCCCTCATCCATAACATGTCCTACGTCAACTTCATGAATTTTTCCTTGAATATTTAAAGGAGTACTCATACCTTTCAAAACATGACTCTACTGATCATACTTATCTTGATAAATATTCTCATATGTACCAACCTTTTCACCTCTAAAGACTAGGCTATCCCCATCGGCTTCTTGATGAACCAACACCCTATCATGGTAAATTTAATCTTCCTATTATCTAAAACTTGAGAATGGTGTTAGTACAAGCATGTTGTCTTCAATCTCATCAACAAAACCAATAATCTCATCAAGTAAATCAGTAAGAGTTTGAGGTTCAGGCTCTATTTCACTTGACATACTGATATTTACCTAATTCTCTTCACTAGAAGACTATTTATTATCAAAGTTTGAAATGAAAAAAACTCCAAGTCATCCCATAAAAAATCCTCATCATTTTTCTCAGTACTGTTAATGATAAGAGGATTATTATTTTCCTTAGGACAACACTCTTGAGGGAAGAAAACATCATGTTCTTTTGCATCAATATGTTGTTCTTCACTTATAAGTTCTATGATTAGAATTTTATTTTCTTGACTATCCACCTTTGTACATGAAATATCATCAGCTATATAAGCAATGACTTGGGGATCCTCATCTTTCCTACGTTTTGAAATTTTCTATATTAAATGACGGCTCCTCAACATCATTTATTGATTATTTCTTTCCAATTTGAAGGTTTAGTTTCTCATGTTTGACCTCATATGCAGGTGCATTCTGAATAGAGGCCTTTTGTTCTACATTCAGAGATTTCACTAAAGATTGTTTATGAGCAACAATAGATTCATTGGACATACATGCTATCTCTTCCTTAGGATGAAAAATTTTGAAACTTGGAATTTTAATTCCGGGATACTCCTTTGGAATGTGAAAAAGCTCAGTAGGCTTGAAACTTGGAATTTTGTAATTAGAACTTTCCTTTATAGGTAGATCCATCAAGATATGAGCTTGTTTGAAATTAGGAATGGAAAGAGTTGCTTGAGCTTCTAGCCTCTGGGTTCGAGCAAGTGAAAGCCTCACTTGCTCCTCCTTTGTAGCTATCTACTTTGCAAGACATTCCTCATGTCTCCTTTGCCACTCCATCCTCTACTCCTCAAATTGGTCTAACCTATCATTCTTGGCATGAAGTTTAACATGCTTAAATTACTCTTCATAAAATGGATTTTCAAATGTGATGGGTTGTTGTTTGTCCACCTTCTGAACTTGGGAAAGCATTATCTTCATCTTTTCTTCCCTTGCAACAATCTCTCTTGCAAGGTGTTCTTCATGTCTTCTTCTTTGAACGTCCATCTCGTGATCTTGAATGTATGCTTGGTAGGCCAACTCCTCTTGATGCATGCCAACCTCCTATTGTTGCATTTGATATTCTTGTTCGCTATTGATTTCATCTAGCTGCCTACAAAAATCTAGCAATATACTTTCAATACTACTAATCCCCATATCATCAATATTTTGGGGCTACAAATGAGGACAAGACTATTTTTTTGGAACAAAATAGCCTTCTTGAGACTGGTTCTGGGCATATACTACCTTCCATAATAATTGAGCAGGGGTGGGTGGGTGGTAAGCATGTTGAACATGCTGATTATTTTCTATTGGTAAGTTGTTTGGACTAAAGTTGGTGTTGAAATTGTTTGGATATGACTGATAAGAGGGCACATATTTAGGATTCTCATAGAATGGACGGTTACAAAACATGCCTCCATGGAAGGAAGACATTATGCAACATTCAAAAAGCTAAAAAGTAAGAAAAAAACATATTTTCTTTGAAACATGCTAGCACTTGAATTGTTGAAACTAGCAAACAGTCTTTCCAAAGTAGCCAGGTGTGTTGAAAAACTTCCTCCAAAGGAAAAGAATATTGATGTACACACCAAATAGCAGCAATGTGTAGAACAAAAGAGATTGGAAATCAGTTCTATGTCCCATTCGGCAAGCCAAAACTATTATCTCCTAGATTTGCACACTATTGAATATGAAATTCAACAATCTAGTGAAAACATGGCAATGATCCAAAGGTGTGGATTCCTTATATGAGATCAAACCTCTAGAGAAGGTCGGGTTCCTTTCGTGATCACCTAAAACTAAACTATTGAACTTGTAGAGGAAAAGGGGAGAAGGATAAAATGAAAATAAAAACACTATCCTAATGCCTTAAGAGGTGAACCACCAATTTTTTGTGACAAATGCCACTACATAATATGCACAATGGGCTCAATAAACCATCTTTTTCATGACACAACTCACACCTTTCTCATGTTCATGTATTAATATTTCATAAGAAGGATTTAATGCTTACAAAATTAGAAAGAAAATTGAATATTCTCATAGATAATTAATGATTAACACTATGTCACAACTTACAACCTACACAAACCATGCACTTTCTATTTAGAGGTGTTAAAAAATGAGACATACATTCAAGGATTAGAGTGTAAATCACAAAAACATACATCAATCATCTAGTTACACAAAATAAAAAACATTGAGAAGATCAAAATCACTGCATCTTATTGAATCTCAAAGGTAAAATGCTATAATACATGCCTGTAAGTGAGTTACAACAAAATTTAGACTTTTCTACCAAGGACTCCAAAAGTCACAAAGTAGAGAAAGTGCAAGTTAGAACTAACTCAGAATGAGTCCAAAAGTGACTATAAACATCAACTCCCTCCCAAAATCCACCAAAAGAGGAACTAAAAATTCATTGGGGTCAAATTCCCCCAAAAAGCCTACTTTTAAGCCTTCTAAAAGACTCCAAAAAGTCACAAGAGATAAGAAAAATTCAAGCCACATCATCTTCCATCATAAAAGCACTTAAAAATGCTCTGAATGTCCTCAAACTGACTTCAAACAACCCTATATACTCTCCATATGTTTGCAAACTTCTTCTAACTCCCCCTAGATGCTTGCAAAAGCTTTATTACATTTATATCCATTTCTCCCTTTCCCATGCATTGAAAGCTCAATACACCTTATATATTAAAAATAGCACTTTAATTAGAGTGATTTATAGCAATATCACTTAAAATCAAAATCTTTACATTTATATTCAATGAAAAAAGGTATAAGGCTTGACCATGTATGAGTCAAAAGAAAAAAATTATAAATTATGATCCCTTATGCATTACACAAAAGGCATATGTAATACTTATCTAGGTAAACCCGACCATGTAATATTATAGTTGGTGTATTTATTTAATAATATGGACAAAAAATGGCTAACATTATCTTAACATATTATGGAAAAAAACCCTAAGTGACAAAATGATGAAAAATATGCAAAGGAATTTCATTTTTTCTTTTGCAACTCTCTCTATTCATTGAGGGTGCCACCATTGAGGGTTTTTTTGGAGCTTTCAAGGAGGATTTGAATACAGAAACAACACTGTGTCACCAAAAAGTGTATACTTTTCTTGATTTGGGAATAATTGATGACAAATTAGACTTAATGAGGCCTTGATTTAGTGTTGTGAGGTGTTTTACACATCCACATTAGGTCTTGGGCCCTTGCAAATTGAATAAAATGCATTTATTGATGTCTTATAAAGGTGTTGTAAGGTGTTGTAACACATCTTCACACTTTTATAAGACCATAACATCATAATTCACCTAAATAACCTTACCAAGACCTATTTCAAAGTGTTGTAAAGTCTTGTAACAAACTTTCACCCTTTCCTAGGATTGTCATCAGTATTTACACCTTTCTTATTGTTTAAATGGTCCCTTTATTCAATTACAAACCTTACTTAAGTGTCTTGTTGAAGAAGAACCCAATAAACATTATTTAAATTATCACAATTCCTGATATCCACATAAAAATTCCCAAGTGGAATAAGTCGCCATTGGTGGCAACTTAGTCCCATTTGGCTCAAAAATCAAAATAAATTAAATTTATTTTGGTTTTTTATTCCTTAAGACCTAAGGTCCACCAGTGATGAGGTATTTTCAAGAATTATGGCATAATTGTGTATAAATATAGGTTTTTCCCTCTCATTTGACCTAATTTTTAACTCATCATCATTCATCCATTATTCATCATGTTCTCAAGTGAAGAAAGCTAGGGTTTTATCATTACAAGTCATCAAGATAGCATTCTAAGGAATTCAAGGGTATATACTTCATGTTTTGTTGCAAAAATTCAAGATCAAACATCATGGAAAGGTATTAACTCCATTATTCCATGATTCATTACATTCTTTCTTCATTTGGTTTAATTACCTAAAAGGGGGGTTTGACCAAGGCAAACCCCCATGCCCTAACATCCAACATTTCTTCTTCTCTTTTTGTGTGTTTGCAGATTTAGGAACTTTGATGGTTTGAAGATCATTGATGACTAGGTTGAAGAATTTTTGAAGACCTATCCTTGCTTTTAAATTTAAAAAAAAATCACTTTAAAGCCCAAAAATTAGAGTTTCAGAAGCGAACACCTAGGAAGAACCAAAGTGCAGACCGAGGGTTTCTATTTCCATTTTCAATTTTTTTAGAAATTTAGAAGTGGACTAAGTCACCAATATTGGTGAATTAGTGCCACTGAACCTATTTTTTAGAGCATTTTGCAGATTTGGATAACCATTTGGATAATCATTTACTTGCATTTTGAGGTGTTTTTGCATATCATAATGTGTTTTGCAACACTTTGCATTTCTTAGGTTTAGCGCTATTAAATCATTTTCTCTTCAGATCAATGAATTTTTACATCATAATTAGACATATTACATTTCATTTACATTAATATTGAATGAGGAAATTTCCCATTTTCGCCCATCTCTCTCCTTTTAGGTGAAAAGCCCTAGAAATGTGAGAGAGCATTAGGGTGCCAAAATCAATATCCACATTTTGGTGAAACCAACTTTAGAATACTATTCTTATTTTATTTGGAGTCCTTCATCATCCTATAATTAGCTTTCATTAACATTGCATTGCATTTTGCATTACTTAATTTGCATTCTAGGGTATTAAAATTTTGCATTAGTAAAAGTGCATATAGTCTGCATTTTTGTATTTTAAATCATTTCCAAACATTTGAAAATTGCATTTTATTTTAGTATTCAGGTCATACATAATGAAAAACATCAAAATGCATTAAAATTTTCTAAAATTTTTGAAAAAAACCTCTAGGACTAATTCACCATTTTGGGCGACCTAGTCCTAGTCTAGATTTTTAACTATTTGTTATAGTGTTAGAAACCTCATTTCTATGCTTCCTGAGCCTCTTGGTATCATATACTATAAGTATGGAAAGTTTTGGGAACACTTTTTTTATGCATCTAGGTCAAAAATACCATTTAAGGGTAGTCATTTTTTAAATCATTTCAATTACGAGCATTTTTTCCTCTTAAATCATTGAACATTTCTAAAATTTTGCATTGGAATCTTAGGTCTACATCACATAGCACAACAAATATCAAAATCCATCAAAAACTCTAAAATATCTCAAAACAATCCCTATTGGGTCTAATCTACCACCTTGGGTGACTTAGTCCCTATTCAGCCCTGAGACTACCTTTTACAAAGCTAAAAACCCTATTTTAAAGCTTTTGTTTGCTGCCTTCAACCACCTGTATTAGTTGGTTGAGTTTCTCTACCATGTATTTCACTAGATCTAGCTTAAATTAGCTCATTTCATGCATTGTTCAATTTTGCATCTACAACATTTCATCTTTCAGATTGTTGCATAATGTAATCAGTAAATTGCTTTGTTTTCCATCTAAAAATTGCATTTCAACATTTTATTTTAGGTCATTGCATTTCCCTTTCTTTACTTTTCCATGATAACATGTTTTCTTTCAAGAGATGTGGCTTTGATTTTGTCAACAATGGATTGCATAAATACAACATTCCCTCTTATGAGCTCAATTTTTATTATAGCAATGGAGTCTTCAAAAAACAAGTTCAAACCATTGACACAATCCTTAATATTACATTTCCCATTGGTGAGAATGGTAGTGTATACAATCATAATAATCATACTTGTTCTTCTCCTAATACCTCTCCTATTTGTGATGAAGATATCTTGGTGAAGGAAGATACAAGCATTGGGAGTCTTGATTGTCATCTCCTCATTCCCCTTTGGCAAATATTAGCCAACAAGCACATGAGATCATAGAAACATTCCTAAACATCACCTTACCTAATCTCTCTAACCATGACAATCAAACTTATTCTTCTCCTAATATCCCTCCTTGTTGCCAAGATGATATGTTGATGTTAGAAGATATACTTATTAAGAGTCATGAGAATCTTGACCCTCCCTTCCCTAATGCTCCCACCATTTGGGACAATTTATTTGAAAATAATAGAGGTATTTCTCCTTATGCCTCCCCCACTTGTGATGAAGCTACTTTACAAACTTCAACCCTAGATGAACATATTGCAAGATCTCCTGTTAGGGTAGATAATATAGAACAAGATAATGAGACCTTAGACACAAATGACAATAAAATAGTGTCTTCTCCTACTCTCCCCACTATTGATAAAGAAGAAAATCCAACCATTAATCATTCCCCTACTTGTGATGAAGTCATTTTAGAAGAACCAATCCATGAATTTTAAGAACATTTGATTTGTAGCTCTCGAAACTCTCCTTCTAGGGAGAATATCATGGTGCTAGAAAAAGGAAACACTAATAATGTGTCCTCCTTAAATAAGCCAGTGATTCTCTATTTCCCTTTATTAGAGATACATCCAACCAAGACTGTTGAGGTTATGAATGCGCAAGTGTCCATTATCTCCCCCTCGATCAATGGCCTCATACATACCCCATGGGACATCCTAAGAATCCTCTCATTCTCTACCTACCTTCACACAAACAACAAACTCAAACCCAACCTGAATTCACCCTTTACCCACCTTCGCATAAACCTCCACCTCCACCTAAACCCGAGTTTACCCTTTATCCACCTACACATGATGTTATTTCTCACACACATTACACTCAACAATACGTGACCACCACAACCCACCCCAACATCCTTACCTTTGCCTAATCCCATTTTTCCTAGTGCTTCATGATTAACTCCTAGGGAGTATGATCTTGTTGAACAACTTAAGATCACTCTTGAAAAGATATCGCTTTGGGACCTTCTTCAAAATTCACCTACCTATCACACTATGCTTCAAATAGACTTACAACAATTCCTATCCCTTCTAATATGCAACCAAATGACATAGCAGCCCTAATTCAAGGATTGAATGCTGACATTGTTTTCCACCAAAGTGAACTCCCCCCTTTGGAAGTGCAAAAATAAAATGAAGCTTTCATAATCCTATCTCTATACAAAAGAATAGGGATAAAGTGAATCCTTGTTAACAATGGCTCATCCCTTCATGTGTGTAGTATAAATATTTTGGATAGGCTGCATGTGGACAAATCAAAAATTCAACCTGATTCCTTGTCTATCAAGGGATTTGACAGTGTAGGAAAACAATCGCTTCGTGTGATCAGTTTTCCTCTTACAGTTGAGGAGGTTACGTTGGATACACCAATTCATGTTATGCCTAACAATCTTTCCTATAATACATTTTACATAGACCATAGATTCATGCAATGAATGGTGTTCCTTGCACTGTTCATCATAAAATGAAATACATCTACAACAACAAAGTATAGTGTCCTACAAATTGAGAAAAACAAAGAAAATCCCTTGAACACATCAACATCAACTACACACGTGGATCTTGTAAAAAAAAAAAACAATGAACAACACACAAAGGTATTAGACGATGATTTGGGTTCCTTAAACTTCGCACCAAAACTCATGGGAGAGTACAAAATCATAAACAAAGATTCCAATAAGGCACACAAAAATGGCATCATGTAAATAGACAGCTCGGAAGACCCTTTGAAGGCATCAACACTAACTACTCTAGAATAAAACATAAAAAAATACATAGTAACCTTTGACAAACACAACAACGACCAACAACCCGATCCAAAAGCAATGAAAAATATTTATGGCAAAGGTTATGAACTTATGAAACAACTTGGCTATAGTGGAAAAGGATGTGGTGCTAACAAATAAGGTATTCAAAACCCTATTGATCCTATCAAACAACAAACAACTTATGATCTTGGTTATTGTCCTATAATAGAGATAACCAAGCCTTCACTCAATATCAACATTCTCACAAAACATACTCCTAAATCAACCTTAACAATTGTACATCTTGAACTCCTCAACACTGGTAGTCTTGAAAGTCATCGTTTACACGACATGAAAGAAACAATGAACTCTTCACTTACTTTCAATGGCATCTCACAAAACACTCATGAATTGAATTCATTAGATTTTATATCCTCTTGTAAAGGAGAGAAAAAAATATCACAATCTGCCAAGACTTCCATAAGCATGACATCTTGTATATCTAAGCAAGGTGTATCTTTGTCTCAAACTACAAGATCACCTTCTCCCATTGATCAAGAGGGTATCTTGTTAAGACTCCTCCAAGATCACTTGATCACCCTTCCTCCAAGAACTCAGAAGAAATTATATTACAATACTTCATTTTTCACCTATCGCAGAGTTCATGGTCATTCCACTAATGAATGTAAAGCTTTGAGTAGTAAAATCCAACATTTTAAGGAGTTTAGTGTTCTTCCTTTAGTGGCAGCACCTAATCCTTCTAATTGATACTAATTTTCACTCTAGCATACATTTTATTAATCATTTTGGCTCACCCTTGTCCTACACTAAGTGGGGGCAAGGGGTTTGATAGCCTTGTCCTCGTATGTCACTTGTCGTTGTCTCTTTTGGATAGTTGTTAATCTTTCATAAACATATAAGAGAAAGCTTGGAATGTAGATGACATGCCTTAAGTTGGCTTGCACATGACATACTTCCTTTTTCATGGCGTAGCTTATTGGAAACATATGACTTGGCATTGGGCTTTTTGAGTAAGCTCTCATGTCTCCTACTTTAAAGCAATTGCTCACATAAATGGTGTTAGCAACTGCTTTAAAGTGGGGGCATACATCGACACTCATATTTCATTGTGTGATTTATTTCTTCTTGCGATGAATCCTTTTCTTGGTGGAGTAAATGGGCTTGATTCCCTCCAAGAGCATGATATTTCTTTGACTTTTCCTCTCTTGGAAACATTAGGCATGATGTTCGCTAAGAAGAGATCTTGCACAAACTAAGAAAAATCCCTTTGAATGCACCTTACACTATTTTTTGTATTTACAATAATTGTTATATGGCCACCTTGCATAATAAAGCTTGCATGACTATGGTGCCATCCTATTTGTCTATGAGTGTTAAGCTTACAAAGTTTTTCTTACCTCATGGAGCTCAAAGTTCATTTTCATTATGGCGCCTTAACTTTGGTAAGGTTTGAGCGGGAAGCCATTTCCAAGGCACGACTTTTCCCATAACCACCTTGTGGATTTCTCACCCCATGGAGAACCAGAATTTTTGTGGCCCTAGAGTGAGTATGTTGTGGATTTCTCACCCTGTGGATAGCTAGAAGTTTCATGGCAGTAGAGTGATTATACTTGGGCTTTCTCACCCGACGGATAGCCATGGGTTCTATTGCCCCAGAATGAGTACACATTTATTTTCTTTCCCAAACAAATAGCCTAGATATGATCCACAATGTGTTGGATAAATGGTTGAAGCTTGATCCAACTTTTTATTTTCACTTCCTTCTAGTTCTTTCCATTGCATGATTGTGTATCTTGTTTTTGCTACAAATCATTCACCTTGTGTGTGTCATTTTGCACTTTTGTTGGTTTGACTCAGGATCTTTGATCCTGGGGGCTTTCACAACCTCTTTTGATCTTTGTCATCCTTTCTCATCTGCATTGGTTTGATTGGAATCTTCTTGAATGTCTACTTTAGTGTGAGTTTGAAGCAAGTTCATCCTATGACTAAAGTGGGGGCTTAATGTGTTGCCAAAAAGTGTATACTTTGCTTGATTTTGGAATAATTGATGAAAAATTGGACTTAATGAGGCCTTGATTTAGTGATGTGAGGTGGTTTACACATCCACATTAGATCTTGGGCCCTTGCAAATTGTATAAAGTACATTTATTGATGTCTTGTAAACATGTTGTAACACATCTTCACACTTTTCTAAGACCATAAATTCATAATTCACCTAAAAAATCTTACCAAGAGCTATTTCAAAGTGTTGTAAAGTCTTATAACAAAATTTCACACTTTCCTAGGCTTGTCATCAATATTTACACCTATCTTATGCTTTAAATGGCCCCTTTATACACTTACAGGCCTTACTTAAGTGTCTTGTTGAAGAACCCGATAAACATTATTTACATTATCACAATTCACAACATCCACTTAAAAATTCCCAAGCGGACTAAGTCGCCATAGGTGGTGACTTAGTCCCATTTGGCTCAAAAATTGAAATAAAATTAAATTTCTTTCAGGTTTTTATTCCTTAAGATGTAAGGTTGGCCTGCGATGAGGTATTTTTGAGAATTAAAGAATAATTGTGTATAAATATAGGGTTTCCCCCCTCACTTGACCTAATTTTCAACTCATCATTAATCATTCATCATGTTCTCAAGTCAAGCAAGCTAGGGTTTTATCATTACAAGTCATCAAGATAGCATTCTATGGCATTCAAGGGTAGATTATTTATGTTTTGCTACAAAAATTCAAGATCAAACATCATGGCAAGGTATTAAATCCATTGTTGCATGCTTCATTACATTCTTTATTCATTTGGTTTAATTGCCTAAAAAGGGGTTTGACCAAGGCAAACCCCCATGCTCTAACATCCAACATTTCTTCTTCTCTTTTTGTGTGTTTGCAAATTTAGGAATTTTGAAGGTTTGAAGATTATTGATGACTAGGTTGAAGACTTGTTGAAGACCTCTCCTTGCTTGCAAATCCAAAATATCAACAACAAGTCACTTTCACGCCCAAAAATCAAAGTTTCAGAAGTGGACACCTATGAAGAATCGAAGTGCAGACTAAGGATTTCATTTCCACTTTTGAATTTTCAAAAATTCAGAAGTGGACTAAGTCACCAATAGTGGTGACTTAGTTCCACTAAACCTATTTTTTAGAGGTTTTTATGGATTTGGATACCCATTTGGCTGAAATGAGTTTCCAAAACAAGGACTAAGTCGCCCAGCTTGGCGTTGGTGTCCCAGTCAACATTTTCAATTAAATTTTTAGGATTCTAGAATCTCTCCACATCATATTTCATATTCCAAGTGCACCTCTCAAATTTTGTTCACTTATTTCATCATTTACTTGCATTTTTAAGTGTTTTTGCATATCACAATATGTTTTCCATCACTTTTCATTTCTTAGGTTTAGTGTCATTAAATAATTTTATTTTTAGATCATTGCATTAGTACATAATAATTAGACATATTACATTTCATTTACATTAATATTGAATGAGTACATTTCCCATTTTCGCCTATCCCTCTCCTTTTAGGTGAAAAACCATAGAAATATGAGAGATCATTAGGGTGCCAAAATTAGTGTCCACAAACAAAAATCTTGCTTGAAACTACATGGTAAGACTTCACTCTATCCAATCTTGATGTTATGTATTCAATATCATGAAGATATTTGATATTTTTTGTTTGTGGCCATGGTTTTCATTGCTTGAGTTTCTTTCACTATAGAAACAATGCTATTTCGAGCTCTGTGAGTGAGAAAGATAAATAGTTCATTGCTCATGTTCCACTATGATTTTCATGTACTTATCATGGTATTTTTTGAATTTTTGATAAAAAAACTGAAGATTTAATTAAAAACCCTAGGCCACAAGTTTCATTTCTTTTTTAACTTCAAAACATAGAGCATTGTTTACTTTTATAGTTGCGGCCATACATTTGCAAGTATCAATAGGTCTTGCCTCCATTATGGCTGAGCTTCTTGAACTTCTCTAAATATTGATCTTCCTCTATAAACACAAAAAATATAAGCTCTTTGATGGCCGTAGGTAATGATATTTTGCAGGTATTTTATTTTTCTGGGGTTAAGGAAAAGCAATGACATAAAAGACCTCTCCACCCTTTTGATTTCAAACCCATATTTTGATGGTTCAATTACTCCATATTTACCTAAGCACATTGGTTCTAAACCCTATCTCAAGGGTTTCCATGCCTATACTTATGGTTTTGGGTCCCCAAACCCATGTCACCATTCATTTCTCTGCACATTTTTTTTTCGTCTAAAAATGGCCACCTATATATTTTCATGGCTCAACCTTCTTGGAACTCAAGTTTCTAAATTTCTTCAAAGTTTTTTCATATTATTTTTTCCTTTCTTTCTTCTTGCAAGGGTAATCTCTTTTTCTTTTTTGACTTTCTTTAAATCTTTTTTTCATGAAACCAAACCATCCTTGTGATCTGCACTTGAGGGTTTTTCACTCATTTTACAATCACAGTAATCATGAGATGGCATTCATTTATCTTAACCAAGCTATTAACAAACCCTATGCTTTTAATGAGGCCATACATGGAGTTCTTTGTTCATATCAGATTAGTGCTACCATGATCTCTTGTCTTTTGATGAGAAATCCTATAGCAAAATAACTTTATTGTTCTTCCTATGGAGTATACCATTCGTTCTATGTTTAGTTTAATGACTTCCATGAAATATTCTTATATTTTTGGGACTATATTTAGCATTTGTATTGTATTTTTGGTTGCATCCAACATCATAACAAGATGTGCCTTCATGTTCACTACCTCTTTAATGACTGATACCATTAGGGCATGAATCCTTTGATAATACAACTAACTATTCCTTTCTCCCAAAAGTGAGATGCTGATGAAGTGTCTTCATTGCTTAGACCAAAACCCTACACTATTGTATATTCCTTAACACTCTTCCTTATACTACAACGATCATTATATGAACTATCACTGTCATTGTCATGCTTTTTCTACTATTCATGGACTGCAAACTCTATTCATTTATAGCTTCTTTGGTGTTGATATTTGTGGTGAGATTAAATAATGAACAATTTTTCCCTTTATTATCTCTTTTTCATAGTAGTGAGATATGGCTTTAATGTGAATGCTCTCATATTCCTTGCATCATGGAACTATCTTGGTGCTCACATGACTGTTAAATTGCAACTAACAATGTTTTTGTCACTTTATTTATTCCTCCATGTGACATGGTTAAGAGCTAGTTTTCCTTTATGTTTTACATGCAATTTCAACATGTCTTCCCACTATAATGCTAGTTTTGATTGGCTATCACATAGACCAGCCATAGGGTATGTGCAGGATCATGATGGGCCAAAAAGTGGCGATATGATGGGTATATGTAGGGTATGTGGTTGATGACTCTTTTTTTACCCAAAATTGATGAAATGAAAAGGGTTTTTAAAGGAGATTCTCAGCTTTCCTCCAATATAAATTATGCTTTACATTGAATTTAATAAATAATTATTTTTCATTTTCTATTTGAATTGTGAATAAAGACCTGATTGATAGGCTAATTAAAAAACATATATAGCTTTCAAATGGTATCACATTTTTTGAATCTGAAACATGTGTCACATTTTATGCTTCACATACTATAGGATTAAAAAAAATTGAATTTCATGAAGTTTTGACCAAGTTAAGGTGGTTAGACATACAATTTTTTATATCTATTAAAAGTTGTAATAAAAAAATCATAATTAATTATTTACTTGAAAAAAATATATAAAAAAATATGCACCACATCAAGACATGAGTCATATAATTATATCTAAAATATTATAAAAAAATATTATCATTTTATTGCGGTTAGGGTGGTCAAACAAACACCTACTTATTTTTTCCCTGAAATTTAAGTGCTATTGCATTGAAATTTTAAATTTTCAAATAGATTTTTTTTTTTTCAAATAAACCTAGTAGTTTAGAAACTACATTCAATTTGCTACATATTCTATTCTTACATATTTTTTAAATAATATAGATAACTTATTCAAATTTTTATGTCAAGTTACCTAACTTTGATTTTTCTAAATTTTTCGCCACTTAAGGGCCTGTTTTTTCCATGATGATCCTACACATACCCCATACCTTGTTTTCATTAATCTTCTTCACTACCACTTAGATCATTCAACATTAGAATTCTTTGATTGTCATACTATATCATTTCCTTTGTCACTGTACTTGATGAGTACCATTGTTTAGTCTTTTAGAATACTGTGATTCTATTGAACATTAATTTATTACTAATACCAGTGAATTTATCAACTTCACTATTATGAATGATGAATTCATCCTTGATTGCATCACAATGTCATAGAAGGCTTAATAAGCTTATCCTATCAAAACAAAAAATGATAGCACATTGGGCTCAATGATTGTGGGAGCCACATTTTAACCCACATGTTGAAATCAGATGAAATAAAATAGTAGCAAGGATTTCACTTATATCTACACAAGAAGAAAACATGTTAGAAAAAATGAGCATATGATACATGTGTTTGATAACCCTGTTATTTTCTTAGACATCATTGGCATGCTAGTTGTTTTAGTGCACATGAAGATCATCAGTAAGTGCACCAAGATGGTACCCAAAAAGGGGGCTTAAGTGGCCACTTTTTTTCTGAAATCAAGAAATGTTGACCTTGGACGTGACATTGAGGATAGTTACACTCAAAATTTTGAGATGGAGCAAAAACAAGGATCGAAGTGCTCCGAGTCTACTTTCTAAACTATTAATTTATTTTGAAAATGGTTGAGATTAAGGGGTTCAAAAGAGGGATGTACACAAATTGGTGTTTTTTTTATCAGAAAAACATAACATAGCAACTCTTGTACGACCTGAGCATGGTGAACTTTTTTGTAGTATTTTTAAAATTGCTATAGTCAAAAGTTATCTAACAGCATCTAGTTGATGCACAATTTTTTTGATAATTTTTTAATGAATATTTGATTTTTTACTAATTTTCTAAGTGGGCACTTCTTGAAAAGCAGAATTTTGGCCGTGCTCACCCTAAATTTTTTTGAAAATAATTGATTTTTTTATTTTCTTTTTTAAAATTTGTAGAATGGAGTCTAGTTTCTAAAAATGTAATTTATTTGAAATTTTGATGAACCGTTAATTTACAACAAAAAAAGCACCAAACACTACTTTTTGGTAAGAAATAGACATACAAAAAAAATAAATTATGGATGAAAGGCTTAAAATTGTCAAAAAGTGAAAAAAATTACATCATTGGATAGCTAAGAGAGAACCTAACATTACCCATGTTTTCAATTTTGTTGATATTGAACTGGATGCAATCTTGATGGTGAGCACGAACCTGATTATGTCAAAAATTGTAGAATTTGCAAAAACACGTCTCTGGCCTTATTGGGAATGCTCTCCAAGCCTTTGGGTTGGTATTCCAAGGCAAGTAATTTCAAATTTTTCTTTTTTTTTTAACGCGAAATAACGTGAGCGCGTTTTGTAAAAAAATATTCAAAAGTGGCCAGAAAATTGGTACCCAACTTCATGCACCCGCCCTCATATCATATGTTTATAGATGTATGTGCATGTATTGATTGATGACCCCTCATTGCTCTAACAACATTCTCTCTCTTTGATGCAAGTTACTAGGATCAACAAGGGAGCAATAGTCTAATGCAAGACAAGTGAAAGACTGAAGATGATACAAGGAAAGTCAACCAGGACCAGGACTCATCATTCACTCAATGATGGGTCACCTTTCTCTATATGTGCATTCATTTTCCTTTATGTCTATAAATGTATATTATTTTCTTTCATTTTCACTAAAAGATTTAGTCTCATGGCTTGTGTGAGAGATTATACATTTACATTATCTATAAATATTACTTTTCTTGAAAAGATTATACAATCTTTCCTAGATATTATATGCATCTGCATAAATGCAATCTAGAAATGTAATCTTCTAATTTTGTTTATGCAAATGAATGTAATGTAGCAGAAATAAAAATGTACCTTATTCTTCATTTGAAAATCACAAAAGCTCTACTTGATTGAGATATTAGTTATATTAGGTAGCAATTATATATAGGTTAAACTATAGAAATATAAAATATTAAAAGTGTTCACTCATCTAGTTTCTATGCAAAATAGTTATGTTTAACCTTGTGAAAATTCTCTTTAGTATTGGGATAACTTGCACAAGCATGGGTTACAGCGTCCCTCAATGTTTGTTTTGTGTTGTAATAGTGAGGAGAGTGTCTCTCATCTCTTCTTCCAATGTTCCTTCTCTAGGGAGATATGGCGCTTCTAGTGGGGTGTGTGGAAAAAAAATTGCTAGCATGTTTCCTCTTTGGCTAAGTTCTTTGCTTGGTGGGCCAAGGCCCCTATTAAAACTTATTTTCTTCAAGTTATTTGGGCTCTTGGTTTGACCTTTATTATCTAGCATATTTGGTTGGAGAGGAATTATAGGATTTTTCAAGATGTGAAGTTGGTTGTCCAACACTTGTGGTGGAAAATTCTTCATTCTTTAGGAGAAACTGTTTCGGAAAAGTGTGACTTGGCTGAGGGTGTGGATCTGGGAGATGTTGCTTGTTGCAATCATCTCAATCTTTCTCTTTAGAGTGGTTTTTTTAAGGGTGTTGGTTAGATCATGAGAAATAGATGTAGAAAATCCTCTTTATAAGATAAATAGGGAGTGGCATTGGTGTCCTCCTCCATAGGGTGTGTTGAAAATCAACATAGACAGTTATTCTTAGGGAAATCCTAGTCATACTAGTATTGGGGGTGTGCGGTTGAATAGTTCTTGGACTATTCAATTTATCTTTACTATTTATAAGGGTTTGCATACTAACAATTTGATGGAGGCTCTTGCCATTTTATATGCAGAGGAGCATGGTTTCACTCTTGGGTGGAGAAGCATCATTTATGATTTTTATTCTTAGGTGGTGGTGACTTTGTTGAATAGGCAACAGTTAGAATATGCCAGTTGGCATTTAGCTTTGATTATAAAACATATTTTTAATCTCTATGCTTCCTTGGAATTTTTTGCTTTCTATCAAATTCCTAGAGAATGGAATGAAGTTGCAGATTGTTTGGCCAAATGGGCCTCTAATCATTTACAGAATCAGAACATTGTAGATAGGGGTCAATTACCCCTAGATTTTTCACAAAAGTTGGACCACTTAGTGTAGATTGACAACATTGTGTAATGCCCTTGCTTTGTACTTTATTTTTTGTTTGAATAAATTTGTACCCCACTTTTAGTTAAAAAAAGACATTTAGAAATAGAAATAAAAGTAAATAACTTTTTTCAGGATTGAAAATTGAGACACTTCTTCGATATATAGTATATTATCATTTACCTTATGTATGATCCTATAAGTTGTGTGTAGTTGAGATAATTATTTTTCAATCAAACTTGTATCTCCTTTATGGTATAAAAACAACTTCATCATTTATCCACATATAACTCAACCACTCTACATGCCCTAAATAAATAACATGACTTCTTTGTATCCACATAAATTCCATAAGAAAATAGATAAATATATGTTTATCCAACTTCTTATTCATGAGAATCAACCCCCAACCACTTAAGATCTCTTGAAACCCCAAGAAAATTATTAATACAATTACCCTCTCTACTACTAATACTTAGTACAATATATATATGTATACTATATATATATATATATATATATATTTAAATAATCCATTATGAAACAACATGATCATATTGATTGTTCTATGACACCCTTTTGGTCCCTTTATTGGGATATAAGTAATATATCACATCAATGCTAAACCATGTGATATAAAGTTATCTTGACTCCACATTAACTAGATCTCTTCCTCACCATGATGTAGTGGGGAGTTCAATTGAACCGAAATCTAATAAACATCCTTGGCATCTATGTAATATCCATTAGGTTAAATAGAAACTTAACATATTCAATCAAACATGCTCTATTCATATATTGTTTTCATATATTCAATTAAGCCATTTAGATAGTTATTTTTTCGTCGCTAATATTAGCCAATTGTCTAATAGTTGAAATTTTAGAATCCAAAATTTGATAATATTTTGGGCTATAATGTGACTTGAACCACCAATTTTTTACAAAGTTTTATTATAGTCTTATTTAAATCATCAAATAATTTATTTTATTCAAAAAATTAAGTCAAAAATTCACCACAATATTTGATACATGATTATATCATACTCACCTAAAATTTATAAATTATAGTCTATAGATATTATATTAATTCTCCAATAGAATATCATAATTGTTTAAGTTACTTTAGGACCATATTTCTAATATTTAGTTTTCACCATTGATTTATAATATAATCTAATGGCCCTTATTGTATTCCATGAGGTAAAATGCACCCATGATTTGTAGTGCTTATGGGGCCCATAATTTCAAGTCTCAAAGCATTATAGGTTATCGATATATTTTACCTCATAGAGTACAATGAGGGTCGTTAGATCAATGATTGAAAAGAAACTTTGATACTTACGAGAATTATACATAATATATTTAAAACAATGGTGGAAATTGAATATCATAGTCTACCCCTTAAACCCATCGATAATTTTCATCATCAGGTCCCTACTTGTCCATAAAAATATTTTTAAATTAGATTGATTTACCATAATAATTAATACATTTTCCCTATTATTTTTTAAGATTCACGAGAATTTTCTAAAAAAATTTAGTGATGCAAAAAAAGTTGCCAATAATTTTATTTTATTTTTGAAAAAAAGAAAAAAAATTCAACAGATATTAATATTTTTTCGTAAAAAGGTGAAAGATTTTCCAGGATTTCATATCTATTTTTGAGGGGGGTTTCTTAAATTTATCATTGGTCATTCTTTTTACTTTTTGTTAATATACACACACACATATTCATTCATGTATCTCAATGTAGACATAGGCATATATAATAATTAATGTTTTCTAGGTTTTATTTATATATTAATTAATGTTTATATGAAATATTATCAAAAGTCAATAGATTTAGTAGAATTACTTATTTTTTGACCTTTTTTAAACACAAAAATTTGTATAGTAGGTTATAACTCACTTGAAAAAAAATATCTAAGGTTTGTTTGATACCTAGAATAACAAATTTTATGATATACAACTTGACAAAGATAATAAATATTGTATTTGGTTCTTATGTTCTAGATTTATTCCTAGGTTATCATTACTTATTTCTCATATGTTAAGTTAGTAAACTATTTTTTTTACTTTTTTACAATAATTGGTTATCTATTGAAACACTTACAACTGGGGAATGTGTGCAAATAAATGCATTCATATTCCTAGTATCTTGGTTTGAGTGCCTTAATATAACTTATCTCTTAGTGTGGGAGTTAGTATATCATTTTAAACCATTGTTATAGTAGCATACTTAGTTTTTCCTTTCATCTTATAAATATTTTAATGTATATTATGATATTGTGATGATTTTTACTTATGCTTATGGAATTTCATGAAAGCCCAATTGATACTCGCATGTCTACAACTAGGGTTTCAATCAATTATTTCCATTTATTTTTTCCTTTTCTTTGTTTGGTAGTTATGGTTAAAATAATACAAAAACCTGAATTATAATCTTTCAAGGGATCTAACCCCCTCAAACATAGAGAAAGACCATTTTTCCATAACAATATTTCCTACTATTTGAAGGATTATCATTTATCTTTAGATGAACATAATAATTCTTAGAGATATAATCACATTGACAAATATATTTACAACCAATTATTTTGAAACTTTACTAAGGAAAAGATGAAGTGATGGTTCTTTTCTTTCCTCAAAAAAATTGAAAATAATTTTCCTAGAATGAAGGTTGGTGACTCTACCTAAGATAACAAACTTGGAATAATGGATTCATAGCAAGATATTTGAAGGAATAACTTGCATTTTCCTCAATTAGAAATTGAAAAATATGGTGATGATGAATATTAATTATTTTTTTATAATCATATCATAAAAATTAGGTTCTTTATGAACACAATCAAATTTAATTATTGATGATCTTCTATGGTGGCTTGCAACTTGCTTCTAAGAAGGTACATCTTTATTTGCTTAAAAAATTATAGAACTGTAGAGGAGTGAATTTTAACCCCCTTGCAAATTCCCCTTTCACACCCTTCACTCTAGAAAAATCAAGTCTGACCAAGTAATTCCATGTTCTCATTCGCTACCCCATCTGCTTCATGCTTGTTTTTAGTGTCAATGGGGGAATTTTTGTCAAGGAAATGTGCATGATGCATAGACGTTTGCATGGTGCATTTCCATCCTGACAATATTCCTCCCTCTAGAATCTACAGATGCATTAATTTCACCATTGGCGATGAAATGTAATGCCCTGACCCCTTCTTGGAAACCTTTGAATGACTCTTTCCCTCCCAAACCATCTTCAAATGGCTATCTTTCACTTTCACTTCATCTCTTTAGCAATTCTTGATCTCCTCATGCTCTTGAGCTACTTGTTGCATTATTGGCTTCACATTCCAACAATCACAATAACCTACACATCTACCACATAATCTATAGGAGTTTAGGTGAACTCCTCAAACCCCCCAGAATCACCTACAAGACAAAAACTTCTGCAAGAGAGAAATGGCAAAAAAATCATGCTATCATTAAGATGCAAGGATGCCAAATTGATTATGACATTATTACAAATGTACAAGATGCCTGATTATATAGGCATGAGAGAAAACCTAAGATTCACGAGATGTTTTCATGTGTCTTGATTTAACATGTGACAACATGTGAACCCTATCTAGATAATTATTAAATGTTGAGATAAGTTCTAGAAGGACAACTCATCTTCTAGAAGGAATCTTATCCCACCAAATAAGGAAGAGAATATTTCCCTATTTATTAAATGATTTATATAATAATGCAACTTAGGACTTAATTAATTAAATGCAAGACTTAAATTAACTTATGCCAGTGTAATAATTGATTAATTACACTAACACCCCCCATAAGTGCAACTTAAGGAGAAGCAGATTATTATGTAAAGATGAGTCTCAACAACAAGGCCTGATCAGGTACTCATTTACAAATACAATAATGAAGTAGAGAAGGAAAGCCCAGTGGAACAAAACCCCCCTACAATGAGATGACTGCTGCAAAGAAGCACTAGAAGAACACTGTGGAGTAACACTAGAACAACAATCTGACAAGCAAGGAAAGATACTGCTATCTACAATTGAAACCAAAAATAGAATCATCATGTGATAGTAGACTCGATGTCATGGAACACTAGAAAAATCTCATACTAGATCAACCCTAGGATCTGTAAGCAACAGTAGATGAAAGGATGAATGGACCCATAATGATGACAAATCTGGAAGTTGTGTTTTGTGAAGCCAATGCCAAACTAAAACTAAAACTGCCCATAGGACGAGTACCATCAAGATTCTATAGCATTAACCATAAAAACATGGCCCTCAAATGAGAAATATTTGAACCAATGCGGATCAAGAACTATAAAATCCCTATGTGAAGTGTGAACCAAAGCAAACCAAAGATGTGTCCAGCTAAACAAGAAAGAAGCTAAAAAGAGACAACAGGAAACCAGAAAAACTCATGTGAGTTGTCACCAACATGAAAGATGGATGCAAGAACCCCCCTTGATGGAACTTTATATTAGTTCATTTATTACAATACCCAATGATTGCAAAAGGAGAGAATGTAAAACATGCATAAACTACAGAGAAAATATAAACGTAGTGCATGAAAACAAAACTAAGTGCATGCACAAACCAAGGTTCACATCTGCCTCCATGATTAAAAATAACCTCCAATCTATGTAGAGGTTGAAACCAGCTTTCCGATGATATTTCATTTATGAAAATCTGACACCGTGGCCAAAAGTTATGATCTTTTCAAAAAAACTGAATTCAGCTTGCAAGAAATGGGTTTTCTAGCAAAAAATGTTTACTTCTGATTTAATTTCTGCAAAATCTGTTCACAATGAGTGGACAAAAACAGAAACCTAGAAATATTTTGAAGCTAAGAACAAAACCCAAAAATCATTTTTTGATCCAACAAGTAGAAAATGAAAAAAATATTTTTTTAAAACCTTTAGCCGGAGAAAAATGACGCGCGCCAATTTTTGTTCAGTGATTTTCTCTAGATCCATAGAAGATATCAAATATTGAAAAGATACCAAGTTCAGATTTTGACCCTGGCTACAAAACCCATAAATAATTTTTCCTGGAACTGAGTGGAAGCTGGATTTTTGAAACAAAAATGAAAAATGACTACTTTCATCCAGCAAAACTTTCATGCCAAAAAATGGTCTCTCATATTTGAGAAGAAGTCTCCAGCACTGAAGCTCTGATACCATGTAGGAGTTTAGGTGAACTCCTCAAACCCCCCAGAATCACCTACAAGACAAAAACTTCCATAAGAGAGAAATGGCAGAAAAACCATGCTATCATTAAGATGCAAGGATGCCAAATTGATTATGACATTATTACAAATGTACAAGATGCCTGATTATATAGGCATGAGAGAAAACCTAAGATGCATGAGATGTTGCCATGTGTCTTGATCTAACAACATGTGACAACATGTGAACCCTATCTAGATGATTATTAAATGTTGAGATAAGTTCTAGAAGGACAACTCATCTTCTAGAAAGAATCTTATCCCACTAAACAAGGAAGGGAATATTTCCCTATCTATTAAATGATTTATCTAATAATGCAACCTAGGACTTAATTAATTAAATGCAAGACCTAAGTTAACTTATGCTAGTGTAATAATTAATTAATTACACCAACATAATATATAGCTTGATGTGTTGTGAGACTACTTTTGGCATTGTTGCCACTACATTGACTTTGCCATAGCTATGGGCTTTCATTCCTCTCATCAGTCTTGAGTGCCTTTGGTCAAGGGTGGTAATGCTTTCATATTGTTGGATTTAGGTAGCTTAGTGTCTCTAATAGTGTTTGGTTTTATTTTCATTCCAGCATAATTTTATTTATCATACTTCTATCTCTCTTTTTATCTATCTATTCATGAAGGTGGAAACACCAGAGTGGCAGTTTGACTGTGGAAAACCCCTATACAACCCCAACATTTTTGGTCTCTTGCTTTTCTGTATGTACATGTTCATGTGGAGCTTGCTAGAAAACTAGACTCTTCATGAGTTGTATTCTCTCATTTCTTATTCTTATTGTTTCATAGTCATTTCCCTTATTATTTCTCTCATTATATCACTTTCCACTTTAGTCATTACTTTAAACTTTCTTTGCTAAGCTGTCAATAGATTCCTAGTACTTTTATTGTACTTTTTCACTTTCTATCCATACAAACGCCAACAACCCTATGAGACACTAGCATGTCACACTATCATCTATGACTTGCATTGTTGTCTTCTGACAGAGAGTTGTTCAAGTTACAATTTGGGTTCTAGAAGCCTGCTCGTTTAGCCCCATCCAAACTCCCAGGTTAGTAGAGTGAGAGAAGCACTTGCAAGTTCTCTTCATTCTCTATCCTTGACCTTAAATAGTTGTTTAACCCGAGGTAGATTAGGGCAGCCTTCTTCCCTCGCCTCTCCATGACCTAGAGCCTTGGTGTGGTTGGTCCCCCTCCACATTTTGGTAAATCCAACGTGAACCATTTTAGTTCTATTTGGTATTGTTGAAAGTCCCTTTCCTCATATCCTAGGAGTGTTTTGGGTGTGAGTGTTGCAAGGCACTTAGCCTTGCAACCCAACCTATGACCCCTAGTGGCATAGCTAGAAGGTTCCATAAGCATCACAAAATGAAACATCGAGTGGGTCACCATTTAGTTATGAAACCCTTGGGGGCTCTGTGAGGGTCTTGTTTGGGGTATGAAAAAATAGCCTCCTTTTTACTTCTATCCATCCCATCTATACAACTTGCAAATGGATTCCTTGCGTTAACTTTGACCTTGCAGGACTTGTTGATTTTTTTAATAAAGAACCATCTCCCTTATATATCCCTGGACGTATCAACAAAAACACCATAGCAGGTGTTCTTGTTGACCCTACGTGTTGGGTGAATGTCATCACTAAGGATATTATATTGATTAATTTATTACGCAAATATGGGTATGACAAATCTAGGAGTATTATTCATACACATGATGGACTTTACATCCCTCCCATTAGTTGCATCACCTTATAAGTCCTAGTTGGACCTAGATCTGTAAATGTGCTCTTTGGCATTATCTTAGGGTCTAAGCTCTTTAGAGTGAAACTAGGTATCCCCTAGTTGGTCACTATGAATGTAGTTTCCTTTGTATTTCATAAGTGTCTAAAGTTTTCCCATGAGGGTATAGTGCATGTATTCCACAACACTGACTATAAGTCATTGATTGTGTATGGGGGCTACTCGTTGGATTACTTTTGGCTTGCACCCATTGGTCTGCTTCCTCCATGGATGAACCTATTGTACCAAACTTTCATGAAGTACAAGAGTGGGGGAATAATTCCTAAAGTCAAATACCCTTCTTCTCCCTATGTATGTTGTAAGAATGAAGGTGGTGTCATTAACGTCAATTGGTTAACTTGTTATCAATTCGTTGTTATTGTCATTGATGTCATGGTTACAAGTTATTGGGTTGTATATGTCAAGGATATTAAGAAAATTGCTATAAAGAAAGGTTGTAGGTATTCATTGGTTGCTCCAATTTTTTCTTCAGGATTCACTCCTTTGTTTGTGTGGTTTAGATATTCTGATCTTGGTTGTTGAAAGCTACTATATGTATATTTTGGGATTTTGGACCATTGTACAGTGTGGGTTATTTTCACCAGTTGTGAACTATGTTTTACAATGTATGTGGCTGAGGTCTGAGAGAAATGTAGTTGCTCTATATTTCTTCTTGGTTGAGTCTTATGACTTTCAATTCTAGAGTTAAGTTGTTATGATCGTGTTGAAGATAATTTTGTTGTTTGGAAAGATTGGATCGTGTTAAGGGTTGTGTGTACTTAATTTTTCTATGTGTATTACATTGGTTTGTCCAACTTTGTATTAAACACTACTTTCAAAGTTCATGAAGCATTTTGGGACTTATCTGGGTCATCATCAAGCATGTGTCTAGGTTTCCCTCATTCTAATTCCACCCTAGAATGTTTTGGCACTGACCTAATTTGAATTTAAATGATGTATGTAGGACTTTGGATATGTTTCAAAGATGAAGATGGTATAAATAGATGATAATATATTGATAAGAAGTATGCAAAGAAATAGGGCAAGATAGATGTGAAATAGATGCAAACAGAGTGTATATGATGTGAGTTTGGAAGATCAGTGTGAAATCTAATTGTTGAGTTTCTGGAGGCAGTGAGTTGAAGGTGTACTCTATTGTTCATGCATGTCTTCAATTGGTTGAGTGAATCATGGTGGAAATCTCTATTGCATTGAGATGTATTCTCTTTGTAACATATCTCTTCTATCTTCTTTGTATCTGTGTGGAAGTGAGCCCTCTAGGTGGTTAACCATTATTGGACAGTGAGTCCTATTTTAGCAATGAACCTACTCTTACAGTGAGCCTTTGTAATTGGTTTTGATATTCTTTATATTGTGAGCTAACCCTCAACATGGTTTTTTTGTTACTAGGTTTTCCATGTAAATTTGGTGTTACTATGTATGTGTGATGCTTTTTCAATTTCTTCATTTGCACTTAATGTTTAATCATTTTAGTAGAGTAAAGAATTTGTGATTGATCTAATTTTTGGTAAAAGTTTGTAAGGGTTAAAATTTTTCACAAATGATTCACCTCTCTCTCAATTGTCTTGTTCAAAAATTAGTATTAGAGCTTGGTTTCTTGGAGAGGAGCTTAACCGCTTAAGGAAGGTATAGGATGACAAGCAAGATCACATTTGAGTATCCAAAGTTTGATGGAACTAATTATGCTCTTTGCAAAATATTGATGGAAGAATATCTGGAATATTGTGGATATGAAGTTGAGAAAGCCTACAAGACTTATTACACTCCTCCTGGTAATGTTCTAAGTATGGCTGATGAAATCAAGGTGCATAAATCAAACAATAATGCGAAGTTCATTTTGAAGAAGTCTTGCAAATTTCAAGTTGATTAAAGTTCAAAATCTAAAGATTGCTAAAAAATTCTAAGATGCTCTAGAAAAGGCGCATGAAGGAGATGAAATGGGAAAAGAAGCAAAGTTGTAGAATTTGGAGACATAGTTTGAGCTCCTGCATATGTCTAAAGATGAGAGCATTAAATCCTATGTACAGAGAGTGGATGAAGTGGTAGGTGGAATGCGAGGACTTGGTGCTACAATAAATGAATCCAGGATTGTAAAGAAGATTCTTAGAACTCTTCTTGATGCATACAATGAAATGGTATCTTCTATTGAAGAACATATAGAATACAAGACCTACACTAAAGATCAGTTATTGGGAACCCTAACATCTTATGAAATGAGAAAGCCAAATTTGAGAAATGGATCCAAATTAGAAGTTGCTTTCAAGGCTACAAAAGATGAAGATCTGGATAAATAGAATCTTGATGAAGTAGAAGCTAACTTTGTGAGAAGGATGAGGAAAGGCTTTGACAAGTATGAAGGGAAGTTACGCTTTAAATTCTTTAGTTGTGAAGGAATAGGTCACTATGCTTCGAGGTGTCCAAAAAGAGCTAAGATAAGCAAAAAAAATATGAGAAAGAAAACAAAGCTAAGAAGATAAACATAGCATAGTATGTGATTGAAGATGCTAGTATTTCTGATGAGGAATCTGATTATGGAGATCTTGATGACAATGAATGCTTGTTCTTGGATATAAAAGATGAACCTCCTTCTGCTAATTTTGAAAGACAAGTGAAAGAATGTCTTATAGTTTACCAAAAAGATAAAGATATTGTAATCTCTACCCTACATCCTAAATAGGAAAATGAATATTGGGTTGTTGATAGTGGTTTTTCACATCACATGACCAGTGATAAGAGTAAGTTTGTTAAAATTGAAAAATATGACAGAAGCTTAGTTATGTATGGAGATGATACTGGTGCTAATATTTTTGGGATATGTTCAGTAAGTTTTGATGGCAAGCATAATACTAATTATGTCTATATGTTAAGGGTTTAAGGAATAATCACTTGATTATTGGAAATATGTTTAGTAGGGGATATAATGTTCTATTTAAAGATGAGAAATGTGAAATTAGGAAAGGATCTGGAAAAGTGATTGTTGTAGGAAAGAAGTTTGAAGGAAATATATATCAACTTAAGGGTAATGATGGACGTTGCTTTATGACTCAGATTAATGACATTTGGTTATGGCATCGAAGAATAAGCCATATGAATTTTGATAACCTGGTGAGGATTAGTGCAGTGTAAGCCATGAGAGATTTGCCGAGGATTACAAAACATGTTAATGTTATTTGTAGGAATTGCCAGTTTGGGAAGCAATAAAGAAACAATTTCAAATAAAAGGAATAATCTACTACCAGACTATTGGATTTAATTCATATAGATATTTTTGGTCCTACAAGAGTGAGAATTCTACAAGGTGAAAGGTACCTTATGCTTTTGGTTAATGATTACTCTAGGTATATAGTAGACATGGGTTACATTTCTTGGAGAGAAATATAATGCATTAGATAAATTCAAGAAATTCAAATCTATGATTGAGAATGAAGTAAATTTGAGAATAAAATGATTATGGTTTGATAGAGGTGGTGAATTCACCTCCCATGATTTTAATATATTTTGTGAAGTTCATGGAATAAAATATAGTTATCTACTTTAAGAACTCCTCAGCATAATGGATTTTTTGAAAGGAAGAATAAAACAATTCAAGAAGCTTCTAGATCAATGCTTATTGAAGCTAGTCTACTAGAAGTTTACTTGAGAGAAGCTATTCACACTACTATCTATGTGTTCAATTGAATTTAAGCAAGAGCCAATAGTACTAAGACCCCCTATGAGCTATGGTGTAGAATAATTCCCACTCCTAAGTATTTCAAGGGATTTGGAAGTAGATGTTATATCATAAGGAATGAAGAAAATTTAGGGAAGTTTGATGCTAGAAGTGATGAAGCTATTTTTCTTGGATATTCTACTAAAAGAAAAGCTAATAGATGTTTCAATAAAATACTAAGGAAGATTGTAAAAAGCACAAATGTCAAGGTTGATAAAGCAATGAAGAATTCAATTAAAGTTTATGGATATTTATCTGATGAACTTGATTGCATAAGGATTAAAGAAGTTGTGGAAGAATGGGAAAAGAATGAGCAAGATAAGTAGAATGAAGAAGAGGAAGAAGAATCTTTGGTGGTGTCTCCAAACACACCTAAATATGTACAAAAAAATAATGGAGAAATTCAAATCATTGGAGACAGGACAAAAGGAGTATTGACAAGAAGCAAAGTTGTTGCTGGTGAGATAAATCCGTGTTTACTTTATGATATTGAAACAAAGGTTGCAAGTGAAGCATATAAATATGAGCATTGGATGGAAGCTATGAAAGATGAACTTATATAAATTGATAAGAATCAAACTTTGGAATTGGTCCCTAGATTGACTGATAGAAACATAATTGGATCAAACTGGGTATTTAGAAACAAGTTGAATGAGAATGAAGAAATGGTCAAAAATAAAGCAAGGCTTGCATGTAAGGGATACTCATAAGTAGAAGGCATAGGTTTTTAGGATAATTTTTTTCTGGTGGAAAGGATGGAAGCTATTAGGATTTTTTTAGCATTTATTTCTTATAAATATTTCAAGGTCTATCCAATGGATGTTAAGTCTACATTTTTGAATGGTGAGCTAGAAGAAGAGATCTACATGGAACAACTAGAAGGATTTTAGTTGTCTGATCAACCAGGTATGGTATGTAGATTGAAGAAAGCTCCTATATCTTGGTATGCAAGGTTAGAAAAGTATTTGATTCAGTAAGGTTTCAACAAATTTTTGACATATAGTAATATGTATTTTAAAATTGAAAATTACAAAATCTTGATTGTGGTTGTATATGTTGATGACATTATCTTTGGAGGAAATGAAACTATGTGTAAGATGTTTGTAGAAGAAATGCAAAAGAAATTTGAGATGTCCATGTTTGCACTAGCAGAATTTGGAAAATAAATGATTGACTAAAACTTTTAGTCACAACAGCTAAAAATGACTAAATTCTACTAATTTTTTGTAATTTAGCTATAAATGAGTAAAAAAATGACTAATTTGGTTATGGAATAAAAAAATATTTATTCTTACAAATAAAAATGACTAAATAGTTAATTACACAAATACAAACAAAATATATATTTTTTTAATATTTTAAAAAACATAGGGAGGGAGCATATTGCGCTCATGCGATTCATTTTTCATTTAGCCTAAGGCATTTTGAGTTATAGCACCAGTTCATCTAATTTAGAGATAAATATTATTTAGCCTGAATCATTATTTATTTGACAACTACACTGGCCTGGGTATTGCATATTAGGTGATAAAGATTGTTTGGAGAGGACCTAGAGACTTTTGAAAAGGTGGGAAAGGATAATGAATTTGGAGTTTTCTACAACAAATTTAAAGTTGGAAAGGCCCTCTACAATGAATTCGGATTTGGGGATACCCTCTGCAGCTAACTTAGAGTAATTCCTAAGCCTCATTACATTAAACACAAAATCTATAGCTTTCTGATTAGAAACTTACAGTAGTTATAATCTACTGCTCTTAATAATGTTCTTTTACAACATTTCCACTTTTCTTCTTCATAATGTGTTTGAGCTAAATATAATAAAATTTGGTTGTCAATGCCAAAATACAATTTCCTCAAACAATTTTGATACATTTTCACTACAAGCACAAATTATTCTTGTGTAAAGTAAACATGTGCTAGATTTTCCCACACATCAAGCATCTGAACAAAGATTTTTCTTGTTGCAACTTCTTGTAATTGTGTAAAACTTTCCTTTGCATTATCAAATTGATTGCTTTCAACTAGCATAATGGCTACCCCATTTGCAACATAAAAATTTCCTAGTCTCTATGCCAACACTTTACAATACTATTCTCTAGCCTTCTCAAGATGTTCTCCACCTTTGGATCCCTTCTCTCATTGCAAAAAGATACAAAATAATGCCAATTTCCAAGTGAAATGTCAACATAAGAATTCTTTACATCTGATTAACTTTGTGTAACTTTATTTGTTTCTTTTGATTTAAGCCAACCATCTATTTTTAGTTCTATTTTGCAAAGCATAGATAAAGCATTTGATGAATTTTTATCCACCTTAAGCGAATACCCAATCAATTCTAGGCTTAATTGGATCTCATTCGAAGCCTAATCCATGGCTACAAGATGTAGATATGCATCCACATAATCATGAAACTTGCACAATATTAGCATGTATAAAAGATTTGCTAGTTCAGTATCATGTAGCTATTCAAACAACCTAGCAAGATTAAATAGAGTTGTGACTTTATCCCATGGTAACTCAAATGAATCACTACCTTCTTCTAGTTGATGGAAGAATTTTATATCCTTAAAGAGCATAGGAAAAATTGTAGATTGGCACTGGGGCTTTTATTTATGAATTCAACCCAAATTCCATTTCCTAATGCCTCCATAAAAGTTTGTTGAGCCAACTCTAGTTCATCATGGTCAAAATGAAGAACCCTAATTTTTTTTAACAATTAAACAAATACTTCTTCTATGCTATTCTTCAGAAGAGACTTTGCTATCTTAAGAGAATCTAAGGTTGCACTAGGGTCTGATGATATTAATAACTCACCCATCTTGATAAATGCATGGGCATCACGTGGATCTATGTGAGTTTCCTTTCTTAAAATTTCCAAAGCCTTCTCTTCTTGCCCTTGCTAGGCATATATATGGCCTGCAACTCCTAATCTCTCACATTTCTCAGGGTGGACCTCCAGAACCTTTTCAAAATTTGAGAGAGAACTCTAAAGATCTCCTAGATTCAATTGAACCTATTCACAAAATCTTGTGGCCTATGGATTTTCTTGAATGTTTCCATGTAGTAGTGGCCAGTGGTGTCATAATCACCTTTACTATGATAAGACCGTGCAAGATTATAATATGGATAAGATTTCATGAGAGGGTGGCCAATTGAAACAAGAGCTATCTTAGTCAACTATTCTAGAAGAAAATGTTCCCCTATAGTGAAGAAAAAATGGTTTGACAAATGATTCAATTCCATTGCATAGTATGGGTATAATTCAAAGGCTCTACACATATTTTCCATTCCTTCATGAATAGTACCTTTTTCACTAACTGTGAGAATCCTACAAGTAAAAAATGCACAAAACTGACCACATAGATTTATGTAGAGGTAGAACATCATTTCCTAATGCCTCCATAAAAGTTTTCTGAGCCAACTCTAGTTCATCACTCTCAAAGTGAAGAACCCCAATGTTTTTTAACAATTGAATGGGTACTTCTCTACTCTTCTTTAGAAGAGACTTTGGAATCTTAAGATAATCTAAGGCTGCACTGGGGTCTAATGATATTAATAACTCAACCATCTTGATAAATTCATGGGAATCATTTGGATCTATGTGAGTTTCCTTTCTTAAAATTTCCAAATCCTTCTTTTCCTACCCTAGCTGGGCATATATATGGCCTAAAACTTTTAAGCTCTAACATATCTCAGGTTGTGTTTGAACAAAAATTCAACCCCAAAAATTTCATCAATTTTAGCCACCTCGGTATGACCATCCTATTTTACACCATATGCATCCATCCTCAAAACCACCATTTCTATATAAATAAGCTTAAATTATTATAACTATAGTCCCCCTATCCCATTCCAAAGAAAACATTATCATTCAAAGTCACCCTCCCCATAGTTGTTGCCTTATGTCCACTACTAGGAACCTATTTTACTAGAACAATGTAATTTTGAGGATATTTTCATTGTAGTCTCCCTGACAGATCAATAATGAAACCAACACAAAATATCAATGAGATCACTATGCTTCAAAGTGACATATTTGGATGTCTCTCCAACAACTCAAAAAACTATATTTTGAAGAGACTTGGGTATCTCAAAATAAAAAGTCATCTTGTCTCTCTGAAAAATTATAGTATAGATAACCATGGATATTCTAAGGATGTTGGATCATTTTTTCCTTTAGGAAATAGAAAACCATCTCTCAAACATAAAAGATTATCATATAATAAATGATGGAGAACTAAAAAATTCAAGGTTGGGAAAATATAGTAGTGATTTCGAAGAGAAATCAATTCATCAGTCTAAGAAATGAAGTCTCTTCAACACCATGAAAGTGACAAGTCAAGAAGATAAGCTTTGTGGAGAGAAAATGGAAAAAAGTATCTCTTATCCCCTAACAATAGGAATGCGATAGTGAGGGAATAATTTTGAGGAGACTAAGGGACATCAAAGAAAGGTAATGGAAAGTCTCTTTGAAACTTCAAAATGAAAGTGAAAAATAAGAGATATTAGAGAGAGGGGCCCTTATTGGGAAGACATAACTAAAGGTATCTCTGAAGCACCAATAAACAAAAGAATATTGGTATGTCAAAGAGACATAGGCTTATCGAAGGGAGATGGTCACAAGTCTCACCAAAATATCGATAATAAAGATGGAAAGAAGGAAAAGCAATGAAAATATGAGGTATAGTTGTTGGAAATACTTTATGATCACTAGTATAATTTGGGAAATAAATGATTGTGACTAACACTAGTAGAATTTGGCAAATAAATGACTAATTTTATCATCATAATTGACTAATCTAGTCATCAGGTAAACTCACAACTAAATAACTGGTTAGACAAATAAAAATGACTAAATAAATGACTATTACTCTTTTTTTTTTCTTTCGAATTTGATCATAATCCATAGAGCTTAAGCCCCCATCATGGGACCTCTACCTAAGTGGGCCAGTTGGCCACCTAATTTGCTTGGTGCACCAAAAATATCTATTTGTGTGGAAGGCATTGCCTATCGGTGCAGTTTTAAGGCCTTCACATATTTTATAAAAAAAAATATTTACATTCTTTAATTTTTATTACTCATTATGTTAATGAATCATTGATGCTTTTAACTATGATTTGAAGCCAAATTGATTTTCCTATTGTGTTAACATGTCAAATGTATCAAAGAGCAATTGTGTTCAATTTCGCTAATAAAATATGATTGAAACAATCCAACTGCATTTTGAGGGCTATCTTTCATTTCAAAACACAAATAAAGATGACTAAATAATTAGTCACACAAATAAAAATGACTAAATAATTGGTCACACAAATAAAAATTAGACAATATGATATTATAGTGGTTAATTAAAAAAAAATTGAATTGCAGAAGTGGATTGTATTAAATAATATAATATAATATATATATATAATATATATATATATATATATAATATATTACATAATATTATATTAAATACTAATATTAAATACTAATATAATAATAATAATAATATATTATAATATTATATTATTATATAATATGATATTATATAATATTATATTATTATTATATATATTATATAATATTATAATATTATATAATAATATAATATTATAATATATTTAAAAGCGAGAGATTTAATTTTAAAATAAAAATCAAATGAAGTAAAAAAATAGGCAAGTGGGCCATGGTATTTTACTTTTCTAATAAAAATCATAAAAGGTAAATCAACCATTTGGCCTAGGGTAATGAAAAAACCCTAAATCAAAAAGAAATTGAGCTCTAATCTCATTCCATTTTTCACTTGTATTTTCGGTAGGGTTTGAGAGTCTAATGGTGACTCATTCTACCGTTTCTAATGATTTTCTTGGGAAAATCCTACAAGGTAAGTCTTTGGTTTTGAAACTGAAAAGTATTGTCCATTTTGAAGCATTTTATCTAGATCACTTGGCTAGGGCTGATTATTTTTCTATTGTATTTCCTTTTCTTACCATTTGTTGATATCTCTCCTCTTTGTTTGGCCACCATTGGAGTATCTTTGAAGCTCATTTTGAAGACTTTGGAGGGTGTCTCGTTTACAAAAATCTTCTGTAAGTTTCATTATTCTTATCTCTTAAATTTCTATGAGAATAGGTTCGATTCGAGCTCAGGAGAGGCAATATGATAAAAACCCTTGTATCTCCCTGCACAAATCTTGATGGGTTACTTTCTTTCTAAAAAAATGTAAAACTTTGCACTCTCAACTTACCATTTTCATTATTTTGAGGGTTTTATGTGTTTTAATGGTTGCGACCTTCATAGCATTCTAGGTATTTTTCTTTTTGTTTATTTTCTCTTCCTCGTGGTTGTGGTAGAGACCCAATACTCAATAAAACAAACTTTTGTATACTTGATGTTTCCACAAAGGAAACTCTAGAAATTTACATATTATAAAGAGAAAATACTCCACTGTGAACCAAAAATATACTATTCATATAGAAATGACATGCCTTGAAATTATTTCTTTAATTTTCTTTTATGCTCTTCATCCAAGTAAAGTGTCTAATTGTGAATGGGATGAATGATAGATTGGATAGGAGTAGCCAGAGTATGTTTGAATTCTTTGAATGCTTCTTTAAATAAGCCTCTAATTTTTGTACATCCTCTCTACGAAAAATATCCCAGAGAGAACCTTCATAACTGAGATAATTATTATATTTATTGGAAATCTTGACTTTAATAGAGGGCTTTGTTTCAGCTTCTTTCCACTTAATATCACAACTTTTGGCATTTTCATAGAATTTGTTCTTTTGTAAAACATTTTTCTAATTCTGGCTTGTATTACATGATGATAGTTTCAATCAATGAAACTACCAGCTTTAATCCTAGGTTGGATTTGAATATTGACAACTTCTTTTCCAAAGAGGTAATAACCCCATCACTCTTAAGATTAGGTGGAAAATCTAACTTTCTTTTTCTTTTGAACATTTTCTATGTTTTTAAGAAAAAAAACTTAAAGACTTGCTTTGTAAATATTGTGCAAATGATGCCTAGAATTTGATGGTCACCCCTATCTGTCATATGAAATTTTATGATAGTTTGGTCATTTAAATGCCTATTAAAAAAATTGTTTAATTTATGAATTTTTATATAAAATATTTTATAAATGCAATATCTTGAAAAATCAGAAAACAATGATAATTATTAGTAATAAATATGAAAATCTACTATTATAATTAACAATTAACAAAAGTTTCTAAGTTCATATTAAAAACAAATCTTGTTAAATATATTCTAAAAGTTAAAAATAATTATATTCTATTTTGAAAAGAGTCTAAATTAATATATATTTTTATAATAATATTATAAATCACATATATTAATATAAAAAATGTAACTATTATAAAAATGTCAAAAGTTTCTAAATTCATATTAGAAAGTATTCAAAAAAACTTATATTCTATTCTAAACTATTTTATCTTTTTATAATAATAGTTGTAAAATGATATATATTATAAACTAAAATACTATATTAGATTTTTCTTATAATAATTTTTTACGGTTTAATAAAAATATAGCAAGTAAAACTATATAGTCTAATAAATTTTATAGCTATAATATATGGTCTCAAATTGAAAAAATGGTCAAATAGAGCATCAAATTCCAAGCCTATGAGGAAACATTCTAATTTTATTTTTTTTCTTAAATAATTTTATTACTAGCTTAGTTTTTTGAAGCAACCTTTCTTTTTTAGTTTTTCTTTTTCATTAGAAAAGAAAAACTAAAAAAGAAAGGTTGCTTTTATATCTAAATTAGTAATTGTTAAATTAGAAATTAGAAATTAATTTAATTTTAGAATGAAATTTAATTTTTCTAGATATCATGGTGATTTGATTTACTACATGGTCCCATGGGGGGGCTTGGGCTTCTATTTTCGTGGAGTAGGAGGTCCCATGGAAAAAAAAAATTGTGCTATGGGATTGATTGGAATCTCTTCTAGAAAAATAGGAGCCCCTACAGTATAGGGATGAATCTTTCAACTGGTTAAAATGGGGTGGGGTAAGAAATTGCCCCTACAGCTTAGGAGTTTTGTGTGCCATTTGTCGCACATCTCAAACACAAGAAATTAAAAAATAGAAAAAAAAATTATGAGCTTAAATTTTTAAGTAGAATTGCAACATTAAATCCATGGGACCATGTACTTTAAAATATTCCTAAAAAAATCTAAGTAGCACCCGCTGAGATTTTTAAGGAAGCCCCCCTCCATGGGACCGCACTCTTAAAGAATAATACAATAATTGAATCCAAAATAGAAAAAATTGAGATTATTTCTTTTGCAAATACATTTATTTTGCAATAGCACTAATTATATGCATTTTTTATTTATTAGACTTACTCTAATAAGCTAGTAATATATTTAAGATATTACTTTGATATTTATTCTTTTACAAATGCATTTCTTTTGCAATATCATTAATTCTATGCATTTTTATTTATTAGACTTACTCTAATGCTTATGGGTATCTACATTTAAAATCTTCATTGTTTACTGCTATTTAGTAATATGTTTATGGATAGTATAGAGCAAGGAGATATTACTTTGATAAGCTAGTAATATTTAAGATATTACTTTGATATTAATTCTTTTGCAAATGCATTTTTTGTAATATCATTAATTCTATGCATTTTTATTTATTAGACTTACTCTAATACTTATGGGTATTTTATTTTAAGATATTTTTTATTTATGGTACCTAGTAATATTTTTATTTTTTGATTGTGGACAAGTACATAGCAAGGAGAAAATTCAAAACTAGTACCTTACTAGATGCATTTACTGCCCATCTCATGTGCAACAGTGGCATCACTGAATACATGCATTCACACCATTTAGTTTTAGTTTTTTTCAATTTTAAAAGTATAATAAATCACCAATATACATATTGCAAAATATTTTGTATTCAAAACTCTATATATAAAGTTATTTGTAACATATATTATATATACAGTTTGAATATTGATAATTTTTTTCAATGTTGTTTCAATCCCAAATTTGTTGAAGTTTTAATAATGTAAGAGCTTTAAAGTTTTATATCTTACAACATAATTTTCTCTTGGTTTTCAATTTCATAGACTAGTTATTGTAACAACATTCTCCAAACATAAGAGTATACATACACACCCGAAAGCATTAGTTCGTAAATGACTAAATAAATGATTAACATGACTAAATAAATGACTAAACCATGACTAAATAAATGACTATAATTACTACCATGACTAAATAAATGACTACCATGACTAAATAAAATGCCTACTATGACTAAATAAATGACTACCATGACTAAATAAATAACCAATTAACAACAATCAATGACTAAATTAATGACTAAATATATGACTAAATGTATGACTAAATGTATGACTAAATAAATCACTACCATGACTAAATAAATGATCAGCTAACAACAATCAATGACTAAATTAACCATTAAATCAATGACTAAATCAATGACCAAATCAAAGACCAAATCAATGACTAAATCAATAACTAGATAAATGACTAAAATAGTTTAGTCATAAATTTGGTCATGTTATAAATGACTGGCAATAAACTACTAATGGTCATGTGACCAAAATTAGTCATTTATATGCAACTTTTAGTAGTTTATTTATTCATATATTGTTGTTTTCGTACTAGTGGATGTCAAAGAGAAACACTCAAAGGTCTGCTCAAAACTCTGAAAAGTAATCAAAGGTGAAAAACATGTCAGAGGGAGAATAGGATATCAGTGATAGTATAATCAGAGTCTCTTCAATGTAGCAAAATTATTTCTCACCCAGTTGACATGACTAGTGATGCTTTCAAAGGGATAACTAACATTAATACTATGGTTGATTAGAAAGGTGGTGCACGTGTCATTTATGAACCAAAGTTGATGGAAGCAAGCCAAATCTTGCTATATCTTGCTCATAAGATCTTGAAATCTCAATGAATTATAGCTGAAAATTGAGGACACGGGGTTGAATGATTGCGAGCAGTGTAGAAACAAAACCATTGATTCAAGTAAGTACCCGACACTCAGCTGAAGATATTTTATTGAAGTTTTTTTGAAGTATAGTGAAGATAGTGTTTAACATTGAAAGAACACTAGAGAAATCAAAAGTGAAAAGACATAAAACTAAGACTAGGCCACTAAATCAAGATTTAATTGAACAATGCACTGGTTTTGGGTCGAAGTATAGGAGGTCAGCCCAATTGAACCCCTCATGTGAGAAATTAGAAGATAAACATAATAACTTGTGAGATGTGTGGACTCCACACTGAGGGTACAACATATTTATATATTATTATAGGAAGAAATACAAGCATAGACTCGTATCAAACCCGTGGAACATGAACATAGAAAAACTTATGATACCCAATGTATTTGTCAGTGTGGAGTTAATTAAGGTGTTAGCTAAAAAATATAAACCTGAGACAAGGTAAGTTAATTCTCACAATGACTCAGTTTATCCTCATAACAAGAGATTATATCTCCATGGTCTTTCAATTAGATACATCCAAGAAAACACCACTGAGGATAACGGATCTTTTGGAAGAGTATCAAACCATGGACACAAGCTACAAGAGATGAAAATTACCTTTGTACTGACCCAAAGATGTGGGAAACCTAATTAAAATATTTTCTAGTAATAAGAAACCCCCATTTTATGTAGATATATCTGAGGAGTACTATCAATATACCTATTACTCAGCTTTCCAGGTTTTAGGAGTAGAGGCTCCTACTGAAATGGCCATAGATCCCATGGTTTTAATAGTAGATGTCCAAAGCCAAGAAGCTAGGTTGTATGTTTATGTAGAGTACTTATTTGAGGTTATTAATACCTCACTTGCTTCTATCAAAAACAATAGTGATGCTATCAGTTTTAGACACTACTCCCTATTCATGCATATGATATTATATGAAGGACAAGCAATGGGAATGTGGGGAGAGGAGTTGAAGATTAAAGACTTGGATAACGATGAAAACATGAGACTAGTCCAAATTTGGACCTCTATATGGGATACTAGATGTGGTAAGTCCCACTATTTTTATTTCGAAGAGTTTTTTGTGAAACCCTTGTACAAATTTCTCGACTATAATTGTGATTACAACTTGTCTCCAAAAATATAGAGATTCCCTAGACCAAAATAGAAAAACCTTGAAGGAAAGATAAACCACAACTAGGGGGACTGGTATGTATATGAAGATTGCACTATGATAAGAGTATACGGATTTGAGGAAGCTTCATTTCTGCTACCTAGAACAGTGCCTGATAGGGTTTCATACTTGGAAATTGTGAGGCAAGTGGCTTATTCATACTATATACATCTCAAGAGCTATGGAAAACCAGTCTCTCATGCCTTCTACTTTTTGTTTCAGTGATTTTGTTATCATCTATGAGAAATGGTATGATTCAATTGGAAGAAAAATAGATTACTATGGCATGCCACTAGGAAATAAGTGGGAGAAATTTGACCCTGAACATTTTATTCATAATGACAAGATGACATAAAAATTGAAAAGATATGAACAAGTGTTTTTCATATATGATGTTATTAGAAACTATGATGAGACTCAGGAAATGATGAGAAAGGTTGTATACAACAAGATAGTAATGGTAGAAGCATGGAGGAAGGCCTATGACCCATTATACATAGATACATTTCATGAAATTTAATTTTGGATCCTATGGACAAAGTTGAGCATTTTATTTTGCATAAAGAAGAGTTAACCAAGGACATACCACTTGTAGCTTTTGAGAAAAGGAGAGATGCTTATTCAAGAAGACAAGATGAAGACATAAGACCCTTGAGTCACTTATCACCATAACCCACTCTAGATGTCAGCTTCTCAGTTGACACCCCTATCATAGTTGAGGATGACATTGAGGAAGAGGATGAGATCACACAGATTATTGCTCCTACCATTCCTAAGTATGAAATACCACTAGAAAGGAGTGTGATCACCTTTGAGGCCTCTAACAAACTATCTGATTATGTAAGATATTGTGTGAGCAAGGAGTTCATTGTATAAAATGCAATTGTTCAAACTCCTGAATTTAAGACTTTCATTTATGAATACAAGGGAAGAATGATAAGATAAAAGATAAAAGAGATTACCCCTGAGCAAGAAGAAGATGTATTAAAAGAGCTTCAAGATGAAGTTGAAAAGGAAAAAAACATCACACCTAAGAGAGGAAGATAGTTGCTACAAGAAGTGGGGGTTATCCTTGTTTTAGGGTGGGATATTAGTTTAGCCATAGTCTTTGATAGTTTCATGAAGAGACAAAATAAAACATTGTAGTTAACAAATGATACCAGTAATAAGATCTACACCAGATCAAAGGTATAATCCTGACAATACCACTTTATAGATTTTGACCCTTTACCTACCAAGGAAGAGGGCTTCTCTTATTGATAATCCTAATCAAGTCTTTGGTAACCTTTTAGTACAAAGAGTAGGGGATACATACCCTATTGAGATAGTTGAAATAAATGTAAATGTTGCTAAGTTTACCAAGGCTTAGTTTGAGAAACTAATCAAAGATAATAAGGGGCTAGACGATGAAAATGAAAGATTGAAACGATATTTTATCAAGTACAAAGACAAATTTCCTTCCTCTTCAAGTCTTTACTCACCACAAGTAGAATGTGAAAGGAGGGTTCTTGAAGCAATGTATGAAACTACATATATTGGAAGCATAAATATGAAATAATCTAGAAAAAATAAGAGGAATTGAAGAATGAATTAAAAACTACTACATTTGATGTGGTATCAAAATTGGTCTACAAAATATTCACTACTATGTTTGAGAATGTTGACAAAATCTGGATTATCCATAGTAAGACATTTGTAGCTTTCCAAGAGCATGGTAGATTAAGTAGTAGAATGAAGTAGAGGCACAAATAAAAGCCAAAGGGGTTGGTAGTGAACATATGCTTCAAGAGTTCCAAGATTTGGTGAAAATGCATGATCATTACCATATTGTAGTTACACTAGAACTAAGTGAATTCAACCAGTCGTTGAGTATGACCATTGCAAACATCTTTGATGAAGGACAATTGAAGGATCAAGATACGTGGAAAGTTGAAATCTCTCAGTATCTTCTAATGGATCTACATGAAGTCAATGATGAAGAGAAGGTGTTGGAAAAAAACATGTAAAATTGGGACAAATATTTGATCTCGAGTATGCAATGAAAGATATTATTAGTAAAGAGGACACTAATGAAAAATATGGATATATTGAACACTTATCAAAGATCAATTTGTTTATTGTATGAACCAAATTAGGAATATAGGGTAACAAAGTCTCACAATATCTGGTGCACAATCGTGGGGTATGGACCTTGAACAGATCTCCAATGATCATGGGTTCCTGTTGAAGATTGACAGATCATGGTTCATCTATCTATGAACTTAAAAAGATTTCATGTCTATGTTTAATGATGTTTTTAAGAATTATAGTTATCAAGCAACATGAAATTTTGTAAAAGGTGCAAAGCTTGTAGCTTCCCACATATAAAACTGGAAACAAAGGCCTGATAAAAGATGTATAGAATAGGATTATTATAGCAGGTAGCATTAAATATATATTATTGTCATAGAAAAGAAGACTTTCGTATATAATTTTCGTCATTTTTAATTACTACAAGAATGAAGAAAGATTTTAATTAATTTTCCAACACTAGTTTCGATTGTTTGTTGTTATTATCTGATTATTTGGCTATCTCCAGTTTACTCCTTCCATATTTAAATTGGTGTCTCGAAAATCAATTTATCAGAACACATTTGCTATTCTTGTGTGGTTCCATTAATTGGTTTCTTTCAAAGAATTAAACATCCTTTTAACAATATCATAGTAATTTAGAAGTGTTGCTTGAATCGATAAGAAGAGTCATATAATAACTAAAGTTGGCATACTGTCTCCAATTTTTTTTTATCATGCTATTCAAATTGGAAAGCCATTCTAATTTTTCAGAGCACATTTTTTTGTTTTTATGTGATTTAGTTGACTAGTTCCTCTAAAGGAGTAAAATTCCCTATCGATTAATCATAGTAACCTGATAAGAACCACTTGGATCAATAAGAAGAGTCTGATAATTACATTCCTACACATTTACACAAGGTTTAAAATAGTCACAAGTGCCAAATAATCTGAATTGTATCCAGTAAGTAGGCTAGACATCATTCACCTCTTGATTCCATTAACCCAATAGTAGTAGGCACTAGTCTAACCCATCTCATTTTAAGATCCCATAAAATATTATTTATATGTTGACATTTAAATTTTAGCATTAGGAGTAGGATTAGTCAACAAGCCTTCATCTATTCCACACTTCATGCCATTGTGGGTAGAAACATAAAACCAACCAAGTCATACAACTCTTAAATCTACATTAGTCATCAAGGTTCACCCACCTAGGTTTAGTAGAACCTGAAGTGTAGGGAGTCATCAACCGCATAGGTTTACTCCATTTTTTAGTTCAAAAATTTTGTAAGTCTAACCATAGAGCCTGTCATCCTCTTAAGATTTAGAACCTACATTTTGGAGACCTAATAGATTGGCGACTCTACTGAGGATAAGAAAAAAAAATCTAGTAACAGAACAACGTAACTCATAGAGTCATTCACCTTTTGGTTCCATTTCCAAATCATAAACCCTTGTCCATATAGTTACACCTTCATTACATTTAAAAATACTTCACTAGGACAACCAAAAAATATCACATCAAGTCTTCGCATTTCCTGCTTTGAGCAAATGGTGCAGGAGCACCCAAAGGTTATCATAGGTTGTCTAGGATAGTCTTGTCTAGGACAACAAGGCAATAAAACTTAGTTCATTTGGATGTAAGCCTTAATGGAATTTTGGATTGGATGTTGATCATCTGATGAAGGTCATGTTGACCAATGGATAGGCCTTTAGGATTTTTCTCAAATAAGGTTTTGACCTTTTAGGATTTTAGGTGTTTTTTTTTTCAATTTTTGAAAAGAATGCTCAATTAGAGTTTCAAGCAGCCAAGAGAGCCCATGAGAGTGATAACTGATTTAGGTGACCCTATTTATGTTTTGTCTCAGATTTGTATAGGGTTGGAAGTATTGGAAATTATTGAAGTTTTGAGTTCAAGAAGAATCAACTATGTTTTGTGAGAATTTTCTGATTTTTCCATTGTAGTATTGCTTTAATGGATTGATCATAGCACTAAAGTCTATGTAGGATATAGAGTGGTGTTTCTTCAATATTTGTGTGGCATTTAGATAGGTTTCTAATTCATTTTTCAGCTTTAATTGTAAATAGTTTTGTTTCTTTACTGTTGTTGGTTTGAACCAGACAGTTTGCAAAGAATGGGGTATTAGTTCACTTTCCCGCCGTACAAATTGTACGGCCCTTTGGGAACAGTGACTAGACTCCATGTATGTATCTATGGTAGGATTTAGGGTTTGTGAGAGTGCAAGAGCTGTTGGAAAAGTCTTGCCCTAGGCGAGCCAGGGAAGTGCCCAGCTAGGAAGACTTTATTGCAGAGCACTTAACTTGCAGGGGTGACAAATTCTTGATAAGATTCCTTTTGGAGAACGTAGGTATGAGTCTTGCCAAGACCTAGTAAGTAGGAAGAAGCTCCATCAATCCATATGATAAGGAAAGAACTTAACAATTTGTGGAGAGGTCAGGAAAGGGCTTAAAACCCTAAGTATTGCTCATTTTCAAGTTGAGCCTTTGTACGGACAGCTGAGACCCAAGACGCCATAAATCTTTGAGAGGTGGGAATATGAATTAGGAATACCAAGAAAATATTGGGTGTTCTTTGGAAGGATTTTGGGAACTAACCTAATTTCTCAGAGGAGACCTAATTGGGGCTCTTAGGGCTAGTAGCCTTTTTAGGCCTAATTGAGGGTTTGGTGAAAGCGGCCAAGAAATGGAGTTAGATGGACATTCAAGAACCATAGTAGGATGGATTGAAGTCTTTTGAAGTACCTCCACACCCCTGCAAAGTTTAAGTTTTTAATTTTGAGGTTTGTATCCTTTAGAGTGGATTAAGGGCTAAGGCAAGAGTTGCAAGCTTGCACCAAGATTTGACTTGGTAGGTTGAATTGTGATGGTAGTGGGGTTGGCCAGGAGAACCAAGGATATCTAAACATGAAGAAGGTCCTAAAGGTTAAGTTGGTGAAGTAAGAAACTGAGGAGGTCTTGCAAGCAAGACCTAGAGTAGGAATCAGTGAGTGATTCCTCCAACCCCTCGCTATCAAATTGGTATCAAAGCAAGCAAAAGATTTGGGATTGACTATTGTATGTCTTACATTGAATCTAGTGGTTCTACCATCATGGTGAAAAATGCAAAATTGGACAAGATGGTCGAAGGACAGGAGGAAGACAAAAGGCTATTGAGGGAAATAATATACCAACTTGAGGAAGCATTGAATGATGTGCAATTCGAAGGAAGGGTACCAAAGAAAGAAGAGGTTGCAAAGGAAGACAAGATCCTTGAACCTAACCCTATTTTGAAAGAAGAGCCTTTCTTGAAAGCATTGAAGGCTTTGAGTGGAAAAGCACTTGAAGGCATACCACTATTTAGTGGGAAAATCGAAGCTGATCTAGTCATGGATTGGATAGAGGGAATGGAAAACCATTTTGAATGTGATGGAGTCACTGAAGCACAGAAGGTGAAGGTGGAAAAGTCAAGATTAAGAGGTTCTGCCTTGACATGGTGGAAGTTCATTCAGACAGAGAGAGAAAAGGAAGGCAAGAAGCCTATTTCTACTTGGAAGGGAATGGTTGCCAAAGTGAGAGAAGCATACATGCCAGATGATTATGAAATTTAGTTGTGCAAGAAAAGACAGAGCTTGAGGAAAAGAGATCAAGATGTGAATTCTAATACTGAGGAGTTTCAAAAACTTTGCATGAGGTCTAATGTTACAGAGGATGAAAGTCTGAAGGTGGCTAGGTATCTTAACGGCTTGAAGTGGAACATTCAAGAGGAGATGACTCTTCTAAGGCCCAAAACAGTGCACCAATGATATCAATTGGCTATAAAGATTGAAGAGAGGAGTAAGAGGAAACAATATTAGGCCTCTAAGAGAAGAGGAAAAGGCAGAGATCAAAGAGGACATAGAGGTGGATATTAAGGTAGAGGGACTGAACAAAGAAATCAGGGAGAGTCTAAACTCACAGAGCATGGAAGTGAGACAACTTCTAGAGGAGGCTATGGAAGAGGTAGAGGACCTTAAGGAGGTTCAAATAGAGGGAGAGGAGTAGGAAGAAGTAGCTCATACTTTGCCACTATGAAGTGTTATAACTATGGTCAAGTAGGTCATCCAGCTTATAGGTGCCCAAAGAAAGCATCTTCTTCAAATATAGAAAAGAGAGTAGCATATACTCAATAAGACACTATGAGTGTCAAGTCACTAGAGGTTAGTCACATTGAGTCAGAAATGGGGGAGAACTTGATGTTTAGCAGGGTTCTAATCAGACAACCAGTCAAAGCAGAGCCAAAGAAAAGGAGAGCCTTATTCAGGGAAAGATGAAAAATACTTGGAAAGGTGTGTAAGGTTATAGTGGACTCAAGGTCTATTGATAACATAATCTATGAGGAAGCAGTGAGGAAGTTGAAGTTGGAGAAGGTAACCCATACTAATCCTTACAAGGTGACATGGTTGAACAAAGGGTAGAGTGTTCTTGTAAATGAGCAACAGTGGAGTTCTCCATTGGAGGATACAAAGACAAGTTGATTTGTGATGTGTTACCCATGGATGCATGCCATCTTCTATTGGTTAGACCATGGTAGTATGATAGAGGTGCCATCTATGATGGAAAAGCCAATACTATCTCATTTAAGAAGGATGGAAAGACATTCAAGTTGCAGTCACTATTAGATGAGGAAGAAGGACATTCAAAGACCCCTAGTGTCTTATTAAGCAATGGAAAAGAGTTCATTAACAAGCTAAATCAAGGAGGTGAAGGATATGTGGTCATGGTGCAATCTAAGGAGGAAGATAAGACTGAGAAAATAGTCATACTAGGAGTAGTCCAGAAGTTACTTGAGAAGTACAAGGACATAGTCAGTGATGGAACACTAGCAACCTTACCTCCAAAGAGAGCCATCAGTCATTAGATTGACTTCATACCAAGGGATTCATTGCCAAACAAGGTAGCATACAAGCTTACACTAGACCATAACCTAGAAGTAGCTAGACAGGTGCAGGAATTGTTAGACCAAGGACTAATTAGGAAGAGCATCAGTCCATGTGTAGTACCAGTGGTCTTAGCAACCAAGAAAGGTGGTAAGTGGATACTATGCACTGATTCTAGGGCTATAAATAGAATTACAATCCAATATAGGTTCCTTATTCCTAGGATTGAGGATTTGATGGATTATCTTGGAGGAGCTTAGTATTTTACCAAGTTGGATCTCAAGAGTGGATACCATCAGATCAAAATCAAAGATGGGGATGAGTGGAAGACAACCTTTAAGAAAATTTATTGGTTGTATGAGTGGAGAGTGATGCCATTTGGCCTGTCAAATGCCCCTAGCACATTCATGAGGCTCATGAATGAAGTACTTAAGGATTTCATAAGTATATTTGTGGTGGTATATCTAGATGATATACTCATCTTTAGCAAGACAGTAGAAGAACATATAAATCATGTGGAGTTGGTTCTTAAAATATTGCAGGAGGAGAGGTTAGCCATCAACCTAGAAAAGTGTGAGTTCTTCAAGCAAGATCTTGTGTATTTGGGGTCTGTAGTATCCCAAGGATCATTAAAGATGGACCCAAGCAAGGTGGAAGCTATCCTAAACTGGCCTACACCAACCACGGGGATAGAGGTAAGAAGTTTATAAGGAACTTTAGTGGCATATGTGCACCAGTACTTGACATAATCAAAGGTGGCCTGAAAACTAAGTTCAAATGGACTCTTGAAGTAGAGAAGGGTTTTGAGAAACTGAAACAAGAAATAGCAACTCAACCCATCCTTTTGTTACCTAGCTTTGATAAGTTATTCACTGTGGAATGTGATGCTAGTGGAATTGCAGTAGGAGGAGTGCTAAGCCAAGAAGGTAGGCCTATAGCTTTCTTTAGTGAAAATATCAATGAAGCTAAGACAAAGTATTCTACCTATGACCTGGAACTGTATGCTCTAGTGTAGTCACTTAGAAAGTGGAGGCATTATCTCCTACCTAAAGAGTTTGTAGTGTTTACTGATAACCAAGCACTTAGCTACATCAACACACAAGAGAAGCTGAGCAATAGACATTTGAAATGGATGGAATACCTCCAAGCTTTCACATTTACCATTAAACACAAGAAGGGACAGTTGAACAAGGTGGAAAATGCATTAAGTAGGAGGCTACTAATAGTGCACGAGATACAAATAAAGAGAATTGGGATAGAGATTTTCAAGGATCTCTATGGAGAAGATGAAGACTTCTCGGAGGCATTTAAGGTATGTTCTGATTTTGAGAATCATTTTCATAGTCAGTTCTCAGAGTATACATTGCATAGTGGACTTTTGTTCAAAGAAAATCAGTTGTGTGTACCAAAAGGTTCTATGAGAGAGAATCTTATCCAAGAGAAGCATAATGGTAGTCTTAGTGGTCATTTTGGTATCAACAAAACAATGGAACTAGTGCAGAGGTTCTATTATTGGCCCAGGTTTCCAAGGGATATCAGAAGGTATGTGGAGCAGTGTGTAGTTTACATGAAAGCTAAGGGGGGAGCTAGTAATGTAGGTTTGTATCAACCCCTACCTATTCCCAACAGACCATGGGAATGTATTAGCATGGACTTTGTGGTAGGACTCCCTAAAACCAAGACAAGGTTTGATAGTGTCTATGTGGTGCTAGATAGGTTTAGTAAGATGATTCATTTTATTCCTTGCAAGACCACCCATGATGCTAGCTATATTGCTCATCTTTTCTTCAAAGAGATTGTGAGGATCCATGGATTTCCATTGAGCATTATCTTAGACAGGGATGTGAAGTTTATGAGTCATTTTTGGAAGACTTTATGGAGCAGATTGGGTACCAACCTATCTTTTGGATCAGCTTACCATCCTCAGACCGATGGAAAAACTAAGGTGGTTAATAGAGTGTTAGGTAACCTTCTCAGATGCCTAACCAAGGAGTATGTATAGAAATGGGACTTGGTCATATCACAGGCAGAATATGCCTACAATGACAGTGTGAATCGGACCACAGGCAGAAGTCCTTTTGAAATAGTGTATGGGATGCACCCAAGAGGTGTGTGTGAGCTTAGGGATCTAGGAGCTATGGAGCATAGGAGTGGACATGTAGAGGATTTCTCTCAAACCATGAAGGAGGTTCAGGAGCAGGTGAAGAAGATAGTCACCGAGGCTACTCAAAAGTTGAAAGAGAAGGTGGATTTATCTAGAAAGGATCTACAATTTGTAGTAGGAGACTATGTTATGGTCCACCTCAACAAGTCTAGGTTGCAAAAGGGGATATCAATCAATTTGTAGATGAAAAGAGTGGGACCATGCAAGGTATTAGCCAAATATGGAAAGAATGCCTACAAGGTGGAGCTACCTATAGACTTGGGCATTTCACCAGTGTTTAATGTAGCTGATTTGATCAGATATAAGGGACCAGTCACTAATATGGATCAAAATAGTATGGATGTCTTGAAGGATGTGAGTAACATAGCCTTACCTCCTAAAGACAAGTTGCAAGTAGAGAGGATCTTGGAATCAAGGGTGAAGAAGTCTACCCGATATAAGGACTACATGGAACATCTCATCAAATGGAAGGAAAAAACAGAATATGAGGCTACATGGGTAGATGAAGCTTAGTTCAAGAGGCAGGGTATTGATTTAACTCTGATCTCTCCCCACAATCCTTAGTGTTTGGCACAGGGGGAGAATGGTGCAGGAGCACCCAAAGGTTATCATAGGTTGTCTAGGACAATCTTGTCTAAGACAACTAGGCAATAAAACTTAGTTCATTTGGATGTAACCCTTAATGGAATTTTGGATTGGATGTTGATCATCTAATGAAGGTCATGTTGACCAATGGATAGGCCTTTAGGTTTTTGCTCAAATAAGGTTTTGACCTTTTAGGATTTTAGGTGTTTTTTTTTTCAATTTTTGAAAAGAATGCTCAATTAGAGTTTCAAGCGGCCAAGAGAGCCCATGAGAGTGATAACTGATTTAGGTGACCCTATTTATGTTTTGTCTCAGATTGGTATAGGGTTGGAAATATTGGAAATTATTGAATTTTTGAGTTCAAGAAGAAACAACTGTGTTTTGTGAGAATTTTCTGATTTTTGCATTGTAGTATTGCTTTAATGGATTGATCATAGCACTAAAATCTATGTAGGATGTAGAGTGGTGTTTCTTCAAGCTTTGTGTGGCATTTAGATAGGTTTCTAATTCATTTTTCAGCTTTAATTGTAAATAGTTTTGTTTCTTCACTGTTGCTGGTCTGAACCAGACAGTTTGCAAAGAATGGGGTATTAGTTCACTTTCCCATAGTACAAGTTGTACAACACTTTGGGAATAGTGACTAGACTCCATGTATGTATTTATGGTAGGATTTAGGGTTTGTGAGAGTGCAGGAGCTGTTGGAAAAGTCTTGCCTTAGGTGAGCTAGGGAAGTGCCCGACTACGAAGACTTTAGTGCAAAGCACTTAACTTGCAGGGGTGACAAATTCTTGATAAGATTCCTTTTGGAGAAAGTAGGTATGAGTCTTTCCAAGACCTAGTAAGTAGGAAGAAGCTCCATCAATCCATATGATAAGGAAAGAACTTAATAGTTTGTGGAGAGGTCAGGAAATGGCTTAAAACCCTAAGTATCGCTCATTTTCAAGTTGAGCCTTTGTACGGATAGCTGAGACCCAAGACCCCATAAATATTTGAGAGGTCAAGAAAATATTGGGTGTTGTTTGGAAGGATTTGGAGAACTAACCTGATTTCTCAGAGGAGACCTAATTGGGGCTCTTAGGGCTAGTAGCCTTTTTAGGCCTTATTGAGGGTTTGGTGAAAGTGACCATGAAATGGAGTTAGATGGACCTTCAAGAGCCATAGTAGGATGGATTTAAGTCTTTTGAAGTACCTCCACACCCTTGCAAAGTTTAAGTCTTTAATTTGGAGGTTTGTAGCGTTTAGAGTGGATTAAGGGCTAAGGTTAGAGTTGCAAGTTTGCACCAAGATTTGACTTGGTAGGTTGAATTGTGATGGTAGTAGGGTTGGCTAGGAGAACCAAGGGTACCTAAACATGAATAAGGTCCTAAAGGTTAGGGTGGTGAAGTAAGACACCAAGGAGGTCTTGCAAGCAAGACCCAGAGTAGGAATCAGTGAGTGATTCCAACCCCTCCCTATCAGCAAAGTAGGTGGCGACTCTATTCAAGATCCTTGAAATCATTGCATGACTGATAAGTTAAACATAAGATTAGAGAGATTGGACCAAAAAAATCATAGAATCATAATATCACCCCAAATGGAAAATCTAGATCTTTGCATAAACGAAGTCCAAAGAAAAATGATAATAAATGGACTGATAAAAAGGGGCTAACAGCTCCAAAGGTCAATAAAAATAAAGGATAAATGACATTAAGTTATCGAAGGGTTAAAAAGAACCATGTTGATAAAAAATATACCAAAAAAACAACCCTTGACTATGTATGACACCTTTGGTCCTCTGGGTGGATCAAAACTTCACAAGGATAAAGAATGTCCACCAAGGAACCATAATACTCTACATTCTCAACCAGACTCTAATGACTTTTTGACACAAATTGAATGTGAAAGAATAAAAAACCAAGAGGAATATGATTGCAGAATGATCCTCCAAAATAGTGAGGAAACTTAGTGGGAGCCTACAAGACAAAATGTTCCCATAGAGACTCATAACCCTTCTCAATAAAACACACATTCTCTAGGGAAGTACAACAACAAATGCAAGATTATGAAGAGAAAATTAGGTGGCAAGACTTAGGGAAAGGAGGGTTGACTAATGAAAGAGTAGCAAGAAATACAATCTCAAAACACAGCAAGTAGCTCAAAGTATATACCACCCCATAAGCAAGGTGGGCATGCAACCACAAGTAATCTCGAAAGCTTCCAACATAATACAAGTATCCCAAAAAGGACACCGTGCAATATGACATGAAATTTGAATAACACCACTTACATACATCAAAGTGTACCACCACAAGGCTCACAACCACATAATACCAACACGACATCCCAATTCATGACCAATACTTACCCACCTCCTAACCAATAGTATGCCCCATTGTACTAGCATTGTGTACTTTAGCCTAATATGTATAGCAATATGTACTTCCACCAAAACATCTGATAGAATGTGCATCAACCTCAACATGGATTTCAATACTACCCTAGTCACCCTAACCAAAATCCCTATTCACAAGGACTCTCAAATGTGTATATACAATTGGACTTAAGTGTATATCCAACATCCCTGAATCCAATTGGTAGCGATTTTAGGAATGTTGTCCCTAAGTTCTTGGGAAACAATGCAGTAAGTTGAACAACACATAAGAAACTTTAATGCATTTGTATAGGACCTTGGTATAAGATATGCAGAAGTTCTCATGAGGCTATTTATGATGTCCATAATTGAAGAATCCATAGATTGGTTTAACACCCTCCTTAACGCCTCAATCACTTCCTTAATAGACTTTAAGAATCAATTCCTAGAACAATATGGGAATCATTGTGCCCCAGAATTTTCCCTACATGAATTAATGAGTATCCAAAAACATAAAAAATGAATTCATTTTAGATTTCAATTAGATATTTCCAAAATTAACAAAAAAAATACCACATGGGTCTAAACTAACTAATGCTACAAATCTATCCCTTTTATTTAAAAGAACTTGACCCAAAAACTATATATGAGCTTAAAAAAAGATTTCCTAATATAGTAGCAGAATCCCAGAAAGATGCTATAAATATTGAGAATAATAGAAAAGCTACAAGAGTGATTAGTAAAAGAGATAACATTCAAATCCCAAAAAATGCCAACAACTACCAAAGTAGACCAGAAAACCAATATAGGAATAAAAGACCAAGATTACATGACATGTTGTACAACACCAATTGGAAGGATGGGAGGCTAGTTGATAACAATCACAAACAAAATTTGAAAGATACCCTAGATCCTTTGGAAAACATTGAAAACATATAGTAGAAAGTAAACCATGGTGTTTGGCATGTGATAGGCCTAATGCACCAAAATACTATGTAGTGGCACAAACCTTAAAAGAGTGTGAATGTTCCTAAGAACATAATAGAGATGATCATACCATAAATATGTTGGGATGGGGCCCTCATCTAACTAATGATGGATACTCATCTTCTGAGGAAGGCTATGAGAATGACATTAGTAATTAGAGGTACAATGTTAATTTGGGACAAGAAGTGTTCTTTGATCCAAGAGGATAAAGAATAAACTTCCTATTCATATCATACAACACCATAGTTCCAACTAAGAACACCAACAAAGGAAGAAAAAACAGCCATTACAACAAAACATGGTAGAAGCTAAAAGGAGTAGTTACAATTTGAGAAGTAGACTCATAGATGCAAGGTAGGTGACACCTAGAAGCCTATTTGTAAAATAATAGAAGAACCAAGAGAATTCCTCAAATGACCACAAGAAAGATGAGATAGGAAAACCTCAGAAAAACACACCAAAAGAGGCCATAAATGTTGAATTAGAGAAAGTTCGAGATAATGTTAAAAATCAAGATGAAGGTAAAATGACTAACAAGATAGAAAAGATAGAGCATGGAATGAATTCTCCCTCATTTGATATCTCCCAAGCATTAGCCCAAATAAAGATGATGGTGCCATTAATGGAGATGATAAAGATAGATGAATACAAGGATACTACCCACAATTTAATTTCCAACACATCCCACAAACAATAGAATTAGAACAAGGACAAGAGTAATAAGGTTAACACTATCAAACAAGAAACCACAAAAAAATGAGAGGTTTACTTGGGTGACACTCTTGCAAAGAATACCTCTCAGGTGGATCCATTCTACACCACCCTATTGATCAATAACAAGTTGGTAAGAAAATGCATGATTTACTTAAGGGCAACAATCAACATCATCCCTATTGTTGTTATGAAAGAACTAGGCTTGTGGGTGAACACTACCTATGGAAAGTGCTACACCATGGATAACAAGTCAGTCCTAGTGGTTGGAGTGATATGGGATGTGGAATTGAAACTAGTATCATATAGTGAGGTAACATATAGAAAAAACATCATTGTGGTGGATACTCCTTATTATGGAATGTTTTTATCTAGACAATGCACTACAATAGTAGGTGGAAATGTCCAACTAGACCTATCATATGCTACCATTCCAGTGAATGGGAGAGAAGTCAATATTTTTAGGGAACCTAGATTAGAACATACCATATAACATTTTGATGCTACCCAGATAAAATATTTCTGTGATGTCAATCTTGGGAATTTAAGGATCAAAAAATCATAGCACGAACTGCAAAACATAGAACTGATCAATAGAGAAGCTCAACATGATGATACTGGTATATGGCAAATGTATTTGATAGGGAATGCAGTAAAAATGGAAATGGATATGGGATAGTATTTATTTCACCCTCTAGCAAGACATTCAAATATTCATTCCAGTGGACATTTGAATCTACCAACAATATAGTTGAATATGAAGCATTTTTTCTAGGTTTGAACATTGTAGAAGACATGGGATTAAGTTGTTGGTAGTTTATGAAGATTTTGAGTTGATTGTTTCTCAAGTCAGATTAAAGTACTTGTAAAAAAAGGAGATTAAAACAATACAAAAATGAAGTTTGGGACTCCATTGAACTATTTGATGCATTCTCAATAGACTATATTGAAAGGTCTAAGCACATAATGGCATATTTCTTGTCTAACATGGCTACAAACAAGATGATATTACATTATCAGGAATTCATTGAATTTGAACTCAAAACAAGACCTGCTATCCTAGATAATATATAAAACATGTAGGTGTTCAATGATGATGAAGATCTGGTTAAATTCCTTCACTGTATTGATCAATATGAGTATTAGGATATAGCATTCAATGCATTTGTAGAAGAGGTAGATGGCAAAGAAATAGTCTTTGGTCATGAAGTGGTATAGCTCAAAACCAAAAAGGTCCCAAAAGGACTTGTGGCATTAGAAAGAGTATTTGATGGACATGATAGGTTCAATCTAAAGCCTACACCTGTTAAACGAGATGATTTAAAGAAATTAACCTTGGAACAAAACTTATCCCCAAGAAAGTATATATTGGAAAGAGGGTCATTCCTAAAGTAATCGATATGCTTATAATCCTTCTCTAGAAGTATAAACATGTTTTTTCATACTAATATGATGACCTAAAAGAATATAGAGAAGATCTATTTCAACATGAGATTATATTAAAGCCTAGTGCTAAACCTTTTAGGCACGAGGAGTGACCCATAAACCCTTCTTTGGCACTAAAGATGCAGGAAGAGCTTATGAAGTTAAGGGATGGAGGCATCATTAGACCAATCAAGCATTCCTCCTAGGTATCTAACTTGTTACCCGTAAGAAATAAGAATGGAGCTATAAGACTCTATGTAGACTTTAGAAATCTAAATATGACATCCCTTAAAGACAACTACCCTCTTCCAAACATGGAGGCAATGCTGCAGAGAGTGACTAGATGTGATCTTATATCCATGATGGATGACTTCTAAGGATATAATTAGGTAAAATACAAGGAGTTAGATCAGTATAAAACTACTTTCACCATGCCTTTGGGAACATATGTCTATGTAAGAGTGTCTTTTTGTCTTACCAATGATGGAACAACATTCCAAAGGGCCATGGATGTGGCCTTTTTAGACTTGATCAATGCTATAATGGTGGTATATCAAGATGACTTGACAACATATTCTAAGAAGGTTGAGGATCATTGTACACATTTGGAGAAGATCTTCATCAGAGCTCTAGAATATGGCATCTCCCTAAACCCAAAAAAGTGTCATTTTGTTGTCATAAAGGGAAAAATATTGGGGCACATTGTCTCAAAGGATGGAGTAAGAATTGACCTAGAAAGGGTGGAAACTATTGAAAAAATCCCCATCGCTAAGATTGTGAAAGCTATTTATTCCATCTTTGGAAAAATCAACTTTATTCGGAGATTTATTTCAAACTTTGTAGAAATTGTGAAACAAATCTCCAAGATCCTAAAAAAGAGTACACAAATTGATTGTACAGAGGGAACCATTGATGATTTCATTTCAATTAAAAGAGCTATCAAAGAAGCGATCGTACTAAAATCCCTAGAGTTTGACAAACTCTTCTAGATATTCTCCTTTGCATCATTCCACACCATAGCAACCATGATGTTACAAAAGAACAATGATGGAGTTGAAAAACCAATTTCATTCTTTAGTAATTCATTACAAGGAGCAAAGTTGAAGTATGACATCACTGAGTAGTAGGCTTACACCCTAGTAAAAATAGTTATGGATTTTAGGACTTATTTGGTGGGGTCGAAGTCATTGCTTATGTACCAAATGATGTAGTGAAAGATGTTTTTTCATAGGAAAAGGTGACTAGAAGTTTTTTCTAGATTAACCGCATCTAAGAATTCAACATCAACATCCAAATTACTAAATTGGTGAGAGGGTAGGGACTAGAAAAGTTGATGGTTGAATCAAACCTAGAAGCTACACAAATTTTCACTACAAAACGGGAAGAAACTTGGGTATCAAGCATAGAAAACACCCAAGTTTCTTGAATCATATTGTATAATAGTTTCATACACTTCCCCATATCACCCCCAAGCAAATGGATAGGCCGAGTCTAGCAATAAAATTATTATGAAGATAATAAAGAGGATGTTGGACACTAATAGAAAGGTGTGGGACTCTAAGCTAAGACTATTAGTTTTCATAGATAGGATCACAATAAAGAAGCTTACAGGAAAGTCTCCCTTTGAACTAGTATATGGGACCCAAGCTCAGATTCCTTTACAAAACCTATTACCAATATACAAGTTCATATTATAGGAGGAATTATACATCTTAGGACCTATGGAGAATAGAATGGAACAATTGGTAGAATTAGATGAAGTCAAGCATGTAGTACAAGAGTACAATAAAAAATTACAGTCACAAATGAAGTACCTATTTGATAGGATAGCAAAAGAAAGAAATTTTCAAATAGGGGATATGGTTCTCATGTGGACTGCTAGGGGCCAGGAGAAATGAAGATATGGGAAATTTGAGGCCTTATGTCTTGTGCCATTTATCATAACCAACAAGTGTTGGGAGGACTCATACTATTTGCAAAACATGGCAGGAGAAAGCCAAGAATTGTCAGTGCATGGATAATTCTTAAAACATTTATTTCTTAAGAGAAATTATATTCCATGCACAATAGTTTTAAGAACCCTTTTCTTTTTATTTTACCACCTCACCCATGGTTTGCATCCTAGAGTAGCTCTGGATTCTTGCAATGACCTCATGACCACTCATCCTCAATCAAAACCACTGTTGGAACCAAAATTCAACCCCAAAAATTTCATAAATTTTATCCACCTCACTATGACCATACTATTTTGCACCATATGCATCCATCCTCAAAACCACCATTTTTGTATAAATAAGCTTAAATTATTATAACTATAGACCCCCTCACCCATTCCAATAAAAATATTTATCATTCAAAATTACCCCCCAATAGTCATTGCCTTAAGTCCACAACTGGGAATTTATTTCGCTAGAACAATACCATTTCGAGGAGAGTTTCATTGTAGTCTCCCCAAAAAATCAATAATGAAGCCAAAACAAAATATTGGTGAGACCACTATGCTTCAAAGTGACATATTCGACTGTTTCTCTAATAGAATGAAATGCAATATTTTGAAGATACCTGGGTATCTTAAAGTAAAAAGTCATATTGTCTCTCTGAAAAATTATAGTACATATAAACATGGATATTCTAAGGATGTTGGATGATTTTTGCATTCAGGAAATAGAAAAAAATCTCTTGGACATTAAAGATTGTCATATATTAAATGATGGAAAACTGGTGAATTCAAGGTTAGGTGAATATAGTAGTGATTTTGAAGAGACATCAATTCATCGGTCTAAGAAATGAAGTATCTTCGACACCATGAGAGAAATAGAGAATGAAATGTTGAGTCAAACTTGTGTTGAGAGGACATGTACAAAACTCTCTCCAATCTACCAACAAAAGGAACATGATAGTGAGGAAATACTTTTCAGGAGACTATGGGACCTCATAGAGATGTAATGGAAAGTCTCTTTGAAACTCTAAAATTAAAATTGAAAAAAAAGAGATATTGAAGAGAGGGGCCCATGTTGGTAAGACATAACTAAAGGTCTCTCTGAAGCATCGATAAATAAAAAATATTTGTATGTCGAAGAGACATAGGCTTGTTGAAGGGAGATGGTCATAGGTCTCACCAAAATACTGATAATAGAGATGGAAAGAAGGAAAATTAGTGGAAACCTAAGGTACAGATGTAAGAAATACTTTATGATGTCAAAGAGAAACACTCAAATGTCTTGTCAAAACTCCGCAGAGGAATCAAAGGAAAAAACATCTTGAAGGGAAAATGGGATATCGATGACAATATAATCAAAGTCTTTTCAATGTAATGAAATGATTTCTGACTCGGTTGACATGACTGGTGAGGCTTTCAAAGAGATAACTGACATTAATGCTATGGCTGATTTGAAAGGTTGTGCAAGTTTCATTTATGAACTAGAGTTGATGGAAATGAGCTAAATCTTGCTAAATATTGCTTGTAAGATCTTGAAATCTCAAATAATCATAGTTGAAAATTAAGGATGCAGGGTCGAATGATAGCCAACAACTTAGAAACAATGAAATTGATTCTTGTAAGATCTTAAAATCTCAATGAATCATAGCTAAAAATTGAGGATGGGGGGTCGAATGATAACCAACAGTTCTGAAACAATGAAATTGATTCAAGTATGTATTCAAAACTCAACTAAAGATATTTTATTAAAGCTTGTTTGAAGTATGGTGAAGATAGGGTTTAAACATGGAAAGAACACCAAAGAAACTGAAAGTGAAAAGATAGAAAACGAAGACTAGGCCACTAAATGAAGATTTAATTCAACACTACCCTTGTTTTGGGCTAAATTCCACAAGGATAGCCCAATTGAACCCCTCATGTGAGAAATTGGAAGATAAACATAAGAACTTGGGAGATGTGTGGACTCAATAGTGAGGGTACATCCTATTTATATATCATTATAGGAAGAAGTACAGGAACATACCTTTATCAAACCCCTAGAACATGAACTTAGCAAAACTTGTGATTCCCAATATATTTTTCAATGTGGAGTTAATTAAGGTGTTGGCTAAAAACTATAACCCTAAGACAAGGTCAATTCATTCTCATGTAAACTCATAGTTTATCTTCATGGTCTTTCGATTAGATACGCCCAAGAAAACACCATTGACAATAAGGGATTTATTGGAAGAGTATCAAATCATTGACACAAGCTACAAGAGATGGAAATTACCTTTGCACCGACCCAAAGATGTGGGAAACCAACTTAAAAAAATTTCTAGTAATGAGAAGCCCCCATTTTATGTGGATTTAATTGAGTACTATCAGTATACCTATTACTTAGGTGTCCACATCTTATGAGTACATGCTCCTATTGAAATGGACATAGCTCCCATGGTTTTAGTAGTAGATGTCCATAGCGAAGATGCTAGGTTGTATGATTATGCATAGTATTTATTTGAGGTTATTAATACCTAACTTCTATAAAAAATAATAGTGATGTTATCAATTTCAGACACTACTCCTTGCTCATGCATATGATATTGTATGAAGGACAAGCAATGGGCATGTGGGGAGAGGATTTGATGATTAAAGACTTGGATAATGATGAAAACATGAGACTAGTCCAAAAGTGGACCTCTATATGGGATAATAGATGCATGAGGTCCCACTATTTGTATTTTAAAGAGTATTTTGTGAAACCCTTGTACAAATTGCTTGGCCATAATTGTGATTACAATTTTTCTCCAAAAATACAAAGATTCCTTAGACCAAAAGAGAAAAATCTTGAAGGAAAGAGAAACTGCAACTAGGGGGACTAGTATGTATATGAAGATTGCTTTGTGATAAGAGTATACGGATTTAAGGTAGCTATATTTTTGTTGCCTAGAATAGTGCCTGATAGGGTTGCATACTTGGAAATTGTGAGGAAATTGGCCTATTCAAACTATATGCATCTCAAGAGCTATGGAAAACCAATCTCTCATGCCTTCTACTTTTTGTTTCAATGATTTTATAATCATCTCTAAGAAAGGGTATGACTTAATTAGTAGAAAAAAAGATTACTATGGCATGCCACTAGAAAGTAAGAGGGGAAAATTTGATCCTAAAATTTTTATTCATAATGCTAAGATGACACAAAAATTAAAAAGATATGAACATTTTTTTTCTTAGATGATGTTCTTAAAAACTATGATGAGACTCAGGAAACAATGAGAAAGGCTACGTATAAAAAGATAGTGATGGTAGAAGCATGGAGGAAGGGCGATAACCTATCATACATAGATGCCTTCCATAAAATATTAGATCCTATGGACAAAGTTAAGCAATTGCTTTTGCATGAAGAAGAGTTGACCAAGGACATACCACTTGTAGCTTTTGAGAAAAGCAGAGGTGCTTGTTCAAGAAGACAAGATGAAGACATAAGACCCTTGAGTCATTTATCACCATAACCCACTCCAGATGTCAACTTCTTAGCTGACACCCCTATCAAAGTTGAGGATGACATTGAGGAAGAGGATGAGATTAGAATCAAGGTTAAAATATCAAGGTTAAGCAACAAATTATATATATCAAACCATAATAAAAAATGAAGCACAAATGAGCATAAAGACATAAAACATAAAGCAATATTACCAATCTTTATGCCACCATTGATTCACCTTCATTGCACTTCTCCATTTTGCTTAAATATAACAATTTCCCTCAGATTTTTTAGTATGAAAATAGGCCTATGATAATGACTAAGAAAAATATTGAATATTCTATATGACTATGGATGTAGTTGACTTGATAGTAGACTTGATAGCAAGATAACATAAGCTCATGTAGACTCAAGATAGCACAAGATAGATGACAAATGACAATGACAAGGTCATTTATAGGGAAGTAGATTATGAAGGAAGTGCTAAGATTGAATGCCAATAATCAATGGCCAAGAATGAAAGATGAGGTATGGACTAGGGTTAGGGAAAAATTAGGGCAAGTGATAAGGATTGACGGTCATGATTAAATTGTAAGATAATTTAATCAAGGGTGGAGGTTAATTGAGACATGGATAGATAAGGACTTGATGTGGAAGATAAGATTGGCATGGACAAAGAGGTGATAAGGTGAAATAAAATAATAAAAATTATTTAATCTAAGTGGCCAATGAATAATTAAATAATTAAAAATAATTATTTAGTTATAGAGGAATGTGACAAAGAGGACCTTTTGAATTAAATAATGATTTAATTCAAAATCCAAGAGAATGGACCAATTAAATAAATAAAATTTAGTTAATTTAGGAAAGAAAAAGCTAATGAATAATTAAATAATTAAAATGATTATTTAATTATAGTGGAAAGTGATAGAAATTTAAAAAATAAGAATTATTTATTTAATTTTAGAAGGAAAGTGACTTAATTAGTGACATAATTAAATAAATAAAATTTATTTAATTAATAAAGAAAGAGTAAAGATAGAAATGAATTATTTAAATTATTTAATTAATAGAAGACATATGGGTGTGGAAAATAAAAGACAAAAGGGGAAATGCTGAAGAATCTAAGAGTCACGGGGCTAGGATAATTTTTCGTGTCTACATTTTTCCCCTTTTTGATATAATGCAGTTTGTGGCATTGTGTCAAATAAATTTGGTAAGAAAAAAAATATGCCCTAGTGTACGTAGGGTAGACATATGCTCCCTTAGAAGAATTTTACAAATTTTCCAAAAAATTGAAAAAATTTGAAAATTGTTTTAAAAAGTCAATTTAATAGGGAGAAATGCTATAGTGACAAAAGAAATAATTTTCAGGACCCTCGAGGTAGAAAAAATGTAGTTTGAAGGTTTAAGCAAAGTGCAACCAGCACATACCCTACTAAAACCCTAATTTTTAGGAGGTATAAGTATGAAATTGGCAAGTTAAAGGCTCATTTTGCACATTTAGAGTTTGTAGATTAGTAGCTCTGAGTGATGATGGAGTGTGTTACTCACACTGAGCAAAGATCATACCAAGTGTGGACATTCAGACAGCTGGAGGGTGTAGGAGATCTGATGAGCACCTATAAACCCACTTTGTCAATTTTTTATTTCATGGATTTTTAGGTAGTTTAAAATTTTAGTAGTCAATTACATCATTCGAGGATAGCTACAAGTTCTATCGCATTCCACACAAGTGATAAGAACACGCCTAGGGTAGGATAGGGATTTGAAGTTTTTTGACGCATTTGCTAGGGTTCGATGCATCCATGGGATTCTTAACCACATCTATGAATTCATGATGTAACTATAATTATGCTTAATTGATAGGGCTTAGTCGCAACCACTTTAGGAATGATGCAAATGTAGGAATAGGTCACAATTGATTTATGGGTTCAATGCAATTGAGATCATGTGATGCATTCGCCATTGTGTGACACAATTGATAATTATGTGATACAATTGATTGGTGATAAGGTTTCCCTAGATTAACATTAACTTTATTTTATGACATGTGCAAAAATAAGTTCAAGTAAGCTACTTAACTGATGTAATGTTTGTCATGCTAGCCATAGGTTCATCTGGATCTAATTTACACTTGATTCACAACCACTAGATACTTATCGATTACATGACTAGTTGACAAGTGTTGAAAAGTGCAGGTTATGGCATCTTGGCTTATATCATGTTACATTCATGCCCGTCATTATGGTGCAGCCAAGGTGGGAGGGTCCTCAAAGAGAATAGTTCAGACCATGCAGCAAGAGTTACACAATAGAAGCCACACGTAATATGGAGGAGAATGAAAATTCAAACATTCATATTACCAAAATGTTTAGTTACAATCAACTGACAACATTTGGGTTCACAAATTGGGCTCATAGGTCTAATACAACATGCTCGAAAGTGCAATATTCATATATGCTCCTTAATACGAGCTGAGATCTTACATATCAAATCCAATATTCATCCACTTACTTCCTAATGATTAGTTACAATGATTTATATCATATCTGGAGATCTAGAATCCCCCACATTCGCCAAAGATCATTACAATCTCTGATGAATGAAATGTAACCTTTGCGTGAAATAGTTCAACCTTAAATTTGAATTCTCCTTAGTAGGTGCATATGATGACCTACAAACTAAAATTAAGGTTAGAGACACTCCATGAAACAATTCAGAACACACTACAAGGATTCACAAGTTACGAGAAGGATCTGCAAGAGACAAAACTAGTCATTAGGCTTGAAACTACTTTGGTGCACTGTTCTAGAAACTGTCACTTAATCTAGAAGTGATAACTTGTTAGAAAAAGATCCAATCATTCTAAAATCTAGGAATAAGGAAAATGAATATGTCCATGATGAAAACATAGATCCATAGGGTCTGGTGATCAAATATGATGAAATGTTGAATCTACCAACTTGAACTGAACAAGAAAAAAACTAAAATGAAAATACTTTGATTGATGCAGGATTGCAAAGAACCAAGGATGCTCCTACATCAGACATCTAGGGTTATTTGAAAAGTGAGTCCCTCAATTTTCTGGGGCTAAAGGAAAACCAATATGGCCTACCTTAGCTTGAGAAATCCAAGAAGAATCCTCCACTGGTTTTCCTTTCGACTTCACAAGATATTATTTGTACTGTCTTCCATGTGTTTTCCTCCCATCTCTGATATCCAAAATATGTTCTATCTCATCTGATTATTCTTTAGGAAACTGTTTCTCCAATTTTAATTTATTGTCTTCATTGAATTATGCTTCATGGTACTGATGTAGATCTGCAATGTTGAATATAGGTGATATATCCATGTCATCCGATAACTCTACTTCATATGCATTTACTGAATCAAATTTCTTCAAAATCTTACAGGATCCAAACTTCCTCATCTTGACCTTATTGTATGTGCCAGCTAGAAATATTTCCTTCCTCAAATACACCATCAATTCATCTCCAACTTTGAACTCCTTATGTCTCCTCTTTTCATCTGCTCACTCCTTATACTTCTGGTCCATATCTTCCAATTGTTTCTTTACTTTAGTATGCACCTTCTTCATATGTTCTTCAAATTCCTCTGCTTCTGCACTCCTTTTATCTTCCTTACTGATGTCTCACAACTTTGATATACCTCTAGGATGAACTCTAGTAACAATCTCAAAAGGTGTCTTTCTGGTACTCCTATTCACTAAATTATTGTAAGAAAACTTTGCTTGTGCAAGGACTAAATCCCAACCAAACATCTCAACAACTTCCCCAAACTCTTGTTTACTACCTCTATCTTTGCATCAGTGTGTGGGTGAAAAGTAGAACTGAACTTTAAATCTGTCTTTAACTTCTTCCAAAGCATCCTCCAAAAGTAACCAACAAACTTTGTATCTCTATCTGAAACAATACTCATAGGTAATCCATGCAATCTGACCGCTTCCTTGAAAAGAAAGCCTGCTACATGTACTGCATTTGCTATCTTATTACAAGGTATGAAATGTGCCATTTTAGAAAATCTATCCACCACAACAAATATAGAATTATTACCTCTCTATGTCTTTGACAAGCCAAGTATGAAATCCATACTGATATCCTCCCAAGATCTCTCTAAAACTATTAAAGGCTTATACAATAAATCATTCTAACTACTCCCTTTTGCAGCTTGATAGACTCTGCAACTCTACACAAATTTCCTAACATCCTTATGTATTTGTGGCCAAAAGTAACTCTCACTTACCAATGCTACTATCTTATCAATTCTAAAGTGTTCTGCCATTCCTCCACTATGTTTTTCTTTCAATGAACTATCCCTCATTGAATTCAAGAGTATACATAACTGATTCCGTATGAACAACACATCCTCATGAATGAAATAATCCAACCACTAACTCCTATCCTCCAAGACTAGTTCTTTAGAAGCCTTCCAATGTTCTACAAAATCCAGGTCTTCCTCATACAAATTCTCCAATTAATCAAAGCCTAATACCTCCACTCTCATCTCTGTCAGTAAATTATTTCTTCTACTCAAAGCATCAACGACTCTGTTTGACTTTTCACTCCTATGTTTCAAAACAAAAGTATAACTATGCAAGCATTCCACCCATCTCATGTGTCTTTGATCAACTTACTTTGACTATTAAAATACTGCAATGCCTTATGATCTTTATACAACAAAAAATAATTAGGCAACAAGTAATGTCCACTTCTTCAAGGATTGAACTATGGACTAAAACTCTTGGTCATACACTGAATACCTTCTCCTAGCATCATTCAATTTCTCACTTAAATAAGCTATTGGTCTTCCTTCTTGACTTAATACTGCTCCAATTGAATTTCCACTTGCATCATAGTCTTCCTGAAATACCTTATTAAAGTTTGGTAAACCCAACATAGGCTGCTCAGTCACCTTCTATTTCAACAACTCAAAACATTGGTTTGCTCCAGATGTCCACCTAAAATCTTTCTTATCCCCTCTCATTGTTTCTGTCACGGGACTGCAAATAGAACTGAAATTCCTAATGAGCTTTTGGTAGAAACTAGTCAATCCATGAGATGATCTTATGTCTCCAATGCTTTCCAATGTAGGCCATTCAAAAATTTATCTCACCTTCTCAGGATCCATCTCCAATCCATTCATAGATATCACAAATCCTAGATATACCAATTCTTCCTTCATGAAACTACACTTCTTGATGTTTATTAGCAACTGCTCTTATCTCAACCTCTGCAAAACTTGTCTTATATGCAACAAATGTTCTTCTATAGTTTTACTAAGAATAAAGATGTCATCCAAATAGACAATTAGAAACTTACACAAGAATTTCTTCAATACCTCATTCATCAGCCTCATGAAAGTACTCAGTGTATTTTTTAGTCCAATAGGCATCACCAACCACTTGTACAATCCTTCATTTATCTTGAATGTTGTCTTCCACTCATCCCCTTCTCTGATTTTGATCTAATGATATCCACTCTTCAAATATATCTTTGTAAATTATTTAGCTCCACTTAAACAATCCATAATGTCATCCATCTGGGGCAAAGGAAATCTATACTTCACTATGTTTTTTTTATGGCTCTAGAGTCTGTACATATCCTCCATTCTCCATCCTTAGTTGCTCTCATAGAAGGTACTACGCAAGGATGTAAGCTTCCTCTAATCAAACACTTCCTCAAAAATTCTTGCACTTTTATATTCAACACTTCATTCTCTACCAGTGTCATCTGGTGTGCTGCTTTATTAGAAAAAATAGCTCCAGGAATTAGATCCATGCAATGACTAATACTCCTCATAGGTGGCAATTCATCAAGTACATTATTTGAAATGATATCTTCATATTCTTCCAAAAACTCCTTTATCTCCTCTGGTTATTCTTCTACATGCTTCAAGTCTTCAGCCTTCTTAGGAGCCAAGGCATAACACATGTTCCCATGACTCAGTCCATCCAAAAATCTCCTTCCATCAACCAAACAAATTCTAACATTCATACAAACCTCAACTTTGGGAACATCCTCCAATGACAACAAAGTTTACTTCATCCCATTAGCAAGAATGGTATATGTGTTCTTCTTTCCATCATGAATAGCATGTCTATCATACTTCCAAAGCCTTCCCAACAAAACATGGCATACATCCATAGTAATGATATCACACAAAACTTCATCATGATAATTTCCTATCTTCAATTTTACTAAACTAGTATCTTATGCTCATCTTGAATCCATGATATTTGATAGGGCTTTAGGTGTTTCAATACTTCCAGCTTCAATTTGGTCACCATTTCTTTAGAAACCCGGTTCTCAAAGCTTCCACTATCAACAATCACTCTAGAACATTTACCAACTACCTTGCATCTGGTCTAGAAAAAATTCTTTCTCTTCAACAATTCCTTTTCCATCTCACTTTGACACTATTCTTTTGTTCACCAACACTTTTCCCTCTTCTATTTTATTAGATGATCCGAAATGATCCTCCTTAGAAAAGGTTGTTCTTCTACTAGTCTCGGTCTTTCTACTTGTATCTCCCTAATTACATTCAAATACTCTATGTCCTTCTCCACCACACTTTAAACAAGTTCCCTTGAATAGTATTTTCTCCTGTAGATTCTATCATCTTTACTATAACCCTCATTCTAGTAACCACCATATCCTCCTCTTTGATAAGAGTTTCCATCATCTCTACGATACAAATTATCATTCTTACTAACTTCCTTATCTTTATTCTAATATGTAAATGATTCTCTTCCTCCTCTGGTAAAATTTCTTCCTCTCTATCTCTTCTCATGTCTTTTATTCAACTTCCCTTATGATTTTAGGGCAAATTGATATGCCTCCTCCACACTTAGCAACTTGATCAAACTAATCTCATCCTATATAGATGTATTCAAGCCATTCACATATCTGGCTACTTGCTCAGTCTCATCCTCTGAATGTCTAGATCTGATATTCAACTTGTAGAACTCCTTAGTATACTCTGTCACACTTGAATCCTTCTACTTCAAATTCTACAACTTCTAGAACAAACTGATTTGATAGTTTGTGGGCATAAACTTCACCTTTAACTCATTCACCATTTGATCCTATGATTTTATCTTCTCTTTTCCTCTTCTTTTCCTATATGTCTACAAATGTTCCCACTGAAGGGATGTATGTCCTTTCAACTTTGTACAAGAAAATTTTACCTTCTTGTCTTCGGTAGTACCCTCAAAATCAAAATACTTCTCCATCTCCATTATCCAATCAAGATAGAATCCAACTTACCACTATAGTCTGGTGGATTGAAATGTGGTTTAGTATTTACTCTAGTTAGGGCTCTTATGAACCTCTCTTCTTCCTGATCAAATCCAAGTTGATTTTCTCTTTCTCTTTCTTCCCATTCTTCTACCTCTTCATCACTCACATCATCAACTAGTTGACCTCTCCATTGGACCATTTCAACTGCTTCTAATCTAGCAGCAATTCCTCTCAACATCTCCATTATAGCTGGGTCTCCATTTTTGCACACTCCATTTCCTCTACCATTTCTTCTTCCTTCCATATTTACACAAAGTCCTTTATAGCTGCAGGCCAGATCCTCAGTCCGCCACCCCACAACAAATCTTCAACAAGACTCCACAAACTCTGATGATCTCTCATGTAAAATATCTCATTTTGATACCAATTTGGTGTAGCCATGGTAGGAGGGTCCTCAACGAGAACAATCTGGACCATGTAGCAAGAGTTACATAATAGAATCCACATAGAATATGGAGGCAAATGTAGATTCATTCATATCACCAAAAATTTTATTTACAATTAGTCGGTAACATCTGGGTTCATAGATTGGGCTCACAGGCATGATACAACATGCTTGAAAATACAATATTCCTATATGCTCCTTAATACGAGTTGAAATCTTACATATCAAATCGAATATTCATCCACTTACTTCCTAATGGTCTATTACAATTATTTATATCATATCCATAGATCTAGAATCCTCTGCATTAGCCAAAGATCATTACAATATGCAATGAAGGAAATGTAATGTATGTGTGAAATAGGTCGTCCTTAAATTTGAATTTCTCCTCAGAAAGTGCATAGGATGAAGTGCAGACCAAAATTAAGGTTGAGGACACTCCACAAAACAATTCAAAACACATTGCAAGGATTCACAAGTTAACAAGAAGGATCCACAAGAGACGAAACTAGCCATTAGGCTCAAAACTGCTTTTGTGATATGTTCTAGAAACTGTCACTTAATCCAGAAGTTATAACTTGCTAGAAAAAGATCCAATCATTCTAAAATCTAGGAATAAGGAAAATGAACATGTCCACGATGAAAACATAGATCCATAGGGTCTGGTGAGAAAATATGGTGAAATGTTGAATCCACCAACTTGAACTAAATAAAAATTGAACAAGAACAAAACTAAAATGAAAATATTTTTGGTTGATACAGGATTTCAAAGAACCAAGGATGGTCATGCATCACATTAGGGAAAATAGGGGGATGCTGACTACACTTGCTGAGAGATGGCATTCTGAGACATGATCATTTCATCTACCTACAAGAAAGGCCACTATCACATTAGAGGATGTCTATAGGATCCTGCGACTATCGATTCAAGGTGAGGGGGTTAGATACAATCTAGGCCAGGGATATCAAGATTTGACCACCTACTATGTATATGAGGATGTCAAGGATTTGGGGATTCACTGGTATGAGATTAGATGGGAGAAATTTGGTTGTGCATTATGAGCGGTTTGACTACATACTATGCACGAGTCATTCCAAACCGCTGAGGACATGGATTTCCTATTGGATGTAAAGAGATGTGAGTTGAGATGATGGCTAGTGACACTCTATATCCATCAGGGGCATGTTTATTAGTGATAGTTTACTTTCAGCTTCGTGATATAGTGTATTAGCGAGGATAGTCCGTGAGCTGCAGAGTCACTCTTTTGATTGTCTAGGATTGGGAGCACATTGTGGTGTTTCATCCACCAGTTGGTCACCAGTTGGGAGTCAACGTACTGTATACATATATATACAGAGGAGAAGTCATGGAGACACATGTCAGGGATATTGATCAATATGGATTAAATACCTTGGCTAGCTTCATATGGATTCCTTGGATGCATTATGCTCAGTGGTCAGATGAGGATCAACATCTATAGTGGTGCTAGCAAGAGAGATACCTTATTGGGTGTATTGTTCAGACACAACATATTATTGATATGTACTTTATAGACCAACTTTTGAGATAGTTCAAAGAGTAATAGGGAGTGCGACGGGGTCTAGTAGTGTTTGCTCAGTCATCTAGAGAGGTGACATTATGAGGCCTAGTGTTTATAGTAGTTATAGTTTATTAGGCCATAGATGGACTACAAGAATTGTTGTGGGCATGGAAGAGGGATCCAATAGATGCAGGCACCTCGATAGAGTATGATGCATGGTAGGTAGTGCATAGGCCTATTCCTTTGACCAATCCATATCAACCAGCTCTAGTGATTTGACTAGGATGGGGTCATTGGGGTAGGAGAGGTAGAGGGAGAGGGAGAGGAGATGGATGGAGAGGAGGTGGTGGTCAGGGTGATGATGGAGGAGATGGAGGAGATGGTGGTGGGGGTGGGAGAGGAGGGGATGGTGGGAAGAGGTAGTGAAGGTGACTACAAAGGAGGAGGAGTTGTTCACTTTCTCCTATCTAGGAGGAGGGAGAGGAGGAGAGAGAGGAGGAGGGCAGATAGGAGGAGGGCATGCCAGATGTGGAGGTAGAGGGAGAGAGGACAGAGGTATAAAATCTCAATGTTCTAGTAGGTGTGGCTACTATGTATGTCGAGGTGGGAGGCCATGAGGACCAGCCCAAGGAGGAGTAGATGTGTGAGGAGGAGAAGATCCTATGTGAGAGGATTCTCCATGGGGATGATGGATTGGAGGATGTACCTATCAAAGGTGGTACAAAGGATAGGGATTAGGAGTTGGTGAGTTTGTAGGCCATAGTATAGGCATTAGAAGTCGAGCTTAAGGTTCTACAGGTGGAGAGGGATGGTCTACAAGTAGAGAGAGAGGTTGCCAAGATTGGGTGCAAAGAGCAGTATTATAGGAATCTCTATGAGGAGGCAATTCCACTAGTGCGATGGGCACCTAACACTTTAGAGGTTGTCAGCAGTGGTCGATCTCATAGTAGGTAGTCTCAAAGTAGATCCAGCCGGGGTGAGAGCAACAACATGGACTCTAAGGATCATGGCAAGACTGGATAGAACCATTTTGACTCATGTATTTTGACACTTGTATTTTGTATCCATTGAGCCCGTGAGCTCTTTTTTTGGGAGATACATTATGACACTATATTGTGATACCTTTTTTTGAGTGATATATATATATATATATATCATTTTTGGTAGTGATTATATGATATGTAGTCTTTTATTATGTATGTGCTATGGATAATGATGTATTCTTTATAATGTTCACACAACTTATGAATATGTCCTAATTCTACATGATGATGTATGCATTTAATTTTATGGTGCTATGGATTTCATGTATTGATGTTATGCTTATGATTATGAGATGTAATGTTATTTTTGTGCAAATATATGAAAATTTATGCAATGTAGTAATGATTTATGAATATTCCATGTGGCTCATGATGGTTATGAAATGGGATGATAATGAATGTATTCTATGTGTAATGTAATGTATATATATATATATATTTATTTCTAAATGCAATGTATATGTACAATCTAACATGTATGCATGATAATGCTTATATGATGCTTCTAATATGAGTATGAATATGATATATTTATTTTTTATGTGTCACAAGAAGACGTCATAATGTAAGAAAGAAGAAGTGTCAGTGCGGAAGACATGGATGTTAGTATTAGAATGACTTCAATATTTTTCCAAGACAAAATAGGCCTTGCATTAATCATCATTGAGCATTAAAATGATATAAATGGATAACAGACACCATGGTATGAGATAGACCAAGGTGTGCAAGGTCATGCACTTGCAAGATAGACAATCTCATACAAGGAATGTCCTGACTCATACTAAGGGCCAAGTTACCCTAGTCTTTTTTCCAAGGCAATCCATAAACAATAGTCAAAGAAAAGAGCCATGAGATATCCTTGTTCCTCTAAATCCCTCGTTGGACATCCTCGAGGAACTAGTAACATGACTCAAAGACCAATCCAAATGAAAAGATAAGACAAAACAAGCCACAATGTCAACATCCAATAAGAGTGTTTTCCAAAATTTTATTTGTTTGATGATTATGCAATTGACGAAGCATGGTTTCAAGAAAGACACATGTCATATAAGACATCAATTCTGGTATCAATCATGCGACCACCTTTATAATGAAAATGACAAGGTTTGACTAAATGATAATGTCTGGTTGCAAGAAGGACACATCTTATATAAGACATATGTTTGACTATTTTGACAATTTCAATAAATTGTTTGATTTGACAGAGTGACCTTGTTTGTTTTCTTATCTTGTTGATACAAGACTTGCTCGATGTCTCGAGGAATGTTTGTGTCTATGTTGACAATGTTTGATTTATTTGACTAACATGACAAACCCTAGAGGAATGACCTAGGTAGCCTCAGGGGCTCATCGATAGATGGCCTAGCCTTTGTAACAACATTTAGAGACCTCGTAGCTTGACATAACATGACTTTGTTTTATTGACAAAGGATCAAGTCATGATTTTTATTTTAAAAAACCTAAAAGGACTAACCTAATGCCTCAAGGGCACATCGAAAAATGACCTTACTTATGTTAAGTCACAGAGGAAAAGTAGTTCAACCATGACATGGACTGACATGACTGATTCTGACTCTATTTTTGGGATTTTTGAAAGTTTCCTGAATGTTTTTGAGTTTTTGACATGTTTTTATTTTTTTGGATTTTTAAGGTTTTATCATTTTTTTGTCTTGTTGAAGGTTTTTTATGATTCTTTTTGTCTTTTTGATGGTTTTTATGATTTTTTTTCTTTTTGATGGTTTTTATGACTTCCAAACATCAAGTGTAAGATCCAAATGATGCAGGTCATTTTTATTCCCCCAGTTGGGTATAAGACTAGTTTATTAGGAGTAAGATAGAATGGGATGCAAAAGTGTGCTTGGTGTCAATCATTCCAAGGTATGGAAATGAAACCATTTATTATGGGTGATATGAAAAGGATAAATGACTAGACCAGTGGATGGTAGAAAGGATGAATGATACAAAGGGAAAGTTAGATTAGAATGATGCTAGTGAGGGAGAAAAGTCAACTACACATGGCACCTATTTGATAGGTTTTCACCATAATACTTATCCAAAGTACCACTGAAGTGGTTTTCATTATTGGATGAATTATTTCTCTTTATTATTTTCTTAATTTTTCTATTTTTTTGGTGTTACCAAGATTCCTATTTGCCAGGTTTTCATAAGGGTAACAATTTTTTTGATTTTTCTATTTTTTTTATTTTTTATTTTTTGATTAAGATGTGACCTTCAGAAGATATGTGTAGAGCTAATATGTCATAATGATGTCTTGAATTTGTGTCGATGACCATGTTGGATGAAAGGACCTGATTTGGATGTGGAATGTAAGTGGAAAACATGACATGTGATAGAAGTGGTTGACAAAAGAGGCTATGGTATGGTCCTTAATGTGCACACTATGTGGGCCACCATGCTTCATACAAAAAGAATTTTGGGCAACCGATGAGCTAGAGTACATCAAGGGGTCGTCATCAAAGACACATTGGAAAACATTGCCAATGGGAGTGGAATGGTAAGTGAATATGGACAGATTGAATGGAATGTATGGAATGAGTGAAAGTGATGAAGAGGAAGACTTTGGATCAACAAGCTCTTTATTTGACATCTTGCACTGATAGATGCCCCTAGTGATTTTTAATGGAGGAGAGTTCTTGAAGACCAATGCTTTATGATTTTCACTTTTGATCTTTACTTTTGATTTATCCAATAGCATTTTATGTTGGCTAGAGGACATTTCTTGACATTCTTGATCATTGTTGACTTGTATTTTTGATTGGTCCAATAGCTTTTTATGATGGCTAGATAACTTGTCTCAGTATTTTTTTCTTTTCATCATGTCTTTTGATACTTGGTCTCCTTTGAAAGAGGGAATTTTTATTTTTGATTCTTGATGTTTTCCTTAGTCCTTTTTTTTAGATTTTATTTAATTATCCATGTCCATGATTTAGATGGAGATGAGTGGAATGGATGAAATTGATGGAGTGACAAAAATGTTTGATAGATGGTTTTGAGTGGCGATGTTTATCAATAGTTCCTTTGAGACTATCATTTTTGATATTTTTCATGTCAATAGAGGCTTACACATCCCTATCGACTTGGCAAGATGGCTTAGTAGAGGTGACAATAGGGAGGACATATCCTCACCTAGGACAGGTGGTATGGAGAGATGGTGTTTGGATATCCTCAGCAAGGTCAAGTTCAAAGAGTGGATTATCATAGATATCTTGACCAAACATGGTGTTATCATGGACATGAAAGGTTTACATGGAAGTAGAAAGGGTAAAGGAAGACACAGTATTAGGATCCAATAACAGTATTAGGATCCAATAAGTTTTCAATCCAAGCATGGCCATCTATTTATGGACCTTCTAAAGCAGTCTTGACATCATTATTGGAAGCTTGAATCTTCTTAACAACATTAGCATTGTCATTTATTTGTAGCTTGTCCATATGGTATTCACCACATCCCATATCACAGACTTGGACCTTGAGGTTTGATGGTATGGTAGATGGAGTGGATGCTTTAGTCAATGAACATGGATCAATGTAATGTGATGAAGTGGAGGATGAAGCCTCATTATTAATAGGAACTTGGAATTGTGTGGTCCCTCTTAATTTGGTATAATATTGGAAGGGATCAAGATCGCTAGCTATCGTGATTTTAGTGTCATTGTATGGAAACTTAAGGAGTTGGTTTTGTGTAGATGGGATATCCTTCATTCCATAAATCCATGGTTGGCATAGGAGAAGGTTGTATGGTATTTTGAGATCCAAGACTTGGAAAGTGGTATCCATAACCACAGGGCCGACTCTAATAGGAAGTATTATGACTCCTTTAGATGAGTCTTATTTGTTGTCATATGCTTTGATGACTATGCTCTTAGTGGTTTCTACACACACTTCCAAGAAGCCTAACATGTTAACCAATTTCAAGGTGCAAATGATCAACCCTGCTCCTCCATCTACCAAGACTCATATAACTTTTGCTTTATTTATAAAAAAATTGAGCTGCAACGAGTCATTGTGTTTTGTCTTATTGGTTGAGTAATCTTGTTTGGAGAAAGTAGCATGATGGTAATTGGTTAGGTAGCCTACCATCTCCTAAAAAAAATTGACATTATATTAGTTGGGATAGTTGTGTTTTTCAAAGATTTATGAAGGATGGCTCAGTGATTAGGTGATATACGCAACAATTCTAAGATAGAAATTTGTGTTGGGGTCTTTCCTAATTCTAAGATAGAGGACCTTGGATGGTTACATTAGTTCGATGAGTGTTGACAACACATTTAGGAGGTTTATTAATGGTAATGGTGTTGACATGTTCATCAGCAGGGTGTGTGCAAGATCATCATGGAAAAAGCAGGCCTTAAGTGGCAAAAAATTCTAAAAAAATAGAGTTAGGAAATTTGATGTAAAAATTTGAATAAGTTATCTATAATATTTCAAAATATGTAAGAATAGAATCTATAGAAAATTGAATGTATTTTCTAAACTACTAGGTTTATTTAAAAATAATAGTAATCTATTTGGTGAAAATTTAAAATTTCAATGTAGTAGTACTTAAATTTCAAGGAAAAAATAAGAAGTAGGTGTCTATCTGACCACCCTAACCACAATAAAATGATATCTTTTTTATAGGATTTTAGATATAAGTAGAGGACTCATGTCCCAGTGTGATGCATATTTTTTTGTATTTTTTTCCAAGTAAATAATTAATTATGATTTTTTTATTACAACTTTTAAAAATATAAAAACTTGTATGTCTAACCACCTTAACTTGGTAAAAACTTCATGAAATTCAATTTCTTTTTTTTTAATCCTATAGTATGTGAAGCATGTTTCAGATTGAAAAAATGTGATACCGTTTGAAAGCTATAGATGTTTTTCAATTAGCCTATCAATCAGGACTTTAGTCATAATTCAAATAGAAAATGAATAATAATTATTTATTAAATTCAAAGTAAAGCATAATTTATATTGGTGGAGAGCTAAGAATATCATTTAAAAACCCTTTTCGTTTCATCAATTTTGGGTTAAAAAAAAGTCATTAGCCACATACCCATCATATCGCCACTTTATTCCCCATCATGATCCTGCACATACTGAGCAGCTCAAATGTGGTGTATGATGGTGGTGTGGTTATAGTCATATTTGAAATTAGAATAATTGGCTGAATTATTATTGGTCTTATTTCCCAAATTAGAATATTTTCCTTTTCTATGCTCATGTAGAGGATCATAAAGGACTCTGTGATCACTGTTTGAGGATGGTTGTTTTTTTCCATTAACTTCAATAGTTTTATTTTTCACAAGATATTGTATAATGTTTTTCAACTATCAACATTGTAATTGATTATGCCCCTTAGTTCGGTGGAAATCACAAAAATAATTGTCATCCCACCAAGAGGGTTTAAATTGTATAGGATCATATTGTTTATGCTTAGGAAGTTGTATGAAATTGTGCTGCATTAGTTGTTTAAAGACTGATTCAATTGATTCCCCTAGGGGAGTGTATTCATGTTTTAGGAACTTCCTCTGCATTCTTGGTTATGTGTTTTGGACAACATTAGTAGTTTGATCAACATTTATTGGTATGCTATTAGATGGGTTGTGTCCTCCAAGTGTAATGACTGGGCCTATGTGTATAGTCTTAGTGTCGACAATGCCATCATTGGTTACATTTTTGTTTCGATATACCATTACTTGTTCTAGTCATTTGGGACACTTTGGGCATTTGGATTCTTGTTTGAAATTTTTATTTCACCTTTTTCAATGAGATATTTTTCAAGTATAATACCCTTTTCCACTAGTTCAACAAAGGAGGTACAACATTGTACTCTTAGGCCACTTCTCAATTTTGGATTAAGGTTTCCTAGGAATATGGTGACCTTTTGCTTTTCAGGTATTTCAATTGGACATTAGCTAGCTAGAATAATCCATCTTTGGAAGAAGGTGATAAAGTTCTCACCTTCATCTTGTGTAGTGTGACATAAGGTGGCTATTGTGATTTCATTGTCATTGTTAAAGGAAAAATGTTCAACAAATTTTTTAGCAAGTTTGCCTCATGATCTTATCCCATATGGTAGTTGAGAAAACCATTCAAGTGCTATTCCAATAAGCCTTCATGGAAAAGGTCTCATGAGATATGTGGGGTCATATACAATTTATATACACATTATGGAAAATTATGTTATGTTCTCAAGAGGATTACATGTCCCATTATACTTAGGCAAGTTTGGTATGACATATCCATGAAGGTAGGGTGGCATGTGTAAACTCTTGTCAAAGGAGAATGGACATAAGTCTTTTGTTGAATAAGTCTTTTTGTTAGACATTTGTAGATTGTCCATTTTTGGTTGAAGGGATTGCATTTGTGTTTAAAATACATCCACTTGTGTCAATGATTTTTTTGGTGTGTTGTTGTGGTCTATATAAGTGTTTCGGGATCCAACATTATGTGACAGATTTTGGTTTAGTGTATGAGTGTATGATGGATTTTGGTTTGGAATATACGAGGTGTACATGTAATATGTGTTTTGGTTTGATGTTTGTTGGTTGGGAATTTGAATGTTATGCAAAGGATTGTGCTAGTTTCCAAATTGCATAAAAGGTATATGTCTTGTTTGTGAGACCCCTATTTGTGGTATGGCACTAGTAATGTTGATGTTTGATGTGGCATTTGTCATGCTTGTGTTAACTTTGGGCCTTTTGGTTGTGTTATTGGTGCCAAATGGACTTGACGATGATGCTTTTGTAGTGAATTTGATGCCTTTTGTCATGCTTTGTGTGCCAAAGGGTGATAAATGGACTGTTGTTGTGTCTTGGGTGGATCCTCCTAATGGTATGGATTTTTTCACTTATAGGATAAAGCCACTAGAGACAATATATAAAGATAGAAATGTATGGACATCAAATCTAGGAGGTAATGTGGCACCTTCTATTAATATTTTTTCTAAATATTATTAAGGGTCTTGTGCCAAGTATTCATCTGCAAAAGAGGAAAATTATGGGTCTTGAGCGGCAACCTCTAAGTCTTCAACTAAATTGTATCCATTTTGGTCCCTAGTGACAAATTTGTCTAATAGGGGTTTGTGAGGTCTTGTTGTTTGGTATGTGTAGGATCGTCATGGAAAAAAAAAGACCTTAAGTGGAGATGAAATTTAAAAAAAATAGAGTTAGGCAACTTGACATAAAAAATTATATAAGTTATCTATATTATTTAACAAACATGTAAGAATATCTGTAGCAAATTGAATGTAGTTTCTAAACTACTAGGCTTATATAAAAGAAAATTCTATTTGGTGAAAATTTGAAATTTCAATGTAGTAGTACTTAAATTTTAGGAAAAAAATAAGGTGTTTGTCTGACCACCCTAACCACAATAAAATGATAATATCTTTTTACAAAATTTTAGATATAAGTAGAGGACTCATGTCCCGATGCGATGCATATTTTTTTCTAGTTTTTTTCCAAGTAAATAATTAATTATGAAATTTTTATTACAACTTTTAAAAAATATAAAAATCGTATGTCTAACCACCTTAACTTGGTCAAAACTTCATGAAATTCATTTTTTTTTTAATCCTATAGTATATGAAGTATAGAATGTGACACATGTTTCAGATTCAAAAAATGTGATATTATTTGAAAGATATATATGTTTTCCAGTCAGCCTATCAATCAGGACTTTAGTTGTAATTCAAATAGATAATGAATAATAATTATTTATTAAATTCAAAGTAAAGCATAATTTATGTTGGTGGAAAACTGAGTCTCCTTTAAAAACCCTTTTCATTTCATTCATTTTGGGTAAAAAAAAGTCCTCAGCCACATACCCTACACATACCCATCATGATCATACACATACCCTGTCCCTTGTGAGGAGTTTAGAAATGGATTGATAAAGTCTTGTTGGGTATCCATATTGTCTCTTTCTTTCCTTTTTGACCTAGTTTCAACCACATACAATTTTTAAGAGGGAGCAATGTCGATGATGACTATGAATGATGCATAGAATGTCTTATGTAAGGATGTGTCTAATGATAATGCCAAATTATCAATTCAAGGTGACAAGATGTCAAAAGGTCAAAATAATGTCACAATGAAGTCTAAACTATGGCAATGTATATGCAAGATGGCTATTTTTTCTTTTTTGATATTTGGGATGCAAATGTTTAGAATGATGTCTAAAGTATGCAAATGAAATGTCAATGTAAGAGGATGGTAGGCGAAAATGGTAATGAAAACTAAGGTAATGACCACTAAATACCTTATGGTAAGACCTAAGCAAGGCTACTATTTACCAAATCAAGGTACCCAAAGGTTCAAATCTAGTTTATCAAGAATTCAAGGATGATGATGATTAAAAATAAAGGTTGAAAAAGGTGGTTTCCAACTAGCCATGGGAGTTGAGGACCAACCTATATGAAAAAAGGACTAAGGATGATGGAAAGTTGAAGTCAAGAAAAGTTTTGATCTAATCACTATGAACTAGTCTTAAATTTGATAGGCTTCCAAAACTTAGGTTCACAAAATGGTTTATGCAAGCTAAAATATTATCTAATTTATTATCTATGGTGTATGCAATGAATATAATGTTGGATGGTGGCTAACAGTCTTACAAATCTATGGTTCAAAACTCTAGTGATACTCAGGATTAATTGACAAACAATTATGTTTTAGTTTTTTGGAAAATCTATGGTCTCAGGAAGTTGCATCGTTTCAACTATTAGTTGTGGTTTAACACAATCAAATGCGGTTTTTTGGAATGAAAATTGTGGTTCAAAATGATTAATTGCAGTTTTTTGTGTGATAGTTGTGGTTCAAGACAACCACTTGCAAATTTGTAGAATAATAGTTACGGTTTTTAGTAGTTGATTATGGTTTTCTGTGTCTTTTGATGGCTTTTGTTTAAATTTGATCAAGTTTTGGGGGTGATTTGATGATATTCAATCTTGGAAAACATAAAAGACGGTATGAAGACACTTGCTTCTTGTCTAGTATGAAGGTTTAATATGTTTAAATGTGCAAAAGGGACTTGCAAGCACACTTCATAACCTATGGCTTCTCAAGAGATACCACCCACTAGATCCCCACTTAGATTTCTTCAACCACTTAAACAAGGTAGAAAACTAGAGTCTTGGTGGCACTGGCTCCCCTCCATGACACTCACTTCTCAGGCTCACAAAATCTTAATTCCCCAAAGAGGAATTTCTACCTCTATACATGCTTAGTGAAGACATGAGGTGGCTTTAGAATGACCGTTCATGTGCTAGCAAGTTAAAGGGATTTTGGATACTATAGGGTGATCCCACAATACTAGTTTACAATTCCAGTGAGGAAGGAAAATTGTAAAAAGGCTCCTATAATTTTATTTTTTTGCTTTTTAGGGGTTTGCACGAACTAGGGTGTTCGAATGGACCTAAAAGGGGTTAGAATACACCCTAGTTCAAGCGAACCCTATTAAATGATGTCACTCACTTTTTTTGCATTTTTTTAATGACAAAGAGAGTGGAAAATTGAATACAATGGTGGGTTTGCTTGAACCATGGTTCATTTAAACCTTGGTTCTAGCAAACCTCCAAGGGGGGTTTTTTCAAACTTAGGTTCATTCAAACCCCCCTTTTCCCCCCTTCTCCCCCTCTTGCATGAAATTTTTTCAAAATTTTTCCCTTCAAAGCTTGGGTTGAGGATGAAAATGGAGGAGACTTCACAAAACTAACTAGATTTTACGGTAGTCCTCGTGACGAGCTATCCAATCAAGTATAATTTTAATATGTTTTGGGTTTTATTATATTTTCTGTTTTAGTTTATTACATAGGTTTTTCACTGAAAGCACCGCTCTTATTCCCATCGGAAAATAGCAGATTATAAAAAAATAGTTAGCGCACCAGATATTGATGTCCCGATCCAAAAAGAATTGTTTACATACAAGAAAAGTTATACTTCGGGCTTAAAGTGAACTCCGCCAAGCTCCAAAATTGTAAATGGTTTGACTTTGAAACTTAATTTGGCAACAAACAAATATTCAGTGGTATGCAAAAGTGATCACGATGGGCTTCCAAGTAAGTAATATGATGGGTATGGTCACTAATTTATTTTTTAATTCAAATACGAAACAAAAAGGGTTTTGGGGAAGGAGATCTCGTGAGTTTCAATCGATATAAATTATGCTTTACTTTTAATTTATTTAAGTAATTATTATTCATTTTGGTCTTAAATTTCAAGCAACTAAAGTCCTGATTGATAGGCTGATTTGAAAACATTCGATAGCTTTCTCAAAATTTGGTATCATTATTTTTTTTGAATCCAAAAACATGCCACATTCTATGCTTTGTATACTATAGGATTAAAAGAAAAATGAATTTCATGAAGTTTTGACCAAGCTAAGGTGGTCGCATATGTTTTTATATTTTTTAAAAGTTGTAATAAAATATTCATAATTAACATTTACTTGGAAAAAAAGCAAAAAATATGCATCACATCGGGCATGAGTCCTCTACTTATATCTAAAATATTATAAAAATATATCATTTTATTTTTAGTTAGGGTGGTCAAGACACCTACTTCTTATTTTTCCCTCGAATTTAAGTACTCATTGCATTGAAATTTCAAATTTTCACCAAATAGATTTTTTTTTAAACAAACCTAGTAGTTTAGAAACTACATTCAATTTTCTACAGATTCTATTATTACATATTTTTGAAATAAATAGATAACTTATTCAAATTTTTATGTCAAATTGCCTAACTCTGAATTTTTTTAATTTTTTGCCACTTAAGGGCCTATTTTTTCCATGATGATCCTGCACATACCCTTCAACAAAATGTTATGAAACTAATTACATACACTAGATATCATAGTTATGAATCTAAATTTGAAAAAAATATAATTTTATTCTTCATAGAAAAAAGGCTATGTGTTAGCTACTGACGTCACTCTTTAAAAATAGTGTTTATTGTTAAAAACCAGTTTTTGAAGGAGATGGAAAATAAGTGAAATATGATTTTAAAAAAACTGAAAAAAATATATTTAGAATATATAGACAAAATGTCACAAATCACTAGTTTGCATCATCTTCAAATTCCACATGGTTTAGCCGCTATAGGTGCCCAAAAGTAAAGATTTAGTTTTAAAAAATTAGTTTAGTGTCCAATTTGGCCAGAAAATGTACCAGTATTGTGGGATCACCCTATAATAAAGGTTCTTAGTGAATACTTGAGGACATGGAACCTCATGAGCATCCAACAAGCCACTTAAGGATTTAATCACTCTACTAGGGGCTCTCATACCTTTAAAAATTTAAAATTAGGTACCCTATTTTGAATGAAAATGCATAGTTAAGGCCTACATACCATGAGGACTTCATAGTTTAGCCATATCATTTTATTTACTAGCTCAAGCAAAAAACTAGTTGGAATCATTCCCTCTTTCAAGGCAAGCCCCTCTAAAGGTAACAAAATCAAGACAAAGATGTTGTTTTTGATCACCCAAGATCGCACGAAGCGCAAGTGGAGTGCATACACAAACACCTTTTCCTCACATGCGCATGGGGTTCATTTTAATTCCAAAATCCAAATGTGTGGGTGATTATACAAAATTTCAAAAGATGTTTTTGACTCTCAAGATCACCAAATGGTGTGAGAGAAGTGCATACACACCTTGAAGCACAATGCAAACACTTGTTATTTTTAATCCCTAAAGCAATATGTGAAAAGACACTAGATGCAATATTAATTTAAACCAATGAGTGAAATGAAAATTAAGGTAAATTTAAGCCCAATGCTATGTGAATACAAGGTTAATTTTAATCCAATGAGTGAATCGAAATAAGACAAGATAGTTTGATTAACAATGTTTAAATTGAATGTCTCCTTCCCACCTATGCCACATGCTAGAAATCAAATATTAGCAATAGAAAACCATATGCTATGAGGTGAAAATGACCTTAGAAACTAAAAATTGTAATTGAAAATTAGAATTCTAGAAATATAGGCAATTGCATCACAAAAAAGCTGATTGTGGCTTGTAGAAGTCTGCAAATGTGTCTTAGGAACTATAACTATGGGTCTCAGAATGTCAATTGTGGTTCACCAAAACAGATGCAGTTCGAGATTATGGCAACTATGACAAACAAGAATGATGATTGTGGTGAAACATAGTCAGTTGCACCCGAATAACCTAAACCTATAAAGCAATAAAAAATCTACCAAAAATAGATTATCTAATGATGCCTATGATATGAAACTAAGGTTAGTCTAATGAACTAGAAAGCTAAATGACCTAAATGTAACAAAAGTAACTAGCAATTAAACCAAATCTAAGGATTTCCTAATGTAAATCAGTTGCATCATTAGGCCTAATGATTGCGTCATTTTGGATTTTATGAATGTGTCGATCCATATCTGTAACCTACAAAATTTTAATTTTTGTACAATCTATTCAATTCTTTCCTTACATGTCGGCTTCACTAACATAATTAGGGTTAAAATATTAAGGCTAAGAAACAAAGCATATAAATCAAACTCTAATAAACAATGACACAAAATTGAGTATAAAGACATAAAACATAAAGCAATATTACCAAATCTTTATGCCATCATTGATTCACCTCCATTCCACATCTCCATTTTTCTTGAATATTAGAATTTCCCTTAGATTTTTGAGTATGAAAATAGGCCTAGGACAATGACTAAGAAAAATATTGAAGATTCTATATGACTATGGATGCACTTGACTTGACAAAAGACTTGATATCAAGATAACATAAGCTCATGTAGACTCAAGATAACACAAGATAGGTGAAAAATGACAATGACAAGGTCATTTATAGGGAAGTCAATTCCAAAGGAAGGGCTAAGATTGAATGTTAATATTCAATGGCCAAGAATGAAAGATGAGGTATGGACTAGGGTTAGGGAGAAATTAGGGTTAAAGTGATAAGGATTGATGGTCAAGATTAAATTATAAGATAATTTAATCAAGGGTGGAGGTTAATTGAGACATGCATAGATAAGGACTTGATGTGGAAGATAAGATTGGAATAGACAAAGAGGTGATAGGGGAAATTAAATAATAAAAATTATTTAATCTAGGTGGCCAATGAATAATTAAATAATTAAAATAATTATTTATTTATAGTGGAAACTTACATAAAAATTAAATAAGAATTTATATAATTTTAGAAAGAAAGGGACTTAATTAGTGCTGTAATTAAATAAATAAATTTTATTTAATTAATCAATGAAAAATAAAGATAGAAATGAATTAATTAAATAATTAAAATTATTTAATTAATAGAAGACATATGGCTGTAGAAAATAAAAGATGGAAGGGGAAATGATGAAGAATCTAAGAGTCATAGAAATAGGACAATTTTTAGTGTCTACAGAGGTCACATAGATTACTACTCCTACCATTCCCTAGTATGAAATACCACTAAAAAGGAGTGTGATCACCTTTGAGGCCTTTGATAAACTATCTGGTGATGTTAGACATCGTGTGAGCTAGGAGTTGATTGTAGACGATGCCTTTGTTCAAACTTCTGAATTTAACACTTTCATTTCTGAATACAAGGGAAAAATGATAAGAGAAAAGATAAGAGAGATTATACTTGAGAAAGAAGCATATGTTTTAAAAGAGCTTCAAGATGAACTTGATAAGGAAATGGACATCACCCCTAAGAGAGGAAGAGAGTTGCTTTAAGAAGTGGGGTTTATACTTCTTCCAAGGTGGGATATTAGTTCAACCATAGTCTTTGATAGTTTCATGAAGAGTGAAAACAAAACTTTGTAGTTAACAGATGATGCCAGTGACAAGATCTACACTAGATCAGGATATAATCCTAACAATACCACTTTGTAGATTTGGGCCCTTTACCCACTAGGGAAGAGGCCTTTTTTTATTGATAATCCTAATAAAGTATTTGGTCACTTTTTAGTGCGAAGAGTAGGGGATACAAAACCTATCGAGACAATTGAATAAATGTAAATGTTGCAAAGTTTACCAAGGCTCAAGTTGAAAAACTAATCAAAGATAATAAGGGGCTGGCCAATGAAAATGAAAGATTGAAGCAAGATGTAATCAATTATAGAGATAAATTTCTTTCCTCTTCAGGTCTTTACTCACCACTAGTGGAATGTGAAAGGAGACTGCTTGAAGCAATGTTTGAAACTACATATTGGAAGCGTAAATATGAAATAATCCAAAAAAGAAAAGAGGAATTGAAGAAGGAATTAAAAACCACTACATTTGATGTCGTATTAGAATTGGTCTATAAATGATTCACTAAGATGTTTGAGAATTCCAATAAGGTTTGGATTATCCACATTAAGACATTTGCAACTTTCCAAGAGCATGGTAGATTAAGTAGCATAATGAAGGAAGTCAAGCCACAAATAAAAACCAAAGGGGTTGGTAGTGAACATATAATTTAGGAGTACCAAGAGTTGCTGAAAATGCATGATAATTTCCATAATGTACTTAACATGAACTAAGTGACTTCAACCAGCCATCGAGTATGGCACTTCCAAACTTCTTTGATGAATGATAATTGAAGTATCAAGATGTGTGGAAGTATGAAATCTCTCAGTATCTTCCAATGGCTCTAGATGAATTCAATGATGAAGAGGATGTGCTGCATAAAAAAACATGTGCAATTGGGATGGATCTTTGATCTCGAGTATGCAATGAAAGATATAATTAGTAATGCAGACAATTATGCAAAATTGGGATATATTGAACACTTATCAAATATCAATCTATTTATTGCATGAACCAAATGAGGAATACAGGGTAACAAAGTCTTGCAACATTTGGTGCACTATCACAAATTATGGACCTTGAATAGATCTTCAATGATCACGGGTGCCTATTGAAGATTAGCAAATCATGGTGCATCTACCTGTGAACTTCTAAAGATTTCATGTTTATGTTTAATGATGTTTTTAAGCATTTTAGTTATCAAGCAATGTGACCTTTTGTAAAAGGATTGAAGCTTATAGCTTCTCGCATATAAAATGGGAAACCGAGGCCTGATAAAAAATATATAGAATAGGATTATTATTGTAACTAAGCTAAAAATCTAGGTTAGCATTATAAAGCATAAACAAACAAAACACTAGCTAGACAATAAAGAACAGTGGCAAAAAATAGCATAAAAACAAAGAACAATCTCACCAAGTCTTCACTCCGTCTATGAATCACCTTCATTGCACCTTCTACATTTGTTGGAATATTATGTTTTCCCTCATATTTTTGATGAGAAACTATGGCCTATGACTAGGTCCTAAGAAAATATTGAATGATTCAAGTGTTGCTACAATGTACTCAACAAATGCAAGTATGAATCCTAAAGTCTGAAGTCTAGAATAGCCAAGCATGAAGTCAAGAGCATGAAGGGTGTCAAATGAGGCTAAAATTGCCTTCTTATAGAAAATCCAATTTTAAATGAATGGCCCAGATTGTCAGATGAGAGATGCCCTAAGGTCAAAGGTTGAAATTAAATGTGACAACTAGCAATTAGGGTTAGGGTAACAATGGATTAGAATTTGAAATGAAGGATTGGCATTTTTTTTTAGAAAAATAAAATCTAGAGAATCAAATAATGATTTAAAATTACTTGAATTTAAAGACTGAGTTGTCTTTTTTAATTAAAAATTTAATTTAATTCAAAAGTGGTGGGGCCATGTGATAATAAATAATTATTTTTAATTATTTACTTGGAGGGAAATTAGAAAGTGGACAATTTTAATAAATGCTTTTATTTAAAATTAGAAAATGCCAAGGTGGATAATAATTAGACAAATCGAAGAGATTTATTGAATTATAAGAGGACATGAGAAGTTAACGACATATTTAAATAAATAAATAAAGTTTTTTTATTTAAATATTCAGGAAAAAAAAGAAAGTGAACAGTTTTAAATAAATGATTTTATTTAAAATTAGAAAAAGTCAAAGTGGATAATAATTAAATAAATTATAGAAATTTATTTAATTATAGAAAGGCATGGGGAATTAATGACATATTTAAACAAATAACTAAAGTTATTTTATTTATTTTATTATTTTATTTTTTTTAGGATGCAGAAATCGGGTTTCTATAGCATGGCCCCCTATAAACTGCAGCGCGCCTGGTAAACTTTTTAACGTGACCGGAGGCGCTAGCATGACATGCCCTCTGGTATCACGGGACGGAGGAGACTAGAACTTGTGACCAGCCTCCTGCAACAGGAAAGGCTTAGCCAACCGAGCTTGGGCCCCTGCCTAATAAATAAAGTTTATTTATTTAAATAGTTAGGAGGAATAAAAGACATGAATTAATTAAATAATTGAGAAATATTTAATTAATAGTTGAATTTGGATTATAGGATGTAATTAAATATTTTAAGAAGAAATATGGAGAAAATAAAGTTTGTGGTCTAGGTCAATTTTATGTGTCTACATTTTGCCCCTCTTTGTCATAATGCAATTTATCACATTGTGACAAAAAAAATAGTTCAAGAATATGCCCCGGTGCAAAATAGGATGAAGAAGAATGATGAGGAGGTAGCGGTATGCCCCCTCAAGAGGACAGTTAGGTTCAGAGAACACAAGTGTACTCTTGAAATGGATGACGAGACTAGAAGATGAAGGGAAAAAGCATAGGGATGATGAAGATGCAAACTAGAAGAAATGTTAGAGGGGAAAAGAAGAAAGGTGGGAAGGGAAAGAAACATTCAATATTTTCCAAAGTACTAATAAATGTTTCTCTAATCATCATTGGGTGGTAAAATGACACAAATGGACAACAAAAACCATGGTATGACATAGACCAAGGTGTACAAGGTCATCCACTTGCAAAATAGACAGTCGCAGACAATGAATGTCCTAACTCATCCTAAGGGCTAAGTTGCCCCAATCTTTTTTGTAAAGACACACCTAATACAATAATCAAGGAAAACAAGTCACAAGTCATCATAAAACCTTTAAATTCTTCATGGGACATCATTGAGGTAGCTAGTAATGTGACCAAGAGACAAAGCAATAAAAAGATGAGACAAAATAGACCAGAAAATTAATAGCCATTGAATGTGTTTTCCAATATTTGTTTGTCAAAGAGTAATTATTTGACAGTTTGATAGTTTGACAATTTTGATGATTTAATAATCTGACAGTTTGATGATGCCTATTGTTAGGAAGGACACATCCTAAAAAGGAAAATGATTTTTTGATGAGTTCCAAGTCCAAGACAGAAACATCTTAGGTAGGATGAGAGAGTGACGAGATTGACATTGTTTATGCAATTTGACCGATTCTGATTGTATGATTGATTGGACTATGTTTTCTATTAGTTTACGATTGAAATGTTGATGTTTCAAATGATTTTCCTTTTTTCCACATATGACCATGTCTGAATTATTTGACTAACGTAATGAATGCTAAAGGACTGACCTAGGGAGCCTCAGGGGCACATCAATAGATGGCCTTGCCTACATTTAGTCGCAAAGGCAACATAGTTCGACAATGCTAACTATGACTAGATGTTGATTGATTGTGAATCTATTTTTGATATTTTTATAGTTATTTAGATGTTTGTTTTGACATGTTTTGATTTTTTTGGATTTTTGATGTTTATGATTTTTTTGGATTTTGTATTTCGAAATGTTTTGAGAGGATTGTGAAAAATGTATGTGAATTTTGCCTATAAGCCAGTGAGAAAGCCTAAACATGTATCCAAAGACAAACATGATCTTGCCCCTAGTCAAGTTGAATACCAATTGATAGGTGATGATGATGATGATGATGTTTGACATGGCAAGGACACATCCTGAAACAACATGAGGATGATGATAATGTGACTAAAGGATCAAGGTTTGCAGCTGAGCTAGGAATAAAACCAAGGAATGTTTTGGATGATGCGCTAGGATGCATAGCAAGATCGGATGGATTAGACTCATTGCATTTGGAATGATGTCTTGTCATGATTGAATGGGATGATGGAAGATCCTTAGACCATTGACAAGGGGAAAATGAAGGCATGAGATAGGTATGAATAGATGAGGGGTGGCTTTGGTAAAGATAGCAGACATGAAGGTTATTGGCTAGAAGAAACAGTACATCTTGGATGTCCACTGATTGTTCTGAAACTATTGATGGTGCTAACGTAGAGACTGTGCCATGATATGCCAATAATGACCTTTATGAAGTAGTTGTCTTGTCAAGATCATAGCACTTGCATACAACTGATTGATGTCATTGTGATTCTTTTTGATACTAGGGTTGGCCTTATAAGAATATGCACATCACGATAAAGTTCCATGAGAGTCCTTATAATAAAGAGTTGTTGCCAAGATGTGATGGATTTGTGATGTGGTATTTTTGGACTTTAGGCGAGATGTAGGATTGTGATGGATGATGGTAGATGTGGAAGGGTTGTTTGGAAATTTGGATGAAGCAATTTTTATTTTCAAATCTTGGGATGTTGAATGGTAGAGTTTGGAATTTTGATTGGGATAGTGTTTGGAACCAACACTTTGATATGTCTTGTTTGATGACCATTTTGAAGGAGGTGGACATTTATTATATGTGGGAGTCCTCTTTTCTTGTGGCTCCACATTTTGATTGACTTTTGGATTTAAACCTATTTTCTTTTCTTAATCCACTTTTCTTTGGGATCCATTTTAATTTCATTTGTCCACTTGGATTTTTGCTTGATTCAATTACCTTTGACATTTGATTTTGAAATTTTGATTTATAATACTTTTGATTTGTAATATTTTTTTTTGTTGGTTCCAAATGGAAGGTTTAAGATGTTGTGAATGATGGTTTATAGTGTTGATGGTTTATAGTGTGGATGGAAGGAGTGTTTACAACAACTTTATGACAAGGACTACTCATGGCCTCCATTTTAATGTTTGTATTAGATAAAGTTTCCCCCAATATTGAGGAGGTACCACTAACATCATTAGATTCTCTAAATGAGGAATAGCCAAGGCCTTGATGTTTAGGATTTTCATATAATTGAATTGGTTCTCAAATTCCTTGCTCATGTATGCCTAGTCCTCTTCCTTGATACTACATGCTTTGACATATTCTCTTTGCGATGGGGTATCTGTTATTATGGAAACAAGATGCAATCTCATCATATTGTATGTGGACACTATTACTTGGAATATTCTCATCTACAAGAAATCCTGCTCTGACAAATATTGATGATCCTAGTTCATAAGATGTTGCTTTGTTGTCATGTTGATTGATATATTTGGTCTGATTTTGTGACATCAAATTTAGTTGATTCTATTGGTGCTTCCAAGTTGATGTTGAAACCATCTTTATGGTCATTGTCATAGATTCTAGTGAATTCAGCTATAGCTTGATCATTTGCAAATATTTCTAGAGTAGAAGACTCTTATTCTGGAGAGAGATCGTCTATGTGTCTCATGGAGGAAAGTGTATCATTTTGGAAAGTGTCGATATTTGGATTCGGGATAAGGTCATCACCAAGTGTTTGATCATGAATGGTGTAAAGGTCAAGGAGTGGATCATTGTGGATTCCTTGATCAATGGTAGTGTCTTGGTCAAAGATGGGATTGTCTTGGATGACATGAATGGAATCTTTTTCAAGGAAAGGAGTATTTTGGATGCCATTATTATTTATGCAGATTTCTTGAATGGATTTAAGGATGGGGTCATGTGATGGACTACTTTGATCTTGACATGAAGGTGAAGTCATGATTTCATGCTTTGGGTTTTCATCTTGACATATATCCTCAAATTTAGGCAATGAAAGGTGACTTTAGACAAGTATAGAGTTTGGATGACTAAATGTATGTTGGGATGGAGTGGTCTAGAAAGGATTAGTGGATGAATGACTTAGATAGGATGTTGAGGCTTCGAATGGATTGACTAATAATGGACTAGAATAGGATGGGGAGGCTTCGAATGGATTAGCAAAAATTTGGTTTCCCTTGTCAAGGTTAGGATAAGGGCAATAAGTGGAAATTTGTTGTGGATTAATGGCATGGCTTGTATTAAGAGACACTTGATAGTGAGGGGGGATGGTTGAATGACTAGGACTTAGGGACTAGTGGTATGAAGGGCCTTGGTATTTGGATAAGATAAATTGTCTTTTGAAGTCCATGGCTTATTGGTATTTCCCATTATAGCAACTGGTATTCAATTTGACTAACAAGCATAACAATGTGAATTGAAGACATGGTAGTGAGGTCTAGAGAATGACAATGCAAATATATGACTATTGTTAGGGCCAAATGAAAAACTTAAAGGTGCAATGGTTGAATAATAAATCTATTTGGTACAAATATCTACTAGAAAAGAACATCTAGAAACTGATTGAAAAGGTTTACTCTTGGGTTTGGATAGTGACAGTGATTTTTATCAATGATAGGAAAATGTGTCATTTTAAATGAAAAATGTGTTGGGTTTCAAATGCATTGCAATTTAAGCAGATGTGTTTTTTTAGCTAGAAAATGTGGCACAATAGGTCAATTGTGTTATTTAGGATAACAAATGCATCACATAATTTTGGATGCATTGTAGGGTTAAAAAATGTGTGGTTTTAGCCAAGATATGTGTTTCAATATGTCAAATGCACTGCAAGATTAGAAAATGCATTATAGAGTGAATACAGGTCTATTTTCTTTGCACTTTTGACATATTTTTGGGATTGTTTAAATTTGGCTATGTTTGTCCCAGATTTGTGAAGGGTGATTTTACATGTTTATTGTTCAAAAAACACTTGGAAAACACATAGTTTTGTCTTTAAATGTTGAAACAAACACAAAGAAGACAAGCACAAACCTAGGGTTGGTAAGGACTATATTCACTGGATCCCATGTGGAGTTTACTCCAGCTGCACTTATTCTTAGCAGGTGACTTAGAAGCTTGGCCACACTGGCTTCCCCTTACATTGAACTCACTTCTCAGGTCAACCAACCTTCAAGCCCTCATAAATATCCCATGAAAGGATCATCATCTCTACTAAGAACTATAAGAATTGCAAAAATGTGGGTTCCTTGGCAACGACCATTGCTACACCAACAAATAGAAAGGGATTTTTGGCAAACTATACAAGAGGGTTCTAGTGAATAATTGGGGACATGGGACCTCGCAAGCATACGACAAGCAAATTAAGGCTTTAACCACTCTATTAGGGGCTCTTATACCTTTAAAAGAAAAGGTACGTACCCATTTTCGAATGGCACTACATGGCTAAGGCCTACATACCATGAGGACTTGACAGTTTAGTCTCATCCTTTTATATACTGGCCCAAGAGAAAAATTGATTGGATTCATTCCCTCTTTCGAGGCTAGCCCCTCTAATGTTAAAACAAAAGTGAATTGAAAGTTTTGTTTTTGTTCATCCAAGATCACACTAAAGTGTGAGGAGATTGCATACAAAAAACTTTCAACTCACTCACAAGTTTGTTTATTTTTAAAGCCCAAATTGAAATGTGGGGGTGGTAAAGTAACAACCTCTTAGTGTTTTTGTTTCTCAAGATCACACAAAGTGTAAGAGAATTGCATACACACTTAAGAGGCAATCAATGCACCAAAAGACACACAAGACACTTGTTCATTTTAAACCCAATTTAGTATGAGACAAAAAATTTTCATTTTAAGCCAATGCCATGAAAAATGCATGTAAATTTTAGCCTTGATGAGTTTCAATGCAAGATTGTGTTCATTTTAAACCCATGAGTGAATGCATGTTCATTTTAACCAATGAAATGTGAATGAAAGTTGTAGATTGTTTATTTGTTTGATTTAGGATTGTAAAAAGAGTTTTAAAAAAATCAAAAAACAAAGGTTAGACTCCTCTTCCATCTTGCCACATGCTATAAAAAATAGATTAGTAACCCCCAAAAATATCTAAGCTACTAAATAGAAAAGAAACTTTGGAAATTCTATCAAAACCCTGAAAAAGAAAAAAATTACTAGGCAGATGTGTCATTATGCAAAGTGAATGTGTTGTAACATAGAAAACATAATTTACTAGGAAGATGCATTGTTCTGCAAAGTGAATATGTTTCAACATAATAGATGTGTCATTTGAGTTATCAAATGTACCTAAAAAATGTGAATGCGACATTCTATCTTTCATATGGGGCTCAAAAATACGAATGCATTGTTCGTGAATGCAGATGCATCATGACGCAATGAATGTAACTCAAAAAGTTGGAGATGCCAAGTTCCATACCTGTTACCTGCAAAAAAGTTGAAAAATCCATACACAAATCTACAAAAAACACGTTTTTGGTGTCAAGTTCACCAATGTAACTAAGGTTAGGATTATAAAGCATAAAAAAACAAAACCCTAGCTAGACAATGAAGAACAATGGAATAAAATAGCATAAAAACAAAGAATAATCTCACCAAGTCTTCATGCCCTCCATGAATCACCTTCATTGCACCTTCTCCATTTTCTAGAATATTATGTTTTCCCTCAAATTTTTGATGAGCAACTATGGCCTATGACTATGTCCTAAGCAAATATTGAAGGATTCCAGTGTTGCTACAATGTACTCAACAAATGCAAGTATGAAGCCTAAAGTCTGAAGTCTAGAATATCCAAGTGTGAAGTCAAGAGCATGAAGTGTGTCAAATGAGGCTAAAATTTCCTTTTTATAGAAAAGCCAATTTTAGATGAATCACCTAGATATTTAGATGAGAGCTTCCCTAAGATCAAAGGTTGAAATAAAATGTGATAACCAACAATTAGGGTTAGGGTAACATTAGGTTAAAATTTGAAATGAACGACTAAGATTTACTTTTTATAAAAATCAAATCCAAAGAATCAAATAATGATTTAAAATTATTTGATTTTAAAGAGTGAGTTGTCTTTTTGAATTAAAAAAATAATTTAATTCAAAAGTGGTGGAGCCATGTGATAGTAAATAGTGATTTTTAATTATTTATTTGGAGGGAAAATAGAAAGTGGACAATTTTAAATAAATGCTTTTATTTAAAATTAGAAAAAGCCAAGGTGGATAATAATTAGACAAATCAAAGAGATTTATTTAATTATAAGAGAACATGAGAAATTAATGACATATTTAAATAAATAAATAAAGTTTATTTATTTAAATAATCAGGAAGAAATAGAAAGCAGACAATTTTAAATAAATGATTTTATTTAAAATTAGAAAAATCCAAAGTGGATAATAATTAAATAAATTATAGGAATTTATTTATTTATAGAAAGGCATGGGGAATTAATGACACACTTAAATAAATAAATAAAGTTTATTTATTTAAATAGTCAAGAGGAATAAATGCCATGAATTAATTAAATATTTGAGAATTATTTAATTAATAGTTGAATTTGGATTATATGACATACTTCAATATTTTAAGAAGAAATATGGAGAAAATAAAGTTTGTCGGCCTAGGTCAATTTTATGTGTCTACAATCAGAGTAGTAGCATTAGAAATATATTATTTTCATAGAAAATAAGACTTTCATATATAATGTTCATCATTTTCAAGTAATACAAGAATGGAGGAAGATAATTAATTTCCCAACACTGGTGTCAATTATTTGTTGTTATTATCCAATTATTTGGCTGTCTCTAATTTATTGCTTCCATATAATTTAAATTGGTGTCTCAAAATTCAATTTATAAAAAAAAAATTGTTATTCTTGTGTGTTTCGATTAATTGTGTGATGCTACAAGGATCACAATAATTTGGAAGTGTTATTTGGATCGATAAGAAGAGTCATATAGTCACTAAAATTGTCATATTGTCTCCAACTTAGTTTTATCTTGTTATTCAAATTAGAAATCCATTATGATTTATTAGATCACATTTGCTATTTTTGTGCAATTTAATTGTCTGGTTCCTCTAAAGGATTAGAATTCCCCATCGATTAATCACAATAACTTGATAAGTGGTGCAGGAGCACCTTTCTCATTAGATGCCTTTAATCAGAAAAATTGTGAAAATTTGAATTTTCATAATGTAAGAGCATGCAAATATTTGTAAAAGGTCATGAAATGGTCATAAGTAATATATTTCAGGTTACAATTAGATCACTAGGTGGGAAAAAGGATGGAAAAAGAAAATTTTGAAAAATGTAAAAGTTGCCAATTTGTAAAATATGACAAAAAGCAAAAATCAAGAAGTTGAAAGGTCAAGAGGTATTTTTAGGAAGTTTCATTCAATGAGGGAAGTTGAAAAGGTGGTTAATGGTTTAAAAACATCTTTAAAAAGCTTGTAGAAGATGAGAAAAGATCATTCTTTTGTATTCTTGAAATATTTTACTAAATAAAGTCCCTATTTCCTTTATTTTTCAATATTTAATCTCTTTAACTAGTCCCTATACGGACTATACATCAGATTATAAGCTTTATCATTATTTTTTTCTCTTGGCGTAAGGTGTTATCAAATAATTAAAGGAGTCTTGAAAGGCTTCCATTAGTTTTAGAGGGTAAATTTTTGTGTTTTGATAGAAAAACCAGTCAAGGGGTTTGAGAATCTTGTAAGAAGAATAACCCCATCCCACCATTGTATAATTATTAGAATGGTGGGATGGATTATTTTGATTGAATTTAGAATGTTTTAAGTGATTTGTGTGTGGACATGAACAAGGAAGGAAAGGGTATGAAGTTATGATGCTGCTCCAAGGAGATTTTAGTGATTTTTATGCATTGATTGCGGTCTACAGTCTAGGGTTTGAAGATAAATCAGTTGCAAAGGTTTGGAAATGGTTCCTAAATCATAATAAGACATATCTAAACATGCTTGAAGAGGTTACAAAACATTTGGAGGTTTGCAACACTTAATTTCAATAACCCCCACTTTTTGTGTTGTAAAAGCCTAGAAAGAAGGGTTTATGGTATAGCCTTTTGTGGATACTTATAGTCCTTAAAAGTGATTGAATCTTAAATTTTGAGAGATGATAAAATACTGTTTTAAATCCTTTGATGTTTTGGTGGTGATCCAAGAGCACTTCATTTGTAAATTTGGCCTAATTGGTGGTCTTTTCTAGCATACAGTCTAAAAATATGGTAATTCCTTAAAAAAAATCTACTAAAAGCTCTTGATATGTTAAGATATGTGACATTGGGCTTCCAAAGGTACAATTGGCTTTGGTTATTTCAATACAGTTTGGAAGTATTACCCAATTTAGGGTTTGTACACCTAATAGGTAAATAGTGCCTTGAATGCCTAGAAAGTGAAAAACTATTAAAGTAGAGATTTGAATGTTAGATTTTGATATAATTCTACCTTATTGATGTTGTTAAAGATGAATAAATTTTTGGAAAGAATTTTGAAAGAAAATATGTTGTTTTTGGATGATGGAGCAATAAGAACCTATTATGGAAAATGGTGCTTTGGTTGCAAAGGGTAATAGGTCTGATAATACATATGAATAAGTTCTTGATTGTTTCAGTAAAATTGATGAGGATTACAGTGATGTGAAGGTATTGTGTTAGTTTGAAAGAAAGAATGTATGATTAGTTGTCTAGTTTCCAGAGGAAAAGAGTTATATTGAAGAGTGAAAGAATGTATAGTGAAAGGGATGAAAGGTTTTGTTTTTTTCATCAGGTTTTGGGTTAAGTACAATAATTTTGATGTTGGTTATGGTGTTTTTGAATCTAACAAAGGTTTTTGATATTGATTTGGTGATTGTGATGGTTGATAGCCTTCATAATGTCAAGTGAAGTTGGTGAATTTTGTGAAATGAATAGTGAATGGTTGGTGTTTTATAATTTGATCTTCTCCAATTGTGTTTGGGTCTGATGTACCCTAGATGATTGATGAATTTTTGTATATGCTCTTGCATCAATAAGAACCACTTGGATCAGTAAGAAGAGTTTGATAATTACATTCCTGCACATTTACACAAGGTGTAAATAGTCACAAGTGCCAAATAGTCTGAATTGTATCTAGTAAGTAGGTCACACATTTTTCACCTCTTGACTCCATTAGCCCAATAGTAGTAGGAACTAGTCTTACTGACCTCATTTTAAGATCCCATAAAATATTATTTATCTCTTCACATTTAAATTTTAGGATTATGAGTAAGAGTAGTAAACAATCCTTCATCTATTCTACACTTCATGCCATTGTGCATAGATAATTAAAACCAACCAAGTCATACAACTCTTAAATCTATATCAGTTGTCAATGTTCACCCACCTAGGTTTAATAGATCCTAAAGTGCAGGGAGTCATCAACCACATAGGTTTACTCCATTTTTTAGTTCAAAAACATTGTAAGTCTAACCATAGAGCCTGACATCTTCTTAGGATTTACAACCTACATTTTTGAGACCTAATAGGGTGGACCTCCAAAACCTTTTCAAAATTTGAGAGAGAATTATTAAGATCTCCAAGCTTCAATTGAACCTTCCCATAAAATCTTGTGGCCTCGGGCTTTCTTTGACTGATGCCATGTAGTAGTGACCAGTTGTGTCATAATCACCTTTACTATGATAATATTGTGCAAGATTATAATATGAATGATATTTCATGAGAGGGTGGTCAATTGAAACAAGAGCTATCTCAATCAACTATTCCACAAGAAAATGATTCCCTGTGAAGAAAAAATGGTTTGCTACATGATTCAATGTCATTGCACAATATAGATATAATTCAAAGGCTCTAGGAATCTTTTGCATTCCTTCATGAAAACTACTTTTTTCACTAATTGTGAGAATCCTACATTTAATAAGTGTACGAAACTGACCATAGAGATTTTTCCCCATTTCAAATAGCAAAATTGTCAAAAAAATGTGTTTAAAACCTACAAAAAATGCAAATAAAATCATGCTAATTTTCACAAAAAAGAAAAACCATGAGACCATAGCTTGTTGCTTACTATTATTCTTTGGTAGAATCTTTCCAAGAATCTATAGATTTTTCGAAATCACCTATTTTAGGCTTTTAGCCATAGCAGCAAAGTAGTGAACTATTTGATAAAATGCTTTGGTAGACATGTATGAAAACTGTGGTAGCATAGACAAGGCAATGGACTTTGGAAAAAATGTGTGAAACAAATGTGGTCTCATGGTGATGGAATGCTATGATGAATGCCATGACAATTGAAATTTTATGGATTGTCATGGCATTCCATTACCATGAAACCACATTTCTTTGAGTGATTTTTTCAACCAGTTCATTGCCTTGTCTATGTTATTGCTTACTATTATGCTTTGTTATATTTTTTACAATAATCCATATCTTGTTCGAAAGAACTTGTTTTAGGCTTTTATCCATAGCAACAAGGCAATGAACTATTTGATAAAATGCTTTGGAAGACACGTATAAAAAATGTGGTAGCATAGAAAAGGTAGTAAACTTTTTGAAAAAATGCCTCAAAGAAATGAGGTCTCATGGAATGCCATGACAATAAAATGAAAATATAAGCTACTCCTAGTTATTAGTTATGCAATGTGAAGTAATGTATAACTACTTAGGTTGACTTTGTAAAAACTATATTGTAATTGAATTTTTTTCATCTATCAACATCTAGTTATTAGTTATACAATGTGAAGTAATGCTTTGAGTTTGAAAGATGTGCAATGCAATGTAATAAAAAAATTGAATATAAACTACAAAAATCTATTTTTCACAATTAATTAGTTGAAATCTCTATTTTATTTTCTCTCTATAACTCTATGGCTATGGAAATGCCTTTCAATTATCATTATTATTTTTTCTCTTAGACTACAATTTTTTGTTGCTATGTGTAGAACATTATAGATGTATCAACATCAAAGGTTGACTAAAAATAAATACCATGCATTTGATGAGAGAGTAGCTAATGAGAGGGATATATTGGATATATTTCCATGTCCATGTAATGACTATCTTGGTGGAAAGGAGAGAAAAAGAAGTCTAAATTATCAACATATGATAAGATATGGGCATAGTGGTATAATCCCTTGGAATTATAATTATTATGAAGATATGATATAATTGCAGAGTGTGAGAGATGAAGAGGCAACAAACATAGATGAAGTGGCACCAATCATAGATGAAGAGGAAACAATGTTAGATGAAGGGTTTGAATTTGATAGAATGTTGAATGAGGGTCTAAACGATGATTGGGAGAAGTTGGTGGAGGATGCTTTAAAGCCTATGTATGCTAATTGCAAGTTAAGTTGTCTGAAAAAAATCCTTCAAATTATTTACTTTCAAGTGGTGTTTGGTTGGACAAATGAGAGTGTATATCACTTATTGGAATTACTAAGTTTGTTGTTGCCACCCAACTCCACATTTCCAACAAAATGAAGTTAATGTAAAAATAAAATTAGTAAGCTAGGGTTAGGGTATGAAAACATCCACACATGTGTGAATGGTTGTCTTATTTCACAAGAATCTTGCAAGTGAGAGTGAATGTCCAAAATTACATGAAGTGAGGTATAGACAAGGGTTAAAATTAGCTATGGTTCCTAGAATGGTTCTTTGCTAGTTTTCGATAATCCCATAATTACTTAGAATGTATAGGTGCAAAGACATTGCTGAACTTATGCAATAGCATGCCCAAAATAAGAGCACTGATGGAAAACAATGGCATGTGCTTGATTCTAAGACATGGATGGAATTTGATAATAGATGAAATGATTTATCTCAAGATCCTCTTAATATAAGGGTGCATTTGTCTCTAGATGGGATGAACCCATTCTTAGATAAAAGTAATAAATAGTCAACTTGGCTAGTGTTTTTAATAAATTATAAATTTTCCCCATGGTTAGCAACTAAACCATTTTTCATAATGCTATCATTGATTATACCAGGAAAGAAAAGTGTAATACAATTCATGCTTATCTAGAGCCATTATATGATGATCTAGGGGAATTGTGGAAAGGAATTGAAGCAATTCAATTAGATTCACTTTAACAACTTCCTTATTGTTTACAGTTCATGACCTTCCTACATATGGCACATTTTTTGGTCTCAATGTTCATGGATATCATGGATGTCCTTGCAACTTTAAGGATTTTGTGAGGCACTCAAGAAATTTTGGTAAGTATATTTATTGTTGACATTGTGCTTACCTTAAAATGGATCATCCATATCATCAACAAAACACACAGTTCAATGGTCAAGAAAAGAATCATGAAGCACCATTGCTAATAACAGGTGATTACACTGTTGAGAATGGACAAAAAGGAGTGTCATTTATTGAAAATGATGGAATTTCTGGTAGTAGATATGACCCATGTAATGAAAATAGTGTAAAAAGGTTGTGCATATTCTATAAGTTGTCATACTTTAAGGATATAGCCATTAGACATACTGTTCACTTTATGCATAGTAAGAAAAATATAGCCTATGCTATTATAGAAACTCCTTTTGGTTCTTTTGGTAATATGTCATCACGTGAAGACCTTCAAAAACTAAATATTCATCTAAATCATTGGGTTGAAAAATATGATGATGAAAACTATAGAAAACCTAGTGCTCTTTATGTCTGGACAAAGGAACTACATGCACAATTCTTATAGTTGATGTCTCACAATTTCTTTCCCACTAGATATGCAAGTAGTAGTATTAGAAGCTAAACTGACATTAATGGCTTAAGAGGCCTCAAGATCCCTAACTATCATGTCGTAATGGAGAATATTTTACCTATTGTGGTAAATATATTGAGTTTTGTAAAGGGGTTGAGATTGGTATTTATAAGGTTGGTCCTAATATTAAAGAGAATGGTTTTACATGTATTAGATCCTTTGACCTTTGATAGTTTGACGGAGGAGGTTGCTGAAGTCCTTTGTCTATTAGAACAAGAATTTCCACCAACAATTTTTAACATTTCTATGGATCTTTTGATACATCTAGAATATGAACTAGAGCATTGTGGCTTAGTAAGAATGAGATGGATATATCGTATAGAATGATATATGAAGGTTTTGAAAAAAAAAATTCATACTAGGGAAAAAACCAGAAGGTAGCATGTCTGAGGGATATTCAATGCAAGATGCCATGGGATTTCAATGCACAAAATATATGAAGGATTTTATAAATGTCAGTCTGTGTGTATGGGATAATGACAAAGAAGAGAGAGTTGTAGGTGAAGTATTGGAAGGAAATGGATGTTGCTTCAAGCTATCACATCAAGAAATAAGTGTGATACACTCCTATATTCTTCAAAACACATCTTCATTCAATAACTGACATAGGTAAAAAAAATTACAACAATTTATTTACTCAAATTTTATTTACACATTTATATTATTAATATTACTATTTGTGCATTAATATTTTATGCATAAAATATGAAGAAGACAATCAAGATTTGAGGCAACATCGACCTCAAAAGTGTAAACGTCATGCTGATTTGATTATAAGTGATTATTTTCTAAACTTTGAAGAATGGATTGCTAATGCAGTCAGTAATGCAAAAGAAGAGGGTCAAGTTATAACAATAGAGGAAATTGAGCTTTCATATTCTCCACATTTATGGGCTATGCATTTTAGTAGAATGTGGACCTATGGCAATCATTTAAGAGTGCAAGAAAAAGATAAAGGGAAGAAAAATTGTGATTTTGTTGCTAGTGTTGAATTTCTTCACGAAACTGAGAATAAATTTTATGTTGGATTCATCCAAGAAATTATTCATGTAGATTATGGTGAAAATAGTACTATATTATTAAAATTTAAGTGAATCCAACAATTCGTAGTACAATTTGATGAGTATGGATTTGTTTGTGCAAATACAAGAAATTTTTTATTAGAGATGGATGAGTTGTATGTTTCCCTTCCTCAAAGTAACCAATCATTTCATATTTATGATGTAAGAAGCCCAAAATGGTTGTATTTCATTCAATCAGAGTCTCATTCAAAATGAAAAATTCATGGAAGTTGTTGATATAATGTATGATGGGCAATATGTTAATTTACAAGAAACATTCAAAGAAATGGATGAAGATGATGATGGAGTGTTTGAATAAGAGTTTATGATTACCATTGAAGAGATTGGGAGACAAAATGTATTGCATGTCACAAATGAGGATGAGGAAGAAAATCAAGCAAATGTAGGCAGGAGTGATCAACATTCCAATCTTGCTAGAAATGGATATGATTATGATGTTGTTTTATCGCCTTAAGAAGTTAGATTTTCACCTAAAATTTGGTTATATGTATGGTGTAATTTATTATTGAATGTAATAAAGATCTGAGTATAGGTATGCTTATGAACACTGTTGTTTTACTAATACATTTCTAAATGTAATCATCATTATTTTTTTGGTACATTTTATACAAAACCTGAGATGTTCACTGCTGATTTGAACTGCATTTAAAGTTATATTCAATCATTCTTCTTAGTTTTCTTACTTTGTTTGAAAATTTGAAATTAATTTTGTTTAGTTAGAATATAATTTCTTGTATGTCTTATATTTTTTCTAGATGCAAACATTTAATGAGCATCTGTGATTTAATAATAGATACATATATCTTAACATTAGGTGAACTAAGCCTCCTCATTACAAATGAAGAAATAATATCTTAGGTCTGACTAACACTAAAAATTAAAAGTGAGACTACAAAATTATAAATTATTCAATCTTTTCTATAAAATGATATCTAAAATACTACATTCATAATAGAATCTAATAACACACTACTAAAGCAGTCAATAAAGGTATGTGCGAGATGGCGGGGCATATAGGTCAATGTACAAATGCTTACTACAATATCATGACAACCAAATATGGATAGTGTGGGGTGGCGGTGAGAATATGTTAACAACTAAAGTAAACTGAAGCTCAACAAGAAATATTACTTAGGATCACATAACACAATGTACCAGAGGCAATGAAGTTCAAGGGGGGAGACTCTGCAGTTATTATTTCACTAGGTAGGTTCATAGAAACCCTCTCTAGCAAGTGTATAAGAACTAAATTTGCTTCTACAAGTAGACAATTAAAATAAATCAAGTAGGAGTAAATTCTTCATCATGCCACCCAAAAGAAGTCAACTTGCAAGTAAAAAGTGTAATGATAAAAAATTGGTATGGTGTTATCATATGGTTTTAGGACATAGAGCACACCCACTTCTCCAATTTTATTCAAGGATAACCCTTGAGGTCTCAATGCAAAGGAGAAAGAGATCTTGCAAAAGGGTTGTTCTAGGGGCTAAATATAAGCTACTAAAGGGTTCAATGCTGAGTTTAGACTTGGAAATATAAATCAAATGCAAGATGCAACACTAAACCCTAATTCAATGCAATGACCTAGAAAAGTAAATGAAATAGAATATAAAGTTGTGAGATGAATTGTGTGCACCTATGAATCTAGAAATGGCTAGAAGAAGCTCTTAAAAACTATAATTAAATTTGACTTTATTGCTTATTGGGACTCTTTCACCAAGTTGGGGAAATCTATCCAAAATATTGGTTTCTGTATGAGAACAAGAATATGCCAAATGTGTATTTGAATCTACAAAAATCTATATTTTGAATGAAACTAGCACTGATTCACCAGAAGTGGTGAATCAGTCCAATTAGGGTTTTCTGAAGCTTCAAGGTCTGATCTTTCTCTTTTGTATTTGTTGTGTCCTTCTTGATTGATTTCTAGATCTAAAACCTTGATTTGCAACCTGTAGGTGTTCTCCAATGTTCTCCAAGGCTTGATGACAACTTCTCTCCAATCTTGCTCAGGAAATATGCAACTCATACACAAAGGAGAGGGAAAATGTTGTTGGGTGAGTGGATAGGAGTCTGCCTTGTTCAAACCTCGTTTTGGTAATGAAACCTTGAAATGGAATGAACTAGGAATGGAAAATGATGAATGAACAAAAGATGATGTTGAAACTCACCAAAACCTAGCAATGAAGCGTTGCAAACATGTATGAGATAGCTCCAATGGATATTCATCTTGACTCTTGCTTGAAGATCATAGATCTTGAATGAAATGCTTGGTTGAATCATAAAACCTTACATCACAATTGTTAGCCAAAAAAAAACATGATGCATGAAATCTTTGACATTATGATTAATGCTTGAATGTTGCTCTAAAATGCTTCATAAGGGTATGTGTAGGATCATCATGGAAAAAATAGGCCCTTAAGTGGCGAAAAATTTAGAAAAATCAGAGTTAGGAAACCTGACATAAAAATTTGGATAAGTTATCTATATTATTTCAAAAATATGTAAGAATAGAATTTGTAGCAAAATGAATATAGTTTCTAAACTACTAGGTTTATTTTTAAAAAAATCTATTGGGTGAAAATTTGAAATTTCAATGTAGTAGTACTTAAATTTTAGGGAAAAATAAGAAGTAGGTGTCTGTCTAACCACCCTAACCATAATAAAATGATAATATTATTTTATAATATTTTAGATATAAGTAGAGGACTCATGTACCGATGCGATGTATATTTTTTTATAATTTTTTTCCAAGTAAATAATTAATTATGATTTTTTTATTACAACTTTTATAAAATATAAAAACTTGTTTGTCTAACCACCTTAACTTGGTCAAAACTTCATGAAATTCAATTTATCTTTTTTTAATCCTATATTATGCGAAGCATAGAATGTGACACATGTTTCAAATTCAAAAAATGTGATATCGTTTGAAAGCTATAAATGTTTTTAAATCAGCCTATCAATCAGGACTTTAGTCGTAATTGAAATAGAAAATGAATAATAATTATTTATTAAATTCAAAGTAAAGGATAATTTATATTGGTGGAAAGCTGAGAATCTCCTTTAAAAACCCTTTTTATTTCATTAATTTTGGGTAAAAAAAAGTCGCCAGCCACATACCGTACACATACCCATCATATTGCCACTTTTTGGCCCGTCATGATCCTGCACACACACATAATCTGCCCTTGAATACTCTTGAAAACACTTGAATGCTCTTGTGAACCCAAACTTGCTATAAGGATGAATATTTGAATGCTTGGGGCTAAAATGAGAGAAAGAACCTTGAATTTATACTCATCCAAGAATTCCTAAAATTGCAACACTACAAGATGACATTATAGGAGAATAAAAACACACCAAAAATTTGAATTAATTTTGATTTTCATTCACATGGGACTCATTTTCCCAAGGTGGCGAATGAGCCCACCAAGCTTAATTTTTGGAACTATTTTTAAAAATGCTTAGAAAAGTGTGAAATCAAGACCGAGACCAAAAAATCTAGGTGGGACTCATTCAACCAAGGTGGTGAATGAGTCCCAGATCACTAAATCCAAGGCATTCAAGCTTGAAACACTTGAATTATGATTGGGTATTGACATGTGTTGGGATTATCCTAAAAAAGATGCAATAAATGAGGCTTGTGGATGGAAATTTTAAGAGACCTAAACTTCCATAATCCAAAATTCACTATTTTTTTTAACAAGGTAAATCTCTTAATGTCTTGCTTAATTAGTTGTATACTCAGGAACTTCTATCCATATGGGATAGGCATCTATCCATCTGGGATAAGCATCTAACCATACAAGTTAGGTTAATTTCCATATGGGACCAAGACTCATCTATCCATCCAAGATAGGAATCTAACCATTCAGGTTAGGTTAATGTCCATATGGAACCAAGATTTATGTATCCAAATAAGGTATACATCTAACCACATGGGTTAGAAAATGCTCTGGCCAAAGAGTTAGACTCATCGAGACCATCTGGGTCTTGAGTCACTCTCTAAAGACTACACTCCCCTACTAGGAGTGCATCGAGGTCAACATCCTTAGGAGTATGTGAGATAATAATCAAAGCTTGAGTCCCACCTCAAAATTTGGCCTAAAGCCTTGGGGAATCAAGCGAATCAATTCTGGATTCCTTTTGAGTATAACAAGTAATTCCCAACTTCAATATTAACGTTCATTTATCTTTCTTTATGTCAAGGTATCTTAACAAGACTAGCAATGGAAACACCCTTAACCAATCCTAAATCCCCTTACCGAGCACCTATGTATTAGGGACAACTTTGTCCCTAGACTGCCTATAAACACCTGTTCAACATAGGATCAATGCGTATAATATGTAGTTCTATTTTCTAATCTATTGTTTGATGTAAATTTTTTTGTGGTTATGTGACCCTTTCTAGGGCCATTTCCCCATAAAGTTTCTCTTTAGTTGATACCCACATAAGTGAGCATATCAAGCATAAAGATTCATGGTCATCTTTTCGTTGTTTCCTAATTCATCTATGTCCTAAATTCCTATAAGTCACATCAACCTTACCCATTAAATAACAAATCATCAAAGATAAAAGAATTAAAAGTTAATTCACATGCCCAAACCCTATTGGGGTTTTCTATGATTTTCAGTAGCGGATGTAAGTCCATTATAGTATTATCTTTTTAGATTATCGATCCAAGAGGGATTTACCACCCCTTGGATTTTAACTCCAAAAATGTTCCTTATTACTCTCCAACAATTTATAGGGATGATGCCACAAACATTGAACTGTTGTAGCTTTAGTAGGATATAAGTGTAGTAACTCAAGCATGATGACATTACCCGTAAACGTGAGTAAGAAGCACCATTAATACCGAACCTTGTTGGTTTTTTATTTTCCTCCTCTTATTTAAGTTTTCTATCTAAGAAGGAAATTAAATGCATTATCAACAATAAGAAAAGTAGCTTGTGCACATAAATTGAATAGTAATATAAACACTTTATACCTTCTTGCTAAGGGAGTAAAATTAAATGAAATTACTAAAAAGAAAAACTATTTATTCAAAGTACATTTGCTAGAAAGAATTATTGAATCTACTTACATTCTATGAAAGTAAAACTTTTTGTGACAATGAATTGAATCATGAAAATAGTAAAATCCATTTGTGAAATAAAAACACTTATACATAATGTTAGATTCTTTAAGATGGGTGATCTAATTCAGAGATGGTATGAATCTAGTTGTATTGCAATGCTAGTATTTCCTAGAAAATAAACTTGAATCTATTTGCATAATCTATTTCATAGAGTAATCTAATTAAAGTAGTTTTAATGTAAATTGCATAACACTAATATTTTCAAGATAATATCCATCTAAGAAAGCATAAATAATTCCAACTCAAGGAGATTTCATGGCATAATCTATTGTTTCAAGAAAAAAGGTTTATTAATTTTGATTGAATTGCATGAATAAATAATCCAACTAAAGAAGATTTGATTTTATAAGTTATTTCACTAATGTCTTAAGATAGATAAACCAATACAATGTCTTAATCTAATAAGAACCTTGATTTTAATTGTATAAGTTATACTACTAATGCCTCAAGATTGATGATCTATCTATAGTAGGTTTGTATTAATTTGCATATAAGTTTATTCTTGATAATATTCTATTGATTACATAATGATTTATACACTATGACCTTGTTGTAATTAAATTAATTAACTTTGTTTGCATTAATTTTCATATTGAGGGAGAAAATTAATTTAAAGAATAGCCATGATGTTGAAGAATTAAGTTTATTGCAAATCTATTAAATGATAACTATTATGTTGTGTTATAAACCTTGAATCCTAAGGAAATAAATTTATTGCATGGAGAGAAAGTTTATTTGAAGAATAACAATAAATCTAAGAGTTAAGTTTATGTCACAACAAGAAAGCAATTTTATTAAAGAGATATTATTAATGCCTTAAGTTAAATGATATTTTGTTTGCATGAATTCAATTTTACTACTTACCATTCGGTAAAACAATGAACTTCTCATTTAGTGAAACATAAATTTAAGCTTAAAATTTAATGTCTAATAGTCATAATTATTATCATAGAATTTTAATTATTGCCATAAAGTTATAGTGTTGTCATAAGATATAAATTTTGTCATTCCTCTATATTAAAATCTTCTATAACTAGGTCCATACTCATAGTTTATCATCATTTTATGAAGAAGATAGGTATATTCTAAGTTTATTTATTATATTCAACAATAGCTAGTAATTGTTTCCATATTTTATTCAGAGGAAATTAAATACTATCTCATAGAACCATTGTTTGGACCAAATCTTCATCAATCATAGATGTGACTTAATTTGTTGTCTTACTAAATTAGGGTAACATTATTAAAATTAAGAAATTCATAGAATTTCTTTAATCAGTTGAATTCATTTAATGAATAAGCTTGTCCTTTGATTGTTAATTAGACTAAATAATTTATTATTTAATCTATCCAATTGATACCCCTTTCAAAAATTCTATCAATTTATTCATACTAAAAAAAACTATTTTATTTATGACTTGACTAAATTAAAAGAATAAATGTTATAAAGAACATTAATACTTATATAAAAACCCATATTATAAAACATATGTATTTAGATATATTTTATTTTAACAATAATAAAATAATAATTTAATTAAAAGAAAAAATATTTCTTTGTAAATAAAAATAGATGAGAATAAATTTATTTATTTATTTATTCTTAAATATATTTATTTAAAGATTAAAAAAACAGGAAAATTAATCTCATTCTAGATTTAGTTTGGAAAAACAAAGAATGGTAAGGACAATAATAATAGATTGATTCTAAAAATTTAATTTTTACAAACAAGGATAGGAAAGAGAGTAATAGCTTGATTCTAACTAATTTTCTAGATTTAATTAGTTATTCTAAAAGAAAATTAAAAAAAAGGGAACCTAGATATTGATGGAGTTGCAACAAATCTTCTTCTAAATCTTCTCTTTGTGCCTTCTTCAACTGTATTCTCCTTCCTTCAATCCTATCCTTCTTAAAAGTGATATCATAAAGATAGCATTTATATGTTGTTGATTAGAGAAGAAATGGCCTCAACATATAGACTTGAGGGGAGGTAAATGGAGGGCCAAGATTGGAGATTGATTCAATGGCTAGGATTTTTTTAAAAGATGGGGTTTGGATTAATAGCCTCACCTTGTGACAAGTGTCATAAGAAGAAATCTTTAAAAATAGGCCCACATGGCATGGGGAGAGGAGCCATGGGTGCTCACAAATGTGTGAGCACAACTTGAGAGAAGTGGATATAACAAGTCCCCACACCTTCCCCAAGACCATAAAACTCGTCACTCCTCTTTAAGTGACTTTTTAGGGGTTCATACTTTACCCATAAGGTCATATTATGTTCTCAATAAGCTTCCACCCTATAGGTAGTCACCCTAAGGATTAATTTTTACCCTAAAGTCAATAAAACAAGCCCAAATAACCCTATGCAAGAGAATTTTAATTTTAAAATACAAAATTTGATTTATGAGCACACCTTGGGTAGAGGAGATATTGACATGTCTATGACATGTAAGAGAGGGGGGGTTTGACCATGTATGCTCACACATGTGTGAGCACACATGGGGAAGCCAAATGGCTCAAAGAGGAAATGTCACATGCATGGTGTGAACTCCCACACAAGAGTAAGTGGGGATGAGTTGTAAGGGGATAGTGACTTGTGCATGCAAGTCACATGTGAGGGCGATTAGAATGAATTTTAAATTTGAGAAAATAATAATGAAGATTAATTAATCAATTAATCTTAGATTAATTGATTAATGGATTATGGAGGATAATGACATCTCCATAATCATGATTAATTAGATTAAATGATGTATTATATTAATTAATGACTTAGGAAAGTGGATTATTTTATTAATTAAGTATAAATATAGATTTAGCTAATTAATAATACGTAGGATAGGATGGGGACACTTGTCACATAATGACTTAATTTTTATTCAAAATTATTTTATTCTTTATTTTTCGATTTCTCCAATACCATGTGCCAAAATTATTAATGAAACACTTATTTATTAATATTGTTAACTTTTATTTATTCCATTTTAGGAGTGTGTATTTAATAATTTTTTTTTGTTCTTTATTTAGTCTCTACCTTCTTCACACATAAATTAATTATGTAAAACCACTTACATAATACTACCACACAAAATTATAATATGTCTAAAGTTTTAACAAAAAGGAGGGTCATGAAACAAAATAGGGCCAAAAGCATAAAAAGGCCAAATTATTAATGATAGCCCTATAATAGTGTGCATGTGTGTTACAACAGTTTGCATAATTTAGATAAGGCATGATTAAGATTTATTAGGTGTAGATAATTAATAAAAGCTTAGAATAGTGTGAAAGTGTGTTACAACACTTCACAACACTTTAGGAAGGTACTATTTTAAGTTCATTAGTTCACGATATCCCAAGACCTAATGTGAATATGTTAGGCATATTACAACACTAAATCAAGGCCAAGTTAAGGGGACCTTTTCCCATTATTATATCTAGCCACCACTTTAGTGGCAGGAGGAGTTTGTTTCCAACTCACACTAAATTAGACCAAATTCAAAAAACAACCAAGAGGGGTTCAAATGCACCAATGCTCATAAGATAGGATGACTATGATTGAGAGGGTTGCACAAGACCCCAAGACCAAGGTCCTATGGAAAACCAACATAGAAACAAGAGAACACACATCAAAATGTTATATAGAGTAACAACAAAGAACAAGCATGCACTTTCAAAGTCATAAATAAAATGAAATGACATGAAAAAGAAAAGGGTGGATCAAGCTTCGATCATTTTTCCAACATGATGTGGATCAAATCTAGGTTGTTTATCTAAAAAATGTATACTCACTCTGAGGCAATGAAACTTCAAGTTGTCTACTAGGTGAGAAGTCCAAGAAGGTGAGATACTTACACTCATGGGTTGTAAGCTCTCACACACATACACGAGTGGCTATAGGGAAATTCATGCCTCAGATCGGCTTCCTGTAAAAGCCATGCCAAAGTTATACATCCTAATAACTTTGATACGCCACTATGTAGAAATAATCTTCAAGCTTCATAAGATAAGAAAAAATTCATATGCTTGGAACTCATGAACAAACAAGATGGCTCCACAGGCATGCAAACTGTGTTATGCAAGGTGGCCATATAACTGATGTTGTAAATGAAAAATAGTGTAAGGTACATTCATAGGGATTTTTCTTAGTTCATGCAAGGCCTCTTCTTAGGGAACATTATACCTAATGTCTCCAAGAGAGGACAAGTCAAAGGAATATCATACTCTTAGAGGAAATCAAACCCAATGACACCACCAAGAAAAGGATGCATTACAAGAAGAAATAAATCACACAATGAAGCATGAGTGTTGATGTATGCCCCCACTTAAAGTGGTTGCTAACATCATTGCTATGAGCATTAGCTTTAAAGTAGAAGAAGATGAGAGCTTATTTGAAAGCCCTATGCCAAGTCATATGTTTCCAATAAGCTACATCATGAAAAAGGTAGTATGTCACATTCAAAACAACTTAAGGCATGTTTTCCACATCCAAAGCTTTCTCTTATATGTTCATGAAAGGTGGTAAACTAGCCAAAAGAGACAATGACAAATTACATGCAAGGACAGGGCTACTTAACCCCTTTCCCCCACTTAGTTCAGGACAAGGATGAGTCAAATAGGATGAAAGTAAGTATCAGTTAGATGAATTAGGTGCTTCACTACAAGGAAGAGCACCACACTCCTTGAGATGTTTAATTTTGTTATTCAAAGCCCTACTCATTAGTAGAATGACCATGAACTCTTGTAGTATAATTTCTTCCATGTTCTTGGAGGGAGAGAGATTCAATGATCTTGGAGGAGTCTCACCAAGATAATCTCTTGATCAATAGTAGATCAAGATGTCATACACACATTAAATGATAAGGCTTTAGATGAAAATGGAGATAAGGGAGGTAAACCTAGAACTTTCTTGAAAGATTATGGCATGTTGGTTTTCTTCATGTGTTCATTGTATCCATGTGTAGGAGGGAGATTGTATCTATTACCATAACAATCTTTCAATTCAAACGAAGGGGGTTTATGATTTAGAGAAGGATTGAATTCTTCATGGGAACACAAATCATTTTTAAATTTATTCAATGTCCCCTCATGAGGGATGGTAGTTAAATATCCCCCATTGCTATCATGGGGTAATGTTGTAGACCCAAGTTTAGCAAATGAAACAAAAGGTTGTTTTGATTTAGATTGTGATCTTTTGCACTCTCCAATAAAGGAAGGTGTAAAATCCAAATTGTCACTAGAACTTGTATATGAAAATGAATCATTTGTATATGACACTTTAGACCTTGAGGGTCAGATTTTAGATTCTTTATTGAAACAAGCTATAAAATCTATCACCCCCTAATTATCACTAAAGATTTTTGTTGTAGAAGAAAGATTAGCATCAACTTGTATAGGTTCAACTTTTGATATTGGAGTGAAATTATTAGGGGATTTGGAAGTGTTATGATCATATGATTCATATCTTCATTTGTATGCTTCAATCATGTATATCTTTTTGTTGTATTCAAATTTAATTGTATGGTGGAGAGTAGATGGTACTCCTTTCATAGCATGAATCTATTGTCTCCCTAGGAGAAGATTGTATGAAAGATGTCTTGGCATGATATGGATAGGGGTAGGTAACACTACAAGTTTGACCTCAATAGGTAATGTGATCATTCCTAGTGGTTGCCTATTAACATAGTCAAAGACACAAATACGAAAATTGTTAAGTTGGATAAGCCTATTGTCCATGCAAATTTTATCTAGGAGGTCAATGCTACAAACATTAATTCTTGCTCCATTGTTTATGAGAGTGCACCTAACCACAGTTTGATTAATGATCACCTTTATCATAAAGGCTTCATTCTTGTTTTGAGTCTCAAGTGGGGGTAATTCATGTTTATGGAATGTGATTTCTAATTGTGTGACTTGTGTAGAATGAAAGGAGGATGTTATATTATTAAATTTCATATAAGATTGGATCTCCTCCTGCTTTATTTTCAATATTTATTGAAATAGATACTTGTATGCAGGTGATAGTTGAACGAGTTGCCACATGGATATATTAGCAGGAGTCTTTTTAAGGTCTTCAATACTAGGCACAATATGTTGAGGAAATGGTGATGTTGCGAGAGTTATTTGTGGTCCCCTACATGTTTGAGCAACTATGTTATATCTTGTTTGTTGCAAAAAAAAATTAGATTGCATCCTATATTTCAAGAAATCTCTTATTCTCTTATGTGATTCACTAATGGGAGGTGACTTAGGAAGCAAACTAATTAAAGGAGATCCAATTTGTGTCATCATAACCTCAACAAGCTTGTGCTTATTTGCATGATCTCTTAGTGAAGAGGAGTCTAAAGTTACTTCATCATCTTCATCTAAGGAAGCCCCATTACATGTGTCAATGTTGATATTTTCTTGAACCATTATATCCTCCCTAGGAGGAGAGTTTTTAGGATAGATACAAACTAAATGTTCATGAAATTCAAATCTAGGTTCTTCAAAAATGACTTCATCACAAGTAGGGGGGTGATCAATGGTTGAATTATCCTGTTCATAAATAATTTTATTGTCTTATTCCATAATGTTTCTTGACATAAGATTCTCATGACTTTAATTAATTATGTTTTATAACATTAGAGTATCTTCTTTACAACTAGGAGAGATACTGGGAGAATAAAAAAATTCAAGATTGTCCAAATTTTCACTTCTTTGTCCCATAATGTCTTCCAAAATAGGATAGGTATGGGAAGAGACATAAAGAGGGTTATCATAGATCTTGAAGGTTTGTTTATCTAACACAAACATATCCTCATAATTATCACAAGAGGAGAAGATGTTTGGAGATGAACATAGGTAGGTTTCAATGGTCTCTTGTTGTGTTGTGTGATCATCATGATTACTTATTATTATTCCCTCTTGTTTAGTAATGTCTTGCCTAATAAGAGAGGTAAGAGGAGAGAAACAACTCGGGTTCTCAAAACTCTCATCGATTAGTTCTTTTAACACTACAATATTTTCTTCACAAGTAGAAGAGATATTAGGAGAAGAAAAAATGTGATTGTCATGATTACCCAAGGTTTGTTTCAGTAGACTAACCTCACTCATATAAAGAATACTAGGAGAGGGATCAATGATGAAGAAAAAGAGAGGGAAAGGACCTCATATTCATACACAGTTATCAAAAGTTTCTTACAACATTCAACAAGATCTAGAAATAGAACATGGAGTATGATAACCATAGATTTTTGCAATGGAAACATGGTTTAATAATTGTCTTACAAACTTGAAATGAAAAAATGATAAAGAAAACATGCAAAAGAGTAATGAAAATTTTCAGATTTTGAAGATGAAAATTGGCTGATTATGCTATGTAACAATGTGAAAATGCAAATTTGAAATTCAGCAATGCATGAAATGGACCAAATTAAGCTAGATTTAATGAAATGCATGCAACAAAAAATCATTTAATTGAAATAGATAGTTAATAGCAGCAAATAGAAGTGCAAAAATAAGGATTTTAATGTTGTACAAGGAAAGTTTAGATGTGTACTGGGACTGATTTACCCAAGGTGGTGAATGAGTACTAGTAGGGATTTTTCAAAGAAAAAAGAAAATTTCAATTGATTTTTATGATTTTTATGTTGTATGATCTGTAACCTAAGTGAAAATGAATATTTTGTTTGATTTTTAGTGATTTTAGCTGCAAAAATGCAACCTATATGCACTTTCACTAATGAAAAATTCTAGAAACCCTAACGGCCAATTAACTAATGCAAACCCTAATGCAAAATCAATGCAAGCTAGCTCTAGGATGATGATGGACTCCAAATAAAAAGAGAAGGTATTCTAAATGTAGGTTAACCAAAATGTAATGATGAATTTTTTTTATGGTGCTATCATATGTGTGGACATTGGAAATGGATGCTTCATTTCCTTGTCCACAAAATGGAATAAGGAGGAGAGAAGGATTTGATTTCACAATGTTCACATTCAAGAATACCTTAGAGATCTAAACCCAATGAAGGATGTGAGAGATAAGACTATAAGATATTGTTGGAGATGAATGAGACAAGAAAGGGGTTAACCACCAAGTATAAACTTGGAAAACACAAAATTTTTGAAAACATAGTGTGATATGCAAAAAAGACCTAGAAATGCAAGTAGAATGTAATAGAAAACAATGAAACTAGAAATGTGCACCTGGGAAGTTGAAGAAGGTAAGATGGAGCTCTAAAATCTTGAAAAATATATTGTTGAAGACAACTGGGACTCATACACCAAGTTGGGTGAATTAGTCCAATTTCGGGAAGACTATGCTAGAACAGGTTTCAAAAAATGGGTACTAAGATCTACAAAAAATCTTGTTTAAGCTTGGGCAATGGGACTCATTTTACAATAGTGGAAAATAAATCCACCTATGGATTTTTGAAAATTCAAAATAGGAAACTATAACCCTCGATCTTCTTTTCTACTCTTGATTTATATCTGGGTTTGAAACTACAAGATTCATCCTATACATCTTCTCCAAGCTTCTCTTAGGACTTTGAAAATTTTGAATTACTTTTACCACTTTATGAAAACATTTATAATCTTGAATTCTTGGTAAATATGAAACCTAGCCCTACAAATCACACAAAATAAGAGGGAAAAAATGTTGTGGGGTTAGTGAATAAGGGTTTTCCTTGGTCAAATCCCTTGTTGGAATTAAACCCTTGAAATGAAATGAAATATAGAAGGAGAATGATGAACAAATAAAGATAATGTTGCAACTCACCAAACCTTTGCAATAAGATGATTCAAACATGTAAGTAATGGCTCCAATGGATGTAGACTTGGAATCTTAGCTTGATGTTGATAGATATTAAATTTAATGCTTACAAATCCTACAAAAAAATTGTTAGCTCGAACACAACATGATGCACATTATCTTTGACATGATGGAAGAAACTTGAAGATCTTTGAATACTTGATATTCTTATCTTGAAATTCCTTGAACATTCTTGTGAATGCTAAAATGCTCTTATAAACTATATGCATGAATACTTGAATGCTAGGCGTGAAAATGAGAGAAAGAAGCTTGTATTTATCCTCAATTATGCAATAATTCTTGAAATTACATCACAGGCCAACCTTAGATCTTGGAGAATAAAAACCTGCCAAAATTTTGAATTAATTTTGAATTTTTAGTTAAAGGGGACTCATTCGCCACCGTGGGTGAATGGGTCCCACCTAAGGGGACTCATTCGCCCATAATGGAGAATGAGTCCCACCTTAGAAACTTAAGGTGGGTTTTAGGATTTAGATTTATTAAATGACATGTGTCAGGATTATTCTCAAAAATACTCATAAGTATGGTCTAAGGATGCAAAGTGGGGCCAATTAAAGCATCAGAAAGCCCAATTAATAATCACAAGCCTAGAAAAATGTGAAAGTTTGTTACAACACTTTGAAACAAGGATTGGTAAAGGATGAAAAGAGGTTATTTTATTAACAAGATCGTAGAAAATTATGAAAATTTGTTACAACACTTTACAACACTTAGGTAAGATACCACTTGAATCTTTTTAGTTCATAAATTCCCAAGACCTAATGTGAATGTGTTATCCACATTACAACATTAAATAAAGAAAAATTAAGCCAAATTCACAAGGAGGGCCCAAATGAGATATAAAAATTAGAAAGATTAGGGTATGTGTAGGATAATCATGGAAAAAATAGGCCCTTAATGGAAAAATATTCAAAAAAATTAGAGTTAGGCAACTTGACGTAAAAATTGTTAGAAACCAAGATTAGATTTGCAAATCAAGAAGACCTTCCATAGAAGAGAAAATTAGAAAAAGCAGAGAGGTCGCAAAAGGATGTGCAACATAATATTATTCAATAATTCATAATTACAAGATAATGATTTTCTTTATAAAAGTAGTGATGCATAACCCTAATCTTATCTTGAGCAACAAGATAATTCAAAAGATAAAGATGAGAATTAATTAACTTAGGAAATAAATAATACCTAAGTAAAGTTATGCAAGTGTAATTAAATATTAATTACACTAACAACCCCCCATAAGTGAAACTTAGGGAGACTAATAAAGCATGCACCTAAAACTAATATGAATGCAAGAAAGCATGAATGGGTCTCAGAAACAAGGCCTGACTAGGTACCCAAGTACAAATGCAATAATGAGGCAGAGAAGGAAAACCCAGTGGGACAAAACCCCCTACAATGAGATGATTGCTGCAGAGAAGCACTGGAAGAACACTATGGAGTAACATTGGAAACACAATATGAAAAGAAAGGAAAGATACTTTTGTCTACAACTGAAACCAAAAAATGGAATCATGATAATGTGATAGAAAACCCGATGCCACGAAACACTGGAAAACTCACAAACTGGAACAACCTTGGAATTTGTGAAGCAACAGTAGATGAGATGATGACAAAATATGGAAACCATGTATCTCGATGTTGATGCCAAACTGCGATTGAAACTCTTCCATGGGAAGGAGTACCAAAAATAGACTCTGAAACATTAACCATAAAAACATGGCCCTCAAACTGAGAAGAATCTAAACCAATGTGGATCAAGAAACATAATCTCTCGACTGAAGTGTGAACCGATGAATCCAATATGTGTCAACCTATAGAAAAATTATGGCCAAAAGAAACTAGGAAACCAAATAACCCATATGAGCTGCCAACAAATCAAAATGGATATGGAGATGAAAGTGCATGCACACTCTAATAAGATTTATTATGCACGAAACCCCCCTGATGGAACTTTATTTTAGTTCATTTATTACAATAACCCAATGATTGTAAAAGGAGAGAATCCTAAACATGCATAAATAGAAAATAACATGATGTGGTACTAAAATGAAGTACAAATATTCAAGTTTCACCTTTCCAACTGCCAAAACATCCAAGTAATCTCCAAAACACCCATCAGGAAAAATCTGGAATAACAATCAACTTGGGATAGATACAAAAAAAATTGCATGTACAATAAAATAGAGCTCCTCAGTACCTTTCCAATGCCACAAAGAAGATGAAAATCAAAGATTCTAGAAAAAAGTTATGAGCTCGGAAGCTAAAAATGAACATTTTACTTCAAACAGAAAAAACAATAGATAAATAGAAAAATAAAGTAAAATAAACTACAACACTAGAAAGTACTCAGAACCAGCTTTCCAGTGATATCTCATTTGCCCGATTTCGATACCGTATGCCCAGGTTATGACCAAAAGAAAAAAATTGTTCCTTTAGGACAAATCAGGGCTAGGAGGGGCAAAGAGGCCATAGAACTGATGAAATCATGCTAACACCAACACTTCATTGTGTTAAATTTGATGGCCATCTGACTGTTGGGGCAGAAAATCTCACCCCTACAAAAAAATTCACAATCATCATTCAAAATATTCTTAAGAATCTTTGAAGATGCCATTCGGGTATATTCTCTAGAAATGAGAATATTCTTTGCCTCATAATTTTTGCCACCGCGAGTTTCAAGGAATGCCAGGAAAAACCTGTAACTGCCAGAAAATAGGGAGGTCACTGGGAGAGAGAAGTTGACCAAGTATTTAGGCCACCAGTGGTTTAAATGGTCTGTGGTAGAAGTCGATGGTAGTGGGCCATGCCGCCTTACTGTTGGCAAGCCTACAAAAATTTGAATAAGTTATCTATATTATTTCAAAAATATGTAAGAATAGAATCTATGGAAAATTGAATGTAGTTTGTAAACTAATAGGTTTATTTTTTATTTTATTTTAAATCTATTTGGTAAAAATTTGAAATTTCAATGCAGTAGTACTTAAATTTCAGGGAAAAAATAAGAAGTAGGTGTTTGTCTGACCACCCTAAGCACAATAAAATGATAATATTTTTAATAAGATTTTATATATAAGTAGAGGACTCATGTCTGGATGTGATGCATATTTTTTTGTAATTTTTTTCCATGTAAATAATTAATTATGAATTTTTATTACAACTTTTAAAAAATATAAAAAATCGTATGTCTGACCACCTTAACTTGCTAAAAAATTCATGAAATTCAATTTTTTTTTAATCCTATAGTATACGAATCATAGAATGTGACACATATTCCAGATTCAAAAAATATGATACCGTTTGAAAGCTATAGATGTTTTTCAATCAGCCTATCAATTAGGACCTTAATCATAATTCAAATAGAAAATAAATAATAATTATTTATTAAATTCAAAGTAAAGCATAATTTATATTGGCGGAAAGTTGAGAATCTCCTTTAAAAACCCTTTTCGTTTCATCAATTTTGGGTAAAAAATGTCGTCAGCCACATACCCTACACATACCCATCATATTGCCACTTTTTGGTCCATCATGATCTTGCACATACCCATTACTTTTACAGTGTCCACAATATGGTTTTAGGACATAGAGCACACACACTTCTCCAATTTCATTTAAGGATAACCCTTGAGATCTCAATGCAAAGTAGTAAGAGATCTTGCAAGAGGGCTATTCTAGGTGTTGAATATAAGCTACTAAGGGGTTCACCACCAAGTTTAGACTTGGAAATATAAATATAATGCAAGATGCTACACTAAACCCTAATTCAATGCAATGACTTATAAAATTACCTAGAAAAGTAAATGAAATAGAAAAAAAAGCTAAGAGATGAATTGTGTGCACCTAGCAGTTTGGGAATGACTGGAAGGAGCTCTGAAACACTAGAAAATTTAAATTTAATGCTAACTCTAGGACTCATTCGCCAAGCCAAGTGAATCAGTCCAGAATCTAGGTTTCTGTGCGAGAACAAGAATCTACCAAATGGGTATTTGAATATGAAAAAATCTAGAGTTTGACTAAAACTGGGACTCATTCACTAGAAGTGGTGAATCAGTCTAGTTAGGGTTTTCTAAAGCTTCAAAGTTTGATCTTTCTCTTCTCTATCTTCTCTATCCTTCCTGATTGATTTCTAGATCTGAAACCTTGATTTGCAACCTATACATGTTCTCCAATGTTCTCCAAGGCTTGATGACAACTTTGAAAACTTTATGCAATTCGTCAAGTTCTCTCCAATATTGCTCCTTAGGAAATTTGCAACCTAAATCTACAAATCACACATAAAAGAGAGGGAAAAATGTTGTTGGATTAGTGGATAAGGGTTTTCCTTGGTCAAATATCATTTTGGTAATCAAACCTTGTAATAGAATTAAATAGGAATGGAGAATGATGAATGAAGAAAATATGATGTTGCAATTCACAAACCCCTAGCAATGAAGTGCTACAAACATGTATGAGATGGATCCAATGGATGTAGCTCTTGACTCTTTCTTGAAGATGATAGATCTTGAATGAAATGCTTTCTTGAATCATAAAATCCTACATCACAATTGTTAGCTCAAAAACAAACATGATACATAAAATCTTTCACATTATGATTGATGCTTGAATGCTTCTTTGAAATGCTTGATAATTTTTCCTTCAATGATCTTGAAAACACTTGAATGCTCTTGTGAACTAAAACTTTCTATAAGGATGAATACTCAAATGGTTGGGGTTAAAATGAGAGAAAGAACCTTGTATTATACTCAATTATGCAATAATTCTCAAAATTACAACACTACAAGCTGGCATCAAATCTAGGAGAATAAAATCCCACAAAAAATCTGAATTAATTTTTATTTTGGACCACATGAGACTCATTCCCCCAAGGTGGTGAATGAGTCCCACCAGGCTTAATTTTTGGGACCATTTTTAAAAATACTTAGAAAGGTGTTAAATCAAGATCAAGACCAAAAAAACTAGGTGGAACTTTTTCAGCCAAGGTGGCAAATGAGTCCTAGATCACTAAATTTGGGCCATTCAAGCCTAAAACACATGAATTATGATTGGGTATTGATTTGTGTCAGGATCATCCTTGAAGAGATGTAATAAATGAGGCTCGTAGATGCAAGACATGGAAAATTAAAGTATAAGAATCAAAATTATTAATGATAACCCTAGAAAGGTGTGAGACTATGTTACAACACTTTATAATACTTTAGATAAGGCATGATTAAGGTTTATTAGGTGTAGTTAAATAATAAAACCTTAGAAAAGTGTGAAAGTTTGCTACAACACTTCACAATACTTTAGCGAGGTACCATTTTAAGTTCATTAGTTCACAAGGGACAAATACCTAATATGAAGTTTTTAGGCATATTAAAACACTAAATCAAGGCCAAGTTAAGGGGACCTTTTTCCTTCATTACAAAAAAGGAAGAGTCCATAGTTTCTAAATCAAACAAGAGGTCCCTACAAAAATCCATTTTAGATGTGTTATCTAATTCTATAGAAAAAGGATTCAAAAAGGTGTTTAAAGATACAACCTATGGAAGTAGAGACCCAATTATCCCTATCTCAAGGTGGGATCTATTTTGGTACTTCTATGAAAAATGGGATGACAAGATTCTAGTTTTGAATCCTTGGATCTCAGATTTGGTGAAATTCATAGCCCCAAATGTCTTCGTAGATGTTTAGTTTATTAGAGTATCAGTACAATATTATCACCTAGCAACTAGGACTATAAGAATGCTAGATGGTTCACCATTAGTGGTGCTAACTAAAGAAGTAATTACAGAGTTTTCTATGTAAAAAAAGTAAGCTATCATTAAGATCAACTTGGACATAAGTGAGTAGGATTATAGGATATTGAGAAAAACCTACAGGAGTGATGAACTTCCTTTACACACGAGAAGGGGTGTAAACAATAGGAGGATATCTATATCCCCTTCTCATATTGAGCCATTTTCCATAGAAGAATTCCAAGTATATTTTGAAAGATCTTATTTTTATTTGTGCCCAATGCTTGAAATAGATGTTGAAGAGAGGATGGCAATCTATCTCATGATGATGGAAATGAGGATAGAAAATCCTTAAGTGAACATTGAGTATGACTTTGTTGCTGAAATTGAGAAAGGGATGCATGAGGGATTTTTGCAAGTAAGAGAGAACTTATCTCCGATCACTTTTAGGAAATACTCTTTGCTATGTCATTTAATATTGTACCAAGAAAAAATGAGATCGTCTAAAAGAATGAGTTTTGGAATGACTGGTAAGGGAATATATTTCCTATACAAAACTAGTGTTACATCTGAAATAGTAGATGTAAAAATATTGATTATGTAATATTTCATGATGATTTTGCAATAAAGGTCATGGCCACTCTTGGTCATATTTCACCAATATTTCTTGATAAAATAATGCAAGTATGAAGTCCTTTAGCATTGAAGCCAGAGCAATGACACACTTACAATTTTGGTGACTGGTTCTTCTTAGCAAACCAAATATTAATAAGGGTCTATGGGTGTCCTCAAGCCCCACATGTCTTACCTAAATTTGTTTCTATTCAAATTGAACTTTTAGAATTTATGTGGAAAATGTTATGGATGGAGAAGGATGTTATGAAAAGATAGAAAAAGGGGACATTCCTCCCTGACCTATGTGAATGTGACAATCTATCCATAGGTTTTGACACTCTTGAAGAACTGCATAAGCATTTGAAGATGAGGTATTCATTGAATTCATAGGGAGAAAGGGTCTTTGATCCTAAAGGGCATATTAATTTTATAAAGAAGACACTTCTCAATAGAGTTGTGATTACCTATGTAATGGATTACAAAGATGTAATAAGAAATTTCTTAACACCTCATGAATTTGTTCATTGGAAGAGGAAGTGGAAATTCATAAAGAGGATTGAGGAGGAGAAGAAGAAAAGGGACACTAGATTCCAAGGATTCTATGTTTAAGAAAAGGATAAATATCAAAAAGATGAATGCAATAATTATAACTTTGAGATATTATATGTTGAACTAGAAAAGAAGCCTAAGGGTCATTCTTCAAAACCCTCCAAGATGGCCATCAAACCAAGTGGTATTATAATCATAGAGCCCTTACTAGACACTATCACAATACAGAAGTATATCCCCTAAGCAACCAAGTCATACAAGGAAGAAGACACATGGAGTGGCCTCCTTAGTGGAATATGAAATAAGTGAAGGAGTAGGGAATATTGAAGAGGTAACCAATATAATTTTGAATTTTAAAAATGATGAAGTTGATCAGTCACCACCTAAGGTTGCAATTGATGCTCACAAACTAGAAGAAAGAGTGGATGTACATTGGCATAATGATTAAGTAGTTTGTGATGATGAAAGGGTGATTTCTTCCCTTAGACTTATTGAGGATGATGAATTTATTAAAACTCCTAAGTTTAAGGATTTATAGATTAATATGAAAATGAAATAATTTGAGGAGAGACTCCAAATTGATAAGATGGGAACCGAGGAGTCACAACATGACCAAATTGTTTCCCAAAATTTTAAAGAACTTAGGATTAACAAAATTATTGTTAGCCCCTAAGAAACAAGAAAATTGGCCTTAGAAATTAATATAATAATTATTAATGGGATGGAGTTAAAAAATATATTCTTACTAGATCAATGAAGAAGCTAAGACGATCCCTTGTTGGTTTCTGAATTCAATTCAGATGAGGGAATGAGTGGCATAGGTTACAATCCAAGAATTGGAACCCTAGCCTTTTGGAAAAAGAAAAAAAGAATAGAAAAACCAATGTTTCTTGATGTTGTACAAGAAATGAGAGGGACTTCCATGGTAAAGAAACTTTGAGACACAATAGAATCGGAGGTAGCTATTATGACAATACACTCAACAATGTTTACTAGGATTGTGGTTAAGGGTATGGAGCTTAGATTGGCAGAATATGAGAAAGAATAGATTGATCTGAATTATGAAGTTAATAGGTTATTCATTGAAAATGTGAAATTGAAAGAGAAGTTGAAGGGAGTAGGTCCTTCCCAATTCACAAAATTAATAGTATACCATCCCCCTGCTATCTAGAATGATATAGGTGCAATCACTATTGAACAAGTAAATGTGCTAGAACAAGAAATTGAGAAGTTGAAAATGAATTATGAAGAAAAAAAGGAAGGAGAAAAGAGATAAACACTCATGGTACTTGAAAAGATCTTGAAGCTAGGGTTAAAAATTTTATGGACAAATTGGAAAATGTGTATGAATGTTGTGTCTCCTCGTCACAAGTAGTTGATCAGATAAAGGCCCATGTACCTATATTGGACCCCTTATCCAAGAAATGGAAACCTATATATCACACCTTAATAATTTTTTGTAGAATTTTACAAAGTAGTGTTGTGTCCCTCAAAAATTTAAAGCCTACTAAGCAAATGGTTCAAATGGTCATAGATGAATTTCAATACATATCTACAGAAGAAAAAAATATCAAGGCCAAAATGGATTCATTTCACAAAATAAAGTTATGGTTTGTGCCTAAGATACTAAGGGATGATGATCAACTTAAAGGCTCCAAGGATTGGATAGATGAGTTTAGAAAAAAATTTCCCAACTACCTCACTAATTTACAAAAGGATGGTGAGATAAATCTTCACCGCCTCAATTTAACCTTGGATGGAATAATTGCACTAGATGTTGGATGCTCAAAATTCATTACGGATGGAAAACGGTTATTAGATAGTAGATAGAAGAGTCACTTGGACAAAACACACAAAATCTAGGAGTACAAATGGCGTCTTGATTACACAGTGTACTAATGGGAGCAAACATATCTAGCTCCCCCAAAAGAATAGGCCTTATAGTGAAGTACTAAGCCTTGTAAATAATATCATGGACAGAGCAACTTGCTAGATCTGAATGATCATGGGTACTTTACAATGAGTAATGGACTTCCATATCTTGAAAGTTCTCTAGACTTCAACATTTGATCATATCTCATCTTTGATTGCTTTTATGTAATCCCATGTAAACAATGATAATTAATACTTTTTGCTTTATGTTAAAAGTGGGTAACTGAAAGACACTTTTTGATATTTCAATAAGGAGAATTTTTAAAACATATTGTAAAATATTTTTGAAGATCAATAGAATAAAGTTATAATTGGTGGCTGAATTCTTGTTTCAATTGTTTGTTGAAGTGAATTAATGAATGTTATCTTGTTGTCTCTAGTTTGATCTTTCCTTGTTATTTAAATCAATATATCAAGGGTATATCTGGTTTATCAAAACACATTTGTTGTCAAAAAATTCATTTTGTACTACATTTTGGTGTCAAATCTTTGGTAATTATGGTTAGTTTCATTACATTCAAATTCTAAATTCTGGAAAATTATATATATTAAATATATTGATGGCTATTTGGATAGTGAAATTAGCTCTCTTAGAAATTAGCTGAAATATCTTGTCTTGAAATATCTAGAAGGATTATTTTAATTAAAGAGGATTTTGTGGTTATTTTTCTAACAATGATTTTATAGTGCAGATAGCTTGTTATTTTCATTCAACATACAAGTCATGATCAAAGTCAAGAACATACCAAGAAGATGGTACTCTACTTCAAACCTTCAACCTCACTTAGTTTTGTTTGCTTACATGGGGATATTAAGGAATTTTCTAATTAATTAATATATATCATTTGTTGTTTGTGAAGTACAATCTTGAGAGATCCAATATGGTAGTGGATCAATATCTACTTTCTTAAGTAAAGATGATGTCATAGTTGGGAAATTTTTTGTGAAACATCAAGTGATTAATTTTTAGATGTTAAGGCTTCCTAGTTGGATATGAAAGGTCTTTTCTCATCAACTTAATTTGGAATTTATGTATAAATGGATTCTTTCATGGTGTAGGTCTTTACTAAGACAACACGTGAAATAGGGTTGACATTTTTATTATCTAAGTCTAATGGCATTCTTGGGGTTGGTTATTGTTGTCTGCATTGAAGGAGAGAGCTTCATATATAGGACATGATCAACAATATCCTTCGTGGATTCTACATGTTGATGGAGCTCCTAAAATTTTTGGAATTTTGAGCTTATTCTTCACTTGGCAATGGCATGTCACATGTATGTCTACTAGTAAGGTCTGGGGTTTTATCTCTTCATACTTGCTTTTATGTTCTTCATGTTTTAAGCCTTTGGAATTTTAATTTTGGCTTGACTTGCTCCACCTAGTCGTCAGTCATTCAAGTTATATCTTAGGCTATTACAAACATCCTTTTACTAGTCCCTTTCACTTAGGTTCATCAGTCACCTAGTTCTGCATCATCTCTAAAAATAATGTCTTGGTCAGGTTTTAAAATATTATGAGGTCACTTTTATAAAGTGTCCACCCTAAGTGTCAAAGCCTATCAGCCTAGTGTTGGCCCCATTTTAAAACTAACCTTGCCAACATGTGGAGGAGATACCATTCATCTGATCTGAAGACAAGATCTTGATCATCTATCACACACCACACAGGAGTTGAAGAATGACTGCCAGAAAGTGTGCAAGTTTAGCAATCAAGTGATGCATGTCCTCGCTATGGTGGGGTCCAGCCTATTTGCATTATGTCCAAAGTCTAGTACTCCCAATATCAATGGTTCTTGAGCAATATCAAGAAAAAATATTAACCGTATATCACAAACCTTGCAACATTAATACAATGCTCATCGGAAGATGTGCAAGGTCTATGAAAGGATGACATGTGTACTATTCCATTTGATGGAAGAAGGAAGTGGAGCCCATGAAAATAAATGATGGGGTTCCCAGTCAACACTCTCCTATTGGCTGACGAGTTGGAAAAGTATCATGAAGTAAATTCAAATTCTGTTGACTCAATCTGAGTCACTCATGGTGCCATCTCATAATGAAATTAATGGCTACCATTTGAAATTGAACACACAAGAATTTGAGTCATTTTTCTTTGCACGAGTGAATAGTAATGGCTAAAAGGACACAAGCAATTATTGAAATTGGGTCATAAAAAAACATGAAAACATTAATCTTCTCACATTGTTGAAAGCTATGAATTGGCACAAAGCAACCTGAAAATTGATTAAAGTGCTTGAGTTGGAGCATAAACAATTGAGTTCCTGAAGAATGCAAAAAGTCGTGAGTATAATTAAAGTTGAACTTTATGTTTATTTGAAATATCACGAGTTAGGGTTGGATTGAGATTGTTTTCTTCCAATTGCTTTAACTTACATGCTTTAATTACTTTGTTGCATTAAGAATTATGTACAAAATTGTTCCCCTTAGCCAAGTTTGTTCAAGTTTTTATCTTAAGTTTATACCCTAGGTTGCTCTGTAAAGGAATAAGTTTTGATTTTTTCTAGTAGAACCCTATTCCATTGCAAACTCGCGTAAACATCCATGGCCCCCAAAGGACAAAAGTCTCAGTTTGAAACCTCAGCTAGATTGCTCTCTAATGATATCGTCGACCAGTTGAAACCATCAACTAACAAGAAGAGTAATGGAGCCAGGATGTATAGTGGTCCTAGAGTTTATGAAGGGTTACAAGATAGATAGGCTTGGATTAGAAATTCCAAATTGGCTTATGCTGATTGGAAAATGTTTAGAAATTGGTTCAAGAATAGGAATTGCGAATATCCTATTTTCCATACCTGGAGATATGACATGGGGAAGCTAGTGGTCCCAAATGTATATCTGGATGTGGATTTACTCAAGGATATTGCAACCAATATGATCCTGTGTCTAGAATTGTAATGGATTATAATGGTACTAAAGTTGTCAGTATTACCAAAGAAGAGATTGCAAAACTTTTCAAACTACATGAATGGAGCCATGATATGATTCCCATTGATTTGGAGACTTTCAAGAAAGAATATGACAAGCTCAAAGTTATGTTTCAGACTACATTATTGCCTATGCACTGTGTTGCTACTAGAACTGGGAAGAATAGGAAGCATATTAAGATTGGAAAAGATGATAAAGAACCTTTCCCTCTAAACTATTTTACCCATTTCTTTAGGAAAACTATTAATTTTGTTTATCAAATTATTGGCTTTGATGCACCTGAAACAATGCAAGTTGAGTATTTATAAATGGCTAGCCACATTCAGTATGTAGCTTTCAATGTGGTTTATGATTATGCCATTTACCTGGTAGAGAACATGAATAAGCACCTAGTTGATCTCAAGGAAGGAAAGCATTGGGTAAAGTTCCGGTGGTATTCTCTTTTAATGCATATGATTTTGTATAAGCAAGAGAAGTATTTTGGTAAAGATATGTCATTAAAGAAGGTAGTGGGTAATGTTAAGCTACCGGTCCAATGTTGGACCAAAATTCTAGATATGGATGACCAAAAGATTGATTATGTGGTCTATCACAATTTTTTTCATCTAAGCTCAAAAGGATGTTGGTTCTTGATCTGCCAAGGATCCCACAAGAGATTCATGACTTTCTAAGTCCTATGGAGAGGAGGCTTGAGTTGAATATAACCCATAATTGGGGAGATATTATTGCATACCTAGATAGAACTATATTCAAGGTATATGGGACTTATGCCTATCCTTTCATGCTACCAAGTGATGTACCCCTTAGGATGGGATTCGTAGAAGTCATGAGACAATTGATTGGAACCCAAGAGTGCCATTTTCTAGAAAGTAAGAAGGGTTCATTCTTCCCTTAGTACATTGTATTTGCAAATTTTGTGTTGATAAAAGAAAAATTGAATCCTTTGATGGATGTTCCCAATCCCTAAAAGTTAGCATTAGCTTGCCCTAGAAACCATGACCTAGAGAGATTCATCCATGAAGTAAAATAAAATAAGTCATTGGGGACATTTGTTCATAATTTCTACTACCCCAAGGATGTTATCCAAAGCATTTTTGAATTCCATTTGTAGGATGAGGGAAAATCAATGTACCTTGCTTATGACAAGATGGTGACTAATATTCAAAATTCAGAGCTGACTTATGATCCTTTTCCCAACATCGAAGGAGAATGGAACAAGGTAAAGTATGTATTAGAAAAAATTGAAAGTGTTGTGGATGTGTTGAGAAGAGAAGAAATCGTCAAAGGAAAGGGAAAAGCCTTGGCAACAAATGAAGGACCATCTATGCTATTGGAGGAAAGCCTTCCTACTAACCACCAAAGAATTTCAAGGTGTACACTAGGAAGAGGGAGATAGTTAAGAAAGAGTAGGTAGACCCAATCCCTATTGTATCAAAATATTTGAGGCCAGCTTCTCCAACTGGATCAACTTCATTGTCTCCTAGTCCATTTTCCCCTATTATAATTGATATTGACTCCCCTCCAAGAAGTCCTCCTTCCTCAGAGTAGCCACCAGTCAAGAAACAAAGGGTTGAAACGAGCATGGCAGTTGATTACCCTGACAGTGATATAGATGATATTGTAATATCCTCTGAAGATATACAGCAAAGGATGCCTTCTCTTTTGAGAGAAATTGTATCAAGCTCTAAGAAAAGTATCCTAAGATGAGGAAAAGCCAAATTAAGTGGTGTAAGAAATATCAATGAGATGAGGAAGGAAGCTTGCAAAGATTTTATGGAGGATTACTCATTTATTGAAACACCAACTTCCAGAGAATTCACATCGAGAGCAAAGGCTAGAGAATATGCAAAGAGGGTTGTAGTTGAAAGGAGTTTACATCCTGAATTTCTAGAAAATGTTATTTAGGCCAATGTGTGGCAAGAGATGAGAGAAAGGTTTAAGGATATTACACTTAAGCAAGGACAAGAACTTGTACGAAAAATTGGGATATTCTTATTGCTTGAATGAGATATTGTTGATGCAGTGGTATTGGATACCATAATGAGGGCTAATAAGAAAATATTTAGCACTGAAGAGGAAGCCAGGTTGGCACTCTAAGAATCTACATTCACTAAAGAACATGATTCCCTAGCAATATGGTCATTTTCCCTTAGTTCAAGGAAGCCCAAAGTTGCAGAGGTATCAGATTTTAGTGAAAGTCTGATTGTAAAAAGAGTTGTAGTTACTCCAACATTAGAAGCTACTGATATGATCATAAATGTTGCTAAATTTACAAAAGAAAAAGTTGAGCATTTCATTACTGATAAGGATACATTTAGAAGAAAATATCATGATATTCTAGATGAATACAACAAGAGTCAACAAAAAGAATCTAAGCTTGAAACAAACCGAGAGTTTAGGACACAACAAGTGGAGACATTGAAGTCTCAAGGATGTGCTAGTTCAAGCCATACTACTCCTACTTCTCCTGTAGCTCAACCTCAGTCTCATCCACCTGAACAATCCTTGTCAATTGTACCTTACAACATGGGTTAGTAGCCTATTATAGTTGAGAAGCTAAGAACATCATAGCCAACTCCATCAGATGAACCCACAAAAGAACAACTTCTTCAACAAGCTGAGGAGTACAAAAAATTGCTTGAGGAAACACGGGTCATGATGAATAAGAACAATTCAAGGAATGTTCACACTGTCTTGAGCAACCTCAATAGTAAAATTGAAGGTAAGTTGAATAGTTTCCATGCTAATTACTCTTTGATGCTGAGAGACATGAAGATGTCTCAGAGGGATGGAGAATTAGGAACTCCACTCTTGGATAGATGGATTCCTAGAGTTAGTGATTTGAAGCTAATGGAAGCTGGTGCCAAATAATGAGGGGAAAAGCCTCCAAAAGAAATACCAACCTACAGGTTTTCCTGTGATGTTAATGAACAACCATTCCATGGGTATGTTGCTTCATTGGAGTAGAAAATAAAAAAAATTAAAAATCAAGTATGATCAGGCCGAATTGGCATTGTTGCCTAATATTCTACAAGCCCATAATGAAGTGAAATCTCTCCAGATGTGGCAGAATAAGGTGGTTGCTACAATTGTCATTCAAACTAACTTAATTTGCCAAGATGTTAATATGAACATACTAAAAGATACTTTGGAGAAGTTATCTTTCATTATTAGATTTCTCGAGGAATTTGATAAGGATGCTAATTCAGTGATGAAAAAATGTGCTCCTTACAAAAAGAAGATGGATGAAATCATTCATTTTGATTGGCCATCTGAGGAGGATTACGAGCAATGGAAGACAATATTCATGGCTCGATTAAAGCAGTGAATCCAGAAAGGAACACATATACTTGGTCAAGTATTGTACAGGTCTGGCCTTGGAGATTATAGTGTATAAAATATGTGTGTCCTAGTTAAAAGTGTTATAGGTAATTATTGAGCACTCATGTGGATGTTGACTAGAAATTTTGGTTTACTCTTCCTATCTTCAAAATTTTGTCATCTTGCCAAATAGGATTGATGTGATATAACAACTTGAAGGAAATTATTTTCAACACATTCCTTTTGGAAGGTGGATTTTCTCTTACACAATAAAATGAAAACAATTTGTCTCATATGTATTCCGTTCAATTGGAAAATGTAAATATAACTAAATTAGGGAATGTGTCTTGTAGTAGTCTAATTAGAATGTGACATGTGCACACTTGGCCCAAAGCTTATTTTTTCCCCCTTATTCTATAAAATGGAATTCAAGGCCATTTGTGCGAGTCTTTTGATGATTTCTTGAGTCAAATAGTGTAATTGTAGAACATAGAGCAAATATGTTAGGGCTCTTTCTATAATGCTTTCAGTCTCGATAGTAAGTTTTGTCAAATGTATGGTTTCTGAGCATATTAGAATGATAATTACAAATGTTTCAAGTCGGTAGTCTCTCCAATTTTAATTTTTACTCGAGTTGTTAATGAAAATTCTTATAAAAGATCATTTCATTAATTCTCATCATTGTTAAACTTTGGTATACGCTTTGATTTTAGCTCTGGTTCAAAGAATCAGTTAAAATTCTTAGATATGATGGTATATTCATGTGAAAACAATTAAATTTGATAATTAGTCTTAGGATTTAATCATGGATGGTTGAATTACAAAGTAATCTCACTAAGATCATTTGTGTTCAAGATTAAATATGCCTTGCATTTCAATTTACATCAACTCCCAACCCTTAGATAATGGCACTGATCATAGTTATTACAACCGTCCTTTAGGATTCTAGTTACCTGACTTGAGAACATCATTTTAAATAACTTTTACAATCATCCTTTTATTTGTTGTGGTTGGTGTTGTTTGTATTCTTGGTTACAGATTTGTAAGTCTTTCAGGGAAATGCCAATTTCTTGAAGGAATTCATCTCGCTAATCTTTCATGAGAATATATCTACTTATCTATGCAATGTATATGTCAATTGTTTAGAGGATTTATATAATTTGCATCGTGGGACCACCCTCCTGGGTTTTGTAGAGCCCCAAGTGGAAGAAATAAAGCTATTGGTGCTATATCTCATTTTTTGGCCACTTATCCTGTAGGTATTAAAGAATTGAGTTTGGAAAACTCATAGGTATTTGGCGAGATCTAATTGGTTCATTGAAAATAACCAACACATTTTGCAGCTTACTCCAGGAAGATTTCCCACATTGTAGAAGTTTTAAGAGATGAAAGGGGCATGTGCTACATTTTGATGTCAAATATTTGGTAATTATGGTTCTAAGCTTCATTATATTCAAATTATGAATTCTAGGAAATTATATATAGTAAATAGATTGATGGTTGTAGACACTAAAAATTGTCCTAGGCCTGTGACTCTAATTTTCTTCCTAATTCTTCCATCCTTTTCCCTTTCATTCTTCATAATTAAATAATGTTAATTATTTAATTATTTCATATTACTATATATCCTCTATCAATTAAATAATTTCAATTATTTAATTAATTCATTACTATATTGATTCCCTCTTGATTAATTAAATAAATGTTATTTATTTAATTTCTATGAAACTTTCTACCATAATTAAATAATTACTTTAATTATTTAATTATTTGTTATACTTTTCTCTTTAATTAAATAAATCATTACTTATTTAATTTGGTCCAATATCCCTAATTTTGAATTGAATTATTATTATTTAATTCAAAACAATTTCTCCTTATCATATTCCTCTATAATTAGATAATTTCTTTGTTATCTAATTAGTTATTGGTCACTTAGATGAGATAAGATTTGATTTTCTTTAACAGATCAATTTTCTATGCCAATCTTATCCTCTTCATCAAAATCCTTATCCATCCATGTCTCGACTAACCTCTTCCACTGATTAAATTGTCTTTAATTTAATCTTCACCATGAAATCTTTGTCACTTACTCTAATTTATCCCTAATCTTATCCCATGCCTTATCTTTTCAATCTTGACCATTGATTAGTTAATGATATAAAATTTCCACAATCCATATTGTTCTCTTTCAATGATTTCTAGATTAGATCATGTAAGAGTTTTTTCATCAACATTTTGGATCACACTACGTGATCCATCATCAGGATGAAAACAAAGAGCTTAAGGAGAAAAATGAAATGTTGCAGGCCCAAAGTACCTAAAGAGAAAAGGGAGGGAGGAGAAGAGAGAATGATGCATGATGACCTAGAAGGACAAGGCAAGGGAGAACTAAGAAATAAATGAAAATAAAGGCTAAAAATAACAAGGGAAAAGATAACAATTGAAATGAAAAATATAAAATTAGAAAGCTAAAGATTGCAAAACACAATCAACAATTAAATTAATCTAATAAACATATCTACAAAAGAGTCAACTTCTCTAAAACTTATTAAAAAAAGAAAAGAATTAAAAAAAAGGGAAAAAGTAAATGAAAAATATTAAAAATTAAACATAAAATCAAAAAGAAAAAATTCTTATAAAATGAGAGCACAAAATTACAACGTCAAAATCACAAGCAACTAAATAGTTATACAAAAAAGTTGCACATGAACAATACAAAGAGAAAAAAAAAAAAAACACATGACAAGAGAATTAACGAAAAATAAATAAACAAAGCGAAAAAATTCATTCTAAAGAATGAATAAACAAGAAAGAAAATAAAGATGAAAACATAAACAATTACTAATAACAATACGATGAAAATAAAAGAGCATAAAAGAATACAAAAGTGAATACAAAATAATAATATGAAAGAGAATGAGTACAACTAAATAAAAAGCAAAAAAAAAATAACAAAGGGAGTAAACATAAACAACAGCACAAAGACTTAAACAATACAACAATTGAGAGGAAATAAGATACAAGCAAAAGACAATTAAAAAATTCAATACAATTAAACAATTAAAACAAAAATCAAACACAAGAAAACTCACTTATAATATGTATATATGTATGTATACCATATACATATATACAACCAACTAAGAAAAGAACAAGCACAAAACACAAAACCATAAACAAAAATTGCTATAAGAGGGGATACAAGCATAAATTGCAATATTACCAAACACATAAAAGAAAGACACGAAAAAATTACAGTAAAAAATTACCTATCTAAATACTAATACATAAACAATGTGAATAATTTTATTATATGTATTCACTTTGTTTATGTATTTTTATTTGGATATGTATTTGCAAATCTAAAAAAGATAGGAAAAAAAATGCACACAAGGAGAACAAGGATTTATAAAAAACAAATAAATAAATACACTTACATAAACAATTACATGTCTAAATATATATACATAAAAATAGTGAATAGATAAACCATTAAAATATGTATTCACTATGTTTATGTATTTGTATTTAGATATGTATTTGTAAATCTACAAAAAAAAAGGTGAACAAATGTAAACAAGGAGAACAAAGAATTACAAAAAAAATAAAGACACATACATAAACAATTACATGTATAAATATAAACAAATAAACAAAGTAAAAATATAAACCATTAAGATATGTATTCACTTTGTTTGTGTATTAATGTTTAGAGATGTATTTGTTTATGTGTATGCATTTACCTATAAAAATAGGGAAAAGAAAATACTAGAAAAATAAAAACAAGCACAATTATGACTAGTACACAAAAAAGAAAACAAGAAAAAAAGAACACAAACAATCAATCTAAATACAAACTAAAGAATCACACATAAATACAAAACAATCAAAAGATAAAAACTACAAACCAATGAACATAAGGCCTAAACAAAAGCAAGGAACCAAACAAGGAACTTGCAACCACAAGGGAACCAAAGGTGAACAAAGAGAAAGGGAAGAGAAAACTAGAGGAAAAGAAACTAAGATAAGGGGAACCGACGCTTGGGAAGGAAAGCAAGGACATGAAAAGAAAGAAAGAAAAGGATAAAAAGTATGAGGATTAGAAAGAGGACGAGAGTGAATGGGTTCTAAGGTTGGCTAACAATGGATTCCAAGCTTGACTAAAACTCTACCCTTTGTCACAGTTAAGGTTCAAGGGGCATTTGTTGATTTCAATGGCTTCTTTGATCTTCCCTTTCACAAAATTATCTTCTTTGTACAAGACCTTGGTGCATTCAAGAAAAATGTGGTGTTTGGTGGAAGAAGAGTGCTTAGAAAGTGTATATTTAAGGATCCATTTGTTTCTAATGTTAGCACAGTGCTCTTTAATTCTAGTGCTAAACGATCGACCGGTCTCACCAATATAAGGAGTGCCACAAGAGCACACAAACTTATAGACACAAAAGCTAAGAAGGATGTCCTTGGGATCTTTGAGAGAGGGGAACCAATTTTTAAAGTGGTGAGGGTTTTGAAAGCACATCAAAGACCTTTTTTTGTAAAGGTTCTTTGATATTTTTTGGGATATGCCATCGAGGAAGGGAAGAGATTCAAAAGGGAGACCAAAGGAGGGAATCAGTTTAGAGATAGAGAGGAGACATGCATTAGCTTGGTTGAAGGCTCTATAAATTTGTTTATTAGAGTAACCATTAAGAATGAACACATGCCAAAGATGGTTTATCTCAAGGTTCAGGCTCTCCTCATCACAAATTCTAATGGCTCTCAAGGAAAGGGTTTTAAGGGCACTACTTTTTTGACAAGGGTGGTGATGAGAAGATGAGTGGAGGTACAAATCAGTGTGGGTGGTCTTGTGGTACACACGCTGACCAAGGGAACCATCTAGTTTTCTGAGAAGAAGAATATCGAGAAAAGGAAGATGGTTGTCCAATTCAATCTCTTTGGTGAATGAAATGCAAGGCATCAAGCTATTTAGGTGGGTGTGGAATTCCTTTAGTTTTTCCAAGCCATGTGGCCAACAAACATTGGTGTTTTCCACATATCTTTTCCACAACTTTGGTTTAAGAGGAAAGGAGTGAAGGGCCATTTCTTTTAAATTATCCATGTAGAGGTTGGAAATTATAGGCGAGAGGGGGGAGCCCATGGCCACACCATCAACTTGCTCATAAATGACCTCTTGGAAAGAGAAAAAAGTAGAACTTAAGTAGAACTTTACAAGGGAAGCAACCTCCTCAATAGATTTGTGCCTAACAATTTCAAAGGAGTAAGGGATTGAGACCTTGGTGAAGAGAGACAAAATCAAAACTGTAGTACCCCTCCTAAAAAGTGAACTAAAACTACATTATCAAGCAACTTGACTAAAGTGATTAATAAAAAATAATTAAAAGTTCTACAAGAAATAAATTAAGTTCTACAGGAAATAAATTAACCAAGAAATAAATTAACAAATTAGGCGATCAAATATTATTAAAAATTAATACATATATTTGATGGGAGATATTATTGATTTATTATCATTTTTATTATCTTTTAATTTACATAATGTTATCTTTCGTCAATATCTAATGTTTCAATTAAAGTTTGGCAGATTTAACAAGGTACATGGAAGAAAGAATTTTGAGCCAAACAGGATCTGCATGACAAATGAAATAATTTCGTTACGTTAAGAGTATGTCAGTTAGTTCTCCTCGTGGGTTACCTCAACTATTTCTTTTTGTAACAGTTACCACCTTTGAAAAATTATATAAATATGTATCATGAAGAAAAGAAGAGGGGAAGGAAAAAATGCATTTTTTTTATGGAGGGCTAATGAAAGAAAGAAGCGACAGATTTATCGGGTGGTAATTGGGGTTTTCCACGTAAAATTGTGTTGCCATCTTTTTATCTCGGTTATCTATCTTCTTACTTTCTATAATTTATTTTATGAATAGTTTAGGATTTTTTATTCATTTGAAGTTGTTCAAATGGTGTGATTTAAATGTACAAGTTTGATGAGTATTCCTTAACTTTATACGTGAAAGAATAAATATCATTTCTTCCTATTATTTATTATTTATATGAGTAATTTTTATTTATGTTTTTATACATAATAAGTCATTTTATATTCAGGAAAAGTATTTAAATGTAATTTGATTTAATCAAATGAAAAGATGGATTCTTTCATATTTATTTATGGTTCTTTTATTGTAGATGTAAATATATGTAAATACTTTTGTAAATTAATCTAAATATAAATATATATTTATCTATAGACCTACAAGGGTAAAATGAATTCAATCCTAGGTTAGTTATTCTCATTCTGATGCTGCGTTGTGGCTACCAGATGCAGATATGTGTCCACAAAATCAAGAAACTTGAGCAATAGTAGCTTGTATAAAAGATTTTATTTTTTTTTAGCACCTTGTAGCCATCCAAACAACCCAGCGAGATTAAATAGCGTTGTGACTTTATCCCATGGAAACTCAAGTGACAACACATTTATTTGGAATCGTTCTACTCAGGTTTTACATGTTTTGATTTTCCTCTCTCATTTATTTGACCTATTCCACATAGTTTGATATTGTTGTATTAGGTTTTATAAACTCTACAGTCCTTCGCAGTGGTCGTTTTAAATTATTTTCCTTTACTCAACCATATCTAGGTCAAATTACTTAATGGCATTCCCTCTTGGCAATGTTTTGATTTAATAAATTTTGTTGTCATCACAACTTTTCAAACTATTCAATGATTGCATTATTGTGATAGAATTAGTTATTTTTTATTTCATGTTGCATAAGTGAATATACCTATTTGGTGAGTTTAGACAATACATTTCATGATTCAACATTTTTTTAATTAAATGGTTGATACTCTTTTGAATTATTTGAGTAATTTATAGGAATAGAAAAATGCATGTGGTCTCATTAGATGTGGCATTTTCTCCTCTTGTATGATGATTTGAAGCTGCCCTATGTAATTGGTATGGAAATTCAAACCGTTCTTTTTTATTTATTTAATTTACCTCTTTCCTTATTCCACATCTGTTGAATGGTGTTTATATTACATTCATTCTAGTGTTGATCATTTTTCAAAAGCTTTTATATTTTATTCTTGCACAATAGCTTCAAGTTTCGAAATAAGCATTTATTCATTTCTCTATAGACACGCATTGTACAATTTTGGCATTGTTTGGTAATGGTGTCAGCGTTGAGTACCCAATACCTCGGTTTTTCAATACTTGTTTCTTGTGCTTCCCTCTACAAGGTTTCTATTCATATGCAATTTTTTGAATGCGAAAAAGTTTAGATATGATAAATACAGTGTAAATTTACTGGAATGTTTCCTATATTTTGCTTGTTTCATTGACTTATGTTTGTCAAGTATTTATGAATGCATAGAAAAACAACATAGATTTGCTGCTCTATTTCCCGAAAAAGACAATAGGGGAATACACAAAATGCGGAAGCACAAAGAACAAGAGACAAATCTAGGAATGCAATATTTACTTTTTGTATTAACTAAACTGGAAATGGAAATACATGAAAGATTAAACATAAAACTCAGAAACTAAACTTTAAGCTATAGACTTCAAAATTTTGCGAGCTTTGATGAGTTGCTCAACTAGACATACAACTTTAGGAGCTACTAGGAGCTCACTAGCAAGAGCTACACGGAGCTCATTGGAGCAATCATTGCTCACATACAAAACAACAAACAACTGTTGTTGTTTAGGATCTTCTGGGAGCTCACACAGAGAAACATTATCTTTTAGACTGCTACTGCTCAGAGAAACTTTTTCCAATTCGTCCAACTGATTCTTCTCAACTGATAGAATAATCTTCCTTCAATTCTTTTTTTCTTTCAGCATTCCCTCTCAAATTTGAAATTACCTACTACTATTAATTAGGAATTCAAAAATAGCTACCATATTTACTTTAGAAATTTCTAGGAGCTATAGGAATGAAGATCCCAATAAACTATCATTGAGATTAGGGGCTCCTGATGGGTAGGTGAAGCTAGGGGTTGACGTGAGAGTAGGATTAGGAGAATTTAATTTTCAAACACTCCCCCTTTGTCCCAAGCCAACGAAATAGGATCAATCCTGATCCAAATCAACAACGCCCAATCTACTCCTTAGGCACTCAAAACTGTCCTTGCTCAAAGGCTTGGTAATATGTCTACTAGCTGCTTCTCAGACTTGCAAAATGCCATTTTAATCTCACCATTTTCAACCAATTCTCTAATAAAATGATACCTGATTTCAATGTGCTCTCTTTTTCCATGAAACATAGGATTTTTCATCAAAGTTGTCGATGAAACATTGTCACAAAAGATTATTGTTGCATCCTCATGTTCTTCCTTCAAATCTACCAAGATTCTTCTCAGCCAAATAGTTTGACATGCTATTGCGTTTGCTGCTATATATTCAACCTTTACTGAAGATAGGGAAACTATGATTTGTTTCTTGGAATCCCATGAAATGACTCTCGAACCCAAGTGAAACACATAGTCCGATGTGCTCTTCCTATCATCCAAACTTCCTACCCAATCACTGTCTATGTATCCAACCAACCCAAACTCATTTGTTGTTGTATACACAATACCATATCCTTTGATGCCATTCACATACCTCAGGATTATTTTACCCGCTTGCCAATGGGTGTCCCTTGCATTCTCCATAAATCTAGAAATAAGACTCACACTATGCATTATATCCAGCCTAGTTGTTAAATACATTAAGCTTCCAAGCAAACTTTTAAATGTGGTCAGATCCACATTGCTATTGTAATCTTCCTTACTCAAATTTAGACCTATGGTTGTTGGTGTTGGGCAAGCTTGCTTTCAAGCATCGTAAATCTCTTCAAGATCTCATTTTCCTATTTTTCTTGAGAGATAAATATACCATCATGCATTTCTTTTACTTCTATGCTTAGAAAATATCTCAAGAGACCTAAATCTATCATTTCAAACTCTCTTTTCATGGCCTCTTTAAAACCAACAATGAGGAAATCATCATCCCTAGTGAAAACTAAATCATCAACATACAAGACAAAATTCAAAGTGTTGCCATTTGTTGCCTTAATGTAAAGAGTGGGCTCACCATCACTTTTTCTAAAGCCATTGCTCATCAAATATGAGTCAATCTTGTTGTACCATGCCCATGGAGCTTGCTTCAGCCCATAAAGAGCTTTCTTTAGCCTATACACCTTGTGTTCTTGACTTGAAAATTCATATCCGAATGGCTGCTCCACATATACTTCTTCTTTCAACACTCCATTTAGGAAGGAGGACTTCACATCCATTTGAAATACCTTCCATTTGTGCTAGGTTGCAATTTCTATGTTTTCCCACATGATCTCCATCCTTGCAACAAGGGAAAATCTCTCATTATAATCTCTCCCAAATTATTGTTTGTACCCCTTGACAACCAATCTTTTCTTATGCCTTTCTATTCTTCCTTCAACATTGCACTTGGTCTTGTAGACCCATTTCACCCCAATAACTTTCTTGTTGGGAGGAAATTTTGTTAACTCCCATGTGTTGTTCCTCTCTATTGCATCTATCTCCTCATCCATTTCCTATGCCATTTCTCCTCTTTCACAACATCCTTAAAATAAAATAGATCACTATGAAAAAACAATGCAAAATTCACTCTCATCAAATTCTTCATCATACCTTTCATTCTAGTAGATCTCCCTTAGACTCTTGGTCTTCTTTAGCATTAGGGAGGTGAGAGTGGGTTCTGAACTTTCATTGCTGTTGCTGCTCTACTGAACAGACAGGTTCAAGAGCTCTTAGGAGCTCTTCGGGAGCTAATCTTCTAGCTTTCTCTAGCTGCTTGCCTTTCTATTTGCTCACTTTAGGATCTTTCAAGAGTTGTCGAGAGCTTTCAGGGGCTCAACCAATGCTTTTAGGAGCCAATCCTTTGACTGACTATGACTATCTTGCTGACTATCTTCCTACTTCAAGAGCTGTCAAGAGCCGTCAGGAGCTTTCAGGAGCTCTTCCTAAGTTTTCAGTAGCTCATCAGATGCTTAATTCCAGGAGCAACTACAGACTCATCTTATTGATCTTCTTGTTCTATCTCTACTTCTTCAAGAGCTGTTGAGAGTGGTCGGGAGTTGTCAAGAGTTGTCAGATCATCCCATGACTCTTCTTCTAAGAACTCCATGTCCATGTTGATGACAATTTTCTTGGTGATCAGGTTGTACAACCTATAGGCTTTGGACTCTTCACTGTAGCTCATGAAAATACACTTCTCACCCTTTTCATCCAATTTATGCATCTTTTCTTTAGGTACATGGGCATATTCCGCACACCTGAACACTCTTAAGTGCTCAACTATCCACTTGTGTTTTGTCCATGCCTCTTAAGGGATCTTATCTTGGATCGCCTTTGTTGGACTTCTATTAATCAAATAAATAGTTGTTACTACAACCTCTCCCCAATATTCAGTTGGGAGTCCCTTTGCTTTCACCATGCTCCTTGCCATCTCCACGATGGTCTTATTCTTTCTCTCAGCCCCTCCATTTTGTTGTGGAGTATAACTGGTTGTTAGCTTCTTGATGCCATTTTTCTTTCAGAAATTCATAAACTGATTGGAGGCATACTCTCCTCCTCGATCTAACCTTAGGACCTTGATCACATGTCCACTCTCCCTTTCATCTTAGGCCTTAAATAACACAAACTTATCAAAAGCTTCAGATTTATGTTGCAAAAAATAGACCCATGTTTTACAGTTGTAATCATCAATGAAGGTAATAAAAAATTTACTTTTACCAATAAAAATGATTTGCACAGGGCCTACCAAATTAGTGTGCACCAGCTCCAATGGTGCTCTTTCCCTTGTAGAGTTTCCCAATTAAAAGGGCTGCCTATGTTACTTTCCCAAAATGCAAGCCTCACATCTAGCATTAGGCTCTACTATTGTTGGAAAACCATCTATCATTTTGTTCTTGGACAAAATAATCAAACCAACATAGCCTAAATGTCCATACCTAAGTTGCCATAGCTTGAAGGGGTCTTCAATGGTGCTCTTGAGGGCTACTTGTTGTATTGTTGTATATTCTCCATTCTTGAGAGGTGCAGCAACAAGCTGAGATGAGAAACATGTCTCAATATTCAAAGGAAACATCTGGTTCTTTGTCATTTGAACTTCTATAAACACTTTCATCCTCTCATTCTTGTCATAAATAATGCACTGACCCTTCTCCATCACCACTTTATATCCATTTTGGATCAGTTGTCAAACACTCATGAGGTTATGCTTTAACCCAAGAGCAAGAAATACATTATGTATCTCCTTCTTCTCACCTTGCTTGGTGCAAATCATAATAGATCCTCTTTCTACAATTGAAACTACTCCCTTGTTCCCCATTCTTATTTCAGACTTTACATTTTTATCAATGAAAGAAAATAGACTTTCATTCCACTCATGTGGTTGTTGCAACTACTATCCAAATACCATACTTTGGGGCTGCCTTCTTCACCAATGTTGCACATGATGAAGGCTATGGACTGGATTCCTTCAGCCACATTCAAATAAGCCACATTTACATTTTGTTTTGACTAATCATGTTGCTTTATCTAGCATTCACTTGTATAATGGCCAAATTTATGACAATAGTAGCATTCAACGTCACTTTTTTCATTCATCTAATTTGAACTGTTGTTCTTGTTGCCTCTTCGGGAGTTGGTTTGAGAGTTGCTCGCTCCATCCTGGCTACTTGTTCATCCCGAGCTTTCTCCTCCATCATTTCCTTGTCTGGAGTTGCCATGAACTCTACCTCTTGAGCTCCCTCCACCATTGTTTCTTCTCCCCCTTCCTCTTGCATTTGACTAAGCTTCAAAGGATTTCTCTTGGAAAGAACTAGTAGACCTATTTAAGTGTTGCTCATGGGTTTGTAGAGAGCCCATCAGCTCATCAACAGACAACATTGTGAGATCCTTTTCCTCTTCAATGGCAATCACCACTACATTAAACTTTGTGGGTAAGCTCCTAAGGATTTTCTCCATAATCCTTTGATCATCTATGACCTTAGCATTCACTCTCAACTAGTTTATCAAACCTAAGAGCCTTGTGTCAAAAACTAAGATGGACTCATTGTCCTTCATTTCAAGAGTCTCAAACTCTCTTTGAAGCATTTGGAGCTTCACCAATCTGACCTTGTCAGTCCCTTTGTAGTTATTTTGGAGGATTTCCCAAGCTTTCTTTACATAGTTGCTTCTATTCTAGGAAAAATAGCCTCTGTCAAGGCTGCTTCTATCAAACTCAATGCCCTAGCATCTTTCCTCCTCAACTCCTTCAACTGGGTCGTCTGGTTGTTTGTGAGCACAACATATGTTGTTGGGTTAGTTACATTATTGAACCCACTAACCACAAACTCCCACAAATAATTGGTGACCATTATGGTCTTCATCTTCTTTGCCCAAACATCATAGTTATATGCATTAAAGGATAGTGGTTGTTGTAAGCTCTTTCCTGCATCTCCAACCATATCTCCACCAAAAAAATTTAATACCCAGAAAAAATAAATGCCCTAACTCACAAGGAAATGGGGTCTATGGCTTTGATACGATATCAAATAATTTTGAATACACAAAGAAAAAACACATATCTATTGCTTTGTTTCCCCAAAAACACAAAAGGGGAATACACAAAATGCAGAAGCACAAAGAACATGAGACAAATCTGGGAATGCAATATTTTCTTTTTGTATTAACTAAAATGGAAATGGAAATACATGAAATATTAAACATAAAACTCATAAAATAAACTCTAAGCTACAGACTTCAAACTTCTAGGAGCTTTCATGAGCTGCTCAACTAGACATATAACTTTAGGAGCTGCTAGGAGCTCACTGGCAGGAGCTACGAAGAACTCACTGGAGAAATCACTACTCACATACAAAACAACAAACAACTATTGTTGTTTAGGAGATTTTGGGAGCTCACATAGAGAAACATTCTCTTTTAGACTGCTACTGCTCAGAGAAACTTTTTCCAATTCTTCCAAGCAAGTCTTCTTAACTAACAGAATAATTTTCCTTCAATTCTTTTTTTCTTTCAACATTCCCTCTGAAATTCAAAATTACCTACTAGCATTAATTGGGAATTCAAACATATCTACCATATTTACTTCAAGGGTTGTCAAGATCTGGAGGGATAAAGATCCCAAAAAAATGTCATTGAAATTGGGGGCTCCTGATGGGTAGGTGTAGTTGGGGGCTGACATGAGAGCGGGCTTAGGAGAATTTATTTTTCCAACAATGTTTTGGCTGAGAAATTCAATTCCTTTAGATGCCTTATCTTTTCTGTGTGATTGCTTAAAAAGCTTAGAAATAAATTTTACTTGACAAGAAAACAAATTGAATTAGATCCTTATTTTATGTAAACCAATTTTTTCCATCTCAAATATCTAATATTCTACTCATTGCAAGCGTTGCAAATAGTAAAAATGCTAAGCATCTTTTTCTTCTGAGTATGAACCGATATTGCAGATGAATCTTTGTAGTGTTTCAATTTCTTGGTCATCTCCTTGCGCCTGTAGCTGCCATTGCATTTATCCTGCGTTAGTGTCAAGTTTTTTGGTGATTATTGTTGTGCATTATTTCTTGTGCAATCTTTTCTAGTTTCTTATTTTCTCGAGTAGCACTTTCTCTACATGTCAATAACCTTTTTGATGTGATCTTTCTTCTCCATTCAATATGGCTATATGGTTGTGATTTTAATTTAGAAGCCTCCTATTAATTGACTACATTTTTTATTTTATTCTCTTCTAATGCGTAATGCCATATAGGGCTTCTTTTTCACTTTTGTTTTATTTTTTGAGGAATTTCCTTATTTATATTCTATTTCAAGTGTTTGGGATTGTGCAATTCATTAAACTTTATGACTGTTTGTGTCTTGACATTAAGATAAAAAAAAACTTAGGCAAGATGGTGTAGATATAGAATGCTAGGTTAAAAATGATTTTTTTTGCTTATGGAGAACCAATCTCAAAGCTATCCAAGACATTGAAGGGGGGTAAAAGTATTTAGATGAGGTAAATGTGAAAATATTTTGTATCTTAAGAAAGCCTTAACATTTTAATTTATACTTATAAATGATAGTTCATTTTCTTGTAGTTAATTTGAGCCTCTATAAAGTGGTTTTAAAACTATTTTTTTGAGTTTGCATAAATTAAATACAATAAATTAGCAATCTATAAATTAAAAAAATTATTAATTTGCAATAATAATCATATATTATGCTTTCAATTATGTTATTAGCAAGTTAGTTCCCAGTTACCTACTTTTTGATTAAATTAAATCATGAATACTTTAAAAAGTAAAAAACAAACTAAAAAAAGAGAATTGAATTTGTAATTATTTGAGTTGGAGAAGAATATATAGTTTCAGTTGTTTTTTATAAAATTTATTTCTAATTTTATTTTAAGCAACTTGTCAAAAAGGAAGTTATAGTGTATTTTAAGTCTATGTTTAAGTGGAAAAAGAAAAATATCAAAATTCATCAACATGAGTTTTTTAGACAATTAATAAGTTTGAAAAAATATAATATTCATAGCCAAACAAACATGCTGTACTAAATTACAATTTTGTGTCAATTTAATTTTTATTTATTTATTTATTTATTCGTATAGTATTGATTTTTCATTAAATGAACCCAATAGTTAACATCAATTATATGTTATTTAAATATGTTTAATTTAATTATTCATTGTTTTGAAACTGTTGAAGGGATGTAAAATATTGTAGTATCTTGGTTGGTTAGTTTTAAAAATAAAAATAAAATTCAAATGTTCCACTATTGTTAATGAAATTAACTTAAGTAATGCTATCACATCTAGTTGGTATAGATTTACTAAATTTGATAAGATTTTTTCATTAATGGAAAAGACAAGATGGATTAGATAGCATTCCTAATCATTGTGATGTCTTATATTTGAACTTTTGTGGCTTATTCAACCTCATTATTTTTAGAAATATATGTTGATATTAAGTTATTTTATTATTTTAACATATAATGAGTTGATTTAATGATCAATTGTAATAAATTAGATTTTTAATTTAGGTATTGTTCAATCACATAATAGATATATGCCTTGCTTGATCACATAGTCTCATTGATTATCTTTATGAAACTTGAGTATCGTATAGTGCAAATGCACTTGACATTTATATTGAGTAAAAGCGTAAACACAACTAGTGGTGTTTAATTTAGAGGTGAATATTGGTACAAGTATTGGGTGTTTGTGATTATGCCTAAACCCTATTAGGGTGAGAGTTGTAGTGTGTTTGCCTAGTTTTCCATTGTTGTCACTAATTCCATTGCACAAGTTTTTAATTAAGTGTGAGAAGTTTATCTTTTCTTATCTCCTTTTATTAATTTATCCTAGTAATTTATTATTTTGTTGCTAATTATTGAGTTGATTTAGAGAGGTTATTACAGAAACTCACCAAAAGGTCGCCACTCTCTAATCTTTTTTCCTTGATAAATTTGACAAAATGGGTGGAATTTTTTGATGAAGGATTTTGATTTCCCCATAAGGGGGGGCAACAAATTGGAGAGAAAAGAAGCAAGGTTGTAATTTGGTGAGCCCATGGTATCAATAATGGGCCTCAAAGGAATGCCAAATTTGTGAATTTTTGGCACTCCGTAGATGCGGGGGGTAATTTATTTGTTGGGAAGGATGCATTTTTTGGTTGCATCATCAAAGGAAGAGGATAACACTAGGGATTTAACTTGCTTTAAAATTTTGGACCAAGGGTTGTGGGCCAAGAACTTGTAGCTGTTGGTATTAGAAAGGAGATAGAGCATTTTAGAAAGGTAGTCAAGCTTGTTCATGACAACGGTGGCATTGCCCTTGTCCACCTTGGAAATAACAAGGTCTTGGTAGTTTAATAATTTATTAAAGGAAAGAAGCTCTGGATAAGGAAGATTACATTTAGGGGGTTTGACATTCCTGAGGGCTACAACACAATCCTATCTAATTTCCACAAAAACATCAAAGGGGAGAGATCAGATGGCATGGTCAATTTCAATGAGGAATTCCACATGAGGAATGGTACGAGGTGAAAAAGAATAACCGATGCCTCTTCTAAGAAGATTAATGATGAGAGGATATAAGACCAAGTTGGATAAATTAACAAGTTTAGTCTTCTAGTCAGGGATTGGTTGGAGAATGGGGGAGATATGCGGATGGGGAGGACAACTAGGTTGGAGGTACAACTAAGGAGGGTGGCCCGAGGAAGGCTCACAGACGATGGTGGAGGAAGGAGGAGACTTGTGGGCTAGCTCATAGATGATTAATTGTCTTTCAATCTCATTATGTCATTCAAAATCAACTTTCCTATAAAAAGGCTCTATCATTGTCATTTATTCATCTTGGAAGCCTTAGAAATCTTTGACATCTTTTGCTATTTTTTCTATCTTGCTTAGTTCATCCATATATATTTAGAAAGCTTCAATATTTTGCTATTGCTATTGTCTTTAGGCCATATTTTTATACTTAAGTAAAATTTGAGGGAAAGTATTATACTACAGAAAAATGGAGAAGTGCAATGAAGGCGATTCATGGAATTCATGAGCATTTCGTGAGATCTTTCGTTTATGCTTTATATTCCATTTTTCTTTATTGTTAGCTAGGGTTTAGCTTGAGTACGTTGTATATTTGCTAACTAGGAATTTTACCTTGCTACAATGGTTGTTTGGATAGTGAAATTAGTTCTCTTAGAAATTAATTGAAATATCTAGAAGGATTATTTTAATTAAAGAGGATTTTGTGGTTACTTTTCTAACAATGATTAACAATGATTTTATAGTTTAGCTAGCTTTCTAATTTCATTCAAGATACAAGTCACGATCAATGTGAAGCACACACCAATAAGATGGTACTCTATTTCAAACCCTCAACCTCACTTAGTTTAGTCTGCTTACATGGCGATAGTAAGGAAGTTGCTACACAATTAATATATATCATTTGTGGTTTGTGAAAGAGAATCATGTGAGATCCAATATGGTAGTGGATCAATATCCTTCTTGGATTCTACATGTTACAACTTGCTCTAGGATGATTGCCCATGTTGTAGAAGTCTTAAGAGATGAAAGGGGAATGTGCTCACATTGAAGGGCTCCAAGCATGTGTTTCCATCATTGCAAAAAAAATTTAGATAAGTTTCTTTCTTGTAGTCATTTCCATGCATTGTAACTCAGATATTCAGTCTTGTGACTAAAAATAAAATTTGTAATACTTCATTTCTAAAATGTAACTAGAACACCTTTCTTTTATTAATAAATTTCATTGATTTTTCCTTCTCAATGGTTGTCTTATTGTGTGCAATTAATGATTGATGTGTATTTCCCTGTTTTATGTTTAAATCCTCAAATATCAGTCAATTAAAATGACCAATAATACTAATTAGAATCAATTAATAATTAAATTAATTAAATATACTACCAATTGATAGAAATAAGAGAAAGTCATTAAATATGAGTAAATATATGACTAGTGAAATCAGTGAATAAAAATGACTAAATATACTACCAAATTGATCAAAATGATGATTAAAATTAATGACTAAATACACTACCAATGAATAGAATTCAGTGAATAAAAATGACTAAATAAGTGACCAAATAACAACAATCAATGACTAAATATATTTCTGAATAGAAAATGACTAAAAAAGTGACTAGATTACAACAATCAATGGCTAGATCAACATCTAAATAAGTGACTAGTAAAAATTATCAGTGAATAAAAAATGACTAAATAAGTGACCAAATTACAATAATCAATGACTAAATCAATGACTAAATATATCAGTGAATAAAAATGACTAAATAAGTGACCAAATTACAATGATCAATGACTAAATAAATGACTAAATATATCAGTGAATAAAAAATGACTAAATAAGTGACTAGATTACAACAATCAATGTCTAAATCAATGACTAAATATACTACAAAATTGATTAATCAAACACAACTAATAAATGACTAAAAATGGTTTAGTCATCAATCTGGTCATGTTATAAATGAATGGAAATAAATTACTAATGGTCATGTGACCATGTTTAGTCATTTATAAGCAATTTTTAGTATTTTTTTATTCATATATTGTTGTTTCTATACTAGTGTTGGTGAGATGAATTTCTTTCATGGGCTGCAAATTAATCAAGTATAGAAAGGGATTTTTATTTCACAATCAAAGTATGTAAGAGAGATGTTGAAGAAGTTTCGGATGGATGGTTCCAAACTGGTATGCACTCTTATGGTGACTAGTTGCAAATTAAGTAAAGATCATGATTCACCCAAGGCTAATTAGAGCAAATATAGATCCATGATTGGTGGAATGTTGCATTTGACTGCTATTAGACTTGATATTATGCATGTAATATGTCTTGTGGCTATATTTGAAGAAGATCCTAAAGAAACACATTTTTTTGTTGTTAAGAGAATATTTAGATATTTGAATGGCACTATGGATTATGGCTTATGGTATCCTAGGGATACTGAAATTACACTAAGTGCTTATACAAATGTAGATCAGGCTGGCTGTGTACAAGTGGTGGTGCATTATTTCTTAGTTACAAATTGGTGGCTCGGTTGAGTAAAAGGCAAGATTTAATTTCATTGTCCACTACTGAAGCTGAGTATTTTGTTGCCACATCTTGCTATACACAAATTTTATGGATGAAACGGAAATTGAAAGATATCAAAGTAATGTATGATGATCCTATTTCTATCTTCTTTGATAACACAAGTATAATTAACATTTCAAAGAATCTAGTGATGCATTTGAGGACAAACCATATATCTATTAGGTATCATTTCTTGAGAGAGAAGGTTGTGGAGAATGAAGTAAAACTTGAGTATGTACCTATGAAGGATCAAATTGCTGACATATTTACAAAGGCTCTTCCTTAAGATACTTTTGAGTATATCTAGGAGAAGTTAAGGGTGATTTCTCCTCCTTTCTTTAACTAGATGCATATGGAGATGCATGAGTCTAGTGGGTCTATCGATCTATCTTTCTTCTAGACTGATGTTTTGGTGGCTACCTTTCATGGGGAGTAGGTAGTGTCATGTGTTATCATTGAATGAGTATTTCGTTCTTAATGTCAAAAGGGAAATCAATGTAAAATATATTTTTCCTTTGCCATTGATGTCAAAGTAGGAGATGAGGAAGATGTGAAAAATATTATATATTGAGATGATGAGATGAGGAAGATTTGAAAGAGGTTATCTACTAAGGGGGAGAAACATAAAGTAAAATCATGAAAAGTGTGTTTAGAGCTAGAGTGTTGTCTTTGATGTCTTTTCACATCATGTTTTTCCATCAATGATAGATGGGGAGATTTTTGAAAAAATGAAGGTGTTCTCATTGATGTAAACCAATTTAGTAGTTATCAATTGGTTGCTATTATCATTGATGTCGTGGTTGTAGGTTATTGGGTTGTATATATTGAGGATATTGAAAAAATTGTAATAAAGAAAGGTTGGAGGTATTCAGTGATTGCTCCAAGTTTTTCTATGGGATCATCTCCTATGTTCATGTGGTATATATATGTTGATCATGGTTGTTGAAAGATACTTTATCCAAATTTTGGGCTTTTGGATCGTTATACAGTGCAAGTTATGTTCACCAGTTGTGAACTATGTTTTTCAATATATGTGGTTGAGGTCTAGGAGAAATGTAGTTTCTCTAGATTTATTTTTGGTTGAGTCTTATGACTTGTGGTTCTAGAGTTAAGCTGTTATGGTCATGTTGAAGATAATTTTATTGTCTCGAAAGATTGGATTGTGTTAAGGGTTGTGTGTGCTTAATTGTTCAATGTGTTTTACACTAGTTTGGCTGACCTTGTATTAAACATTACTTTCAAAGTTCATGAAGCATGTTTAGACTTATTTGGGTCCTCATCAAGCATGTGTCTAGGTTTCCCTCATTCTAATTCTACCCTAGAATGTTTTGGTGCTAACCTAATTTGAATTTAAATGATGTATGGTCAACTTTGGATATGTTCCAAAAGTTGAAGATGGTATAAATACATGATGATATATTAGTGAGAACCATGTAAGGAAATAGAGCAAGATAGATGTGGAATAGATGAAAAATAGAGTGTATATGATGTGAGTTTAGCATATTAGTGCAAAATCTAATTGTTGAGTTTTAGGAGTTAGTGAGCTGAAGGTGTACTTTATCATTCATGCATGTCTATAAGTGGTTTAGTGAATCATGGTGGAAATATATATTGCATTGAGATATTATACTCTCTATAACATATCTCTTCTATCTTCTTTGTATCTGTGTGGCAGTGAGCCCTTTGGGTGGTTAACCCTTGTTGGACAGTGAGTTTTGATCCAAACAGCGAGTCTTGTTTTGGTATAAGTGAGCCTACTTTGATAGTGAGCCTTGCAATTAGTTTTGATATTCTTTATATTGTGAGCTAATCCTCACCATGGTGTTTCCCTTACTAGGTTTTCCACGTAAATCTAGTGTTATTGTGTATGTGTGATGGTTTTTTAGTTTTTGAATTTGTACTTAATGTTTAATAAGTTTAGTAGAGTAAAGAATTTGTGATTGATCTAATTTTTGGTAAAAGTTTGTAAAGGTTAAAATTTGTCATAACTGCTTCAACCCCCCTCTCATTTATCTTGTTCAACATTTCCATCTCGCATAGAGCTTTCTTGAAGCCATAAAGCGAGGCCACCTTGGCTTAGAGAAGGGAGGAAGAGAAGTGTGCTCAGGGCTCTTCTTCACCCTCTTCCACTATTCTACTTATCACTTCCTCTCACCATGTTGTGGTGCCATCATCTTGTGCTCCTAGGCATTTGCTAGAGAATCTGATGGTGCCTACTTGGAAAAATAACAAGAGTCAAGTATTCAAACTTCACATCTTACCCGTGGTACCTTGATCTGTATGATATGGTAATGGGAAGGGTCCTCATGGGGTGTCCTCTATGTGTTAGCCTCCACAGCCTCCTACTTCTCATACCTCTAAGGTAGTGAATGGGAAGAGGCCTGTTGTTGAGGCATCAGATCCGGTTCTCTCCATTGTCATTCCATCATCCTCTCAATCTCTCCCTCTTGTTCCCATTGAGGAATCCCTCACTCCACAAGAAAAAGGCCATGATGGATACTCTAATGGTCAATTAAAATTCTTTTGTCCTCTATTAACCTCTGCCATCTAGCTCTTAGAGTCATAGAAACTACCTTGTGTGTGAGTGCAAGCATAGGAGAAAGGATCTAGTTGTTGAGTAGTCCACCCCATGGAATATGGAAGACGAGCCAAAAGTTCCTACTTTGGCACCCTCTACTTTTTCCTCCTCTATCATCCATTTTGCTTCAATTCCTTTAGCTTCAATATTTATTTTGGCTCTCACTGCAAGCATAAGCGATCCTCACTAGAAGAGGGTGTAGGGGTTTATTACTTTTTCAGTCAAGCCACCCCTTTTGATGTCCCTTTTCGACATCCCACTACTCACAAAACTCATGGACATGTCGAATACCTTGGTCATTTCTATCACAGTTTTCTCTTCTTCCTCTGCACCTTCTACTTCATCCATGGGGATCTCGCTTCCCCCAATGAAGTGAAAGATAGAGGATGACCATACTAGTAATGGGGATTGGAAGAAGGGTTAACCTTCTTTGAAGGGTGGCTCTACATTGGCTTGTGCCTTCCTAGTGACAAAGGAAGCCTTGACATCCCTGAAGTTTGTCATTTTTCAAGTCATTTGTCAAGCCTAGTAGGGGATATCGGGTGCCACCTCCCTCGCCCATTGAGTTAACACAAGGAACTCTTATGAAGTGCATGTTTAATTTTATGGACAAGGTCCCAACCTTATTAGTGATTTTCATAAAAATTTTGATGTTCACCCCACAAGAACTGAGTGAAGAAGACCTCGAGGGGCCTTCTTCCTTGGCTCTTGTTACACAAGGGTCGGCTAGTTCCCCCCTTAATATTCCACCCTTACAAGATCATCTGCCCTCTCCTTACAATGATCTAGATTGGGAGAATGATGATCTTTTAGTTGACAAGGACTAGGGGCGCCTCTTCTATATCTGTAAATTAGATTGTGTGTCAATTGTGTTCCCTTGTGCTTGTTGTATGTGTTCCTGGATGATCTTTGTAACCCTTGTAGGTGCTTGTTTATAGGAGATTTTTATGTTGTAAAAATTCCTCTATTTGTTACATCATTCTTCCTCTATTGTGTATTAATTTTTGACAATTGGGGATGATGTAAAGTGTTGGGGGAATTTAGACTTCCCTTCCATGTTGACCTAATTTTTCATTTTTATTTTCTCTTTACGTACTTTCTTCATATGGTATAATATAGTAGGGGGTTGATGATAGTTCATCTATATACTATTATATATATTTATCTATATTTATGAGTAGCTCCAACCCTAACATATCAAAACAACCTTGTCCCTTGTTCATGATGTTATCATCTCTTCTTTCTTTGTGCTTATTATTTGTGATGTTGTGGTGCTCATGTGTTGTCCCTCGTGTGTGTGACAACATTATCATGGTTACATATTGTTATGTTCAATGGGCCACAACATCACTTTTTCGTTCTTGCCTTTCACTCCTTAGGATGTCATGTTCCTTTTTTGTTTGGCATGCACCATCCTAAGGAGGGGCTATCATGTTATGCCAATTTTTAGAAAACAAATTCAGTGGCCAATGAATCTTTTCTTGAAAATCTCTTCAAAATATTTATAAAAAATTGCATTCCTCAACAAGGACCCCTAGCAGAACATTTTTCATTCATATGTGGGTTCGTAAAGGAAGAATTTAAAAAAGTTTCCTCCAAGGAGGGAGCACCTATTCCTACGAGTGAAGTTGTGACTTTCCCCTTGTGAGGGGACCTTCTTCCTTTAGAATTCCTTGATGTTGAATTGATTTTTGAAAAATATTCTCACACTTTAAAATAAAGCATCCCTTTAGTCAACCTCTTTTCTTTTGAAGGTTTCCCAACTGACCCCTTTGAAAGCTCTTCCTTTAGTTTTTGACTCTCTGTGTGACTGTCCACTTGCTTGTCTTGCGCATTTGCTTTTTGACATCTAACATGTTTTATCTATGAATTAACATGTTGCTTTATAGGTGCACCTATGAAGCTGCTTTCCAATCTGACTCTGCAGAGTCCCTCATATTGGGATTCCTTTAGCATAGAGTACCTAGGGGAACCTTCTTTGTAGGTTTGAGGACTTGTGAAGTGCTTACATTCTACAATATTTTTCCATTGTTGGTCCAGGGACTTTGGTGCACTTTGTTTGAACCTCCTTAGGAGAGAGTACCTATGAAGCCATTTTCTAACTTGAACTTTTGAGTTTGCTAGATTGCAGTCTATTTCTTCGATGGTTTAGATAAGCATTTCTAAACTATTTCAATCTACTTTGCCAAACACTCATTTGCTCTCATGCTATGTAAAGTGGGCGAAAAATGTATAGGAGTGATTTTGCACCTACCTTGAAAATTTCCCTTTTACACCTTCCACTTTAGAAAAATCAAATCCAGCCAAGTGATTTCACATCCTCATTCTATACCCTATCCACTTTGCACTTTTTTTTTATGTTAGTGGGGGAATTTCTATTGGAGATGTGCTCACAGTGCATGGATGTTCATGAGATGCACTACCATCCTAACATGATTCCTGCCTCTGGAATCTACAAAGGCATTATGTTCTCCATTAGCAATGAAAGGTATGATTGTGCCAAACCCCTATACAATGCTAACACTTTTCCTCTCTTGGTTGTGTGTAGGCAAGTGTTCATGTGGAGCTTGCTAGTGAAGTAGACTCTTTGTGATTTATATTCTCTCCTTTCTCCTTCTAGTTGTTCCATAGTCATTTCTCTTGTTATTTCTATCATTCTGTCACTTTCCACTTTAGTCATCACTTTACACTTTATTTGATAATTTTTCTATAGATTCTTGGTACTCTTACTATAATTTTTCACTTTCTATCTATATAGACACTAGCACCCCTATGAGATGCTAGCATGCCATAATATAATCGTTGACTTGTGCTATTGTCCTTTAGTAGAGAGCTATTCAAGGTATAGTTTGGGTTCTAGAAACCTACTCATTTAGCCCCATTCAAACTCCCAGGTTACTACAGTGACAAAAGCACTTGAGGGTGCTCTTCATTCTCTACCCTTGACCTTAAAAACTTGTCTAACTTTAGGAAGATTAGGGCAGCCTTCTAATCTGAACTCTTCATGACCTAGAGCCTTGGTGTGGTTGGTCCCCCTCTACATTTTGGTGAACCAAATGTGAACCATTTTGGTTCCATTTGGCAGTGTTGATAGACCCTTTCCTTATATCCTAGGATTGTTGTGGGTGCGAGTGTTGCGAGGTTCTTAGCCTTACAACCCAACCTATAGACACTACTGGAATAGCTAGAAGGTTACATAAGCATAACATAATGAAACCTCGAGTGGGTCACTATCTAGTTGCAAAACCCTTGGGGGCTCTGTGAGAGTCCTATTTGGTGTACAAAGAAATGGCCTCCTTTTTACATCTACCCATCCCATCTACACAACCCATGAGTGGATCCCATGCCATAAATTTCACCTGGTAGTACTTGATGATTAATTATAACAGAGAACCATCTACCTTATACAACCTAGCACATATCAATGAAAACACCGTAACAGGTATTCTTGTTGACCCTGTGTCAGGTGAATTTGATCACTAAGGGGATTATGCTAATTAATTTCTTAAACAAAGATGGGTATGACAAATCTAGGATCACTATACATACACACAATGGGCTTTCCATCCCTCCCATCAGTTGCATCACCTTATAAGTCCTACTTAGACCTAGATCTATAAATGCACTCTTTTACATTATCCTAGGGTCTGAGCTCTTTAGATTGAAACTAGGTATCCCTTGATTGGTTACTATGAATCCAATTCCCTTATTAGTTCATTAGTGTTTGAATTTTTCCCATGAGGGTACATTGCATGTAGTTCATGACACCAAATATAAGCCACTGATTGCACATGGGGGCTACTCACTAGATCACTATTAGCCTACACTTGTTGGTCTGCTTCCTCCTAGGAAAAACCTATTGTATTGAACTTATGTGAAGTACAAGAGTGGGGGAATAATGACTAAAGTGAGATACTCTCCTTCTCCCTATGTCATCTTACATAGGGCTTTTTTGAACATAGACATCAAGGCCACCTTGGATCAGAGAAGAGTGGAATAGAACCATGCTCAGGGTTCATCTTTGTCCTCTTTCATTGTTTCACCTCACTTCCTCTCACCCTATTGCAGTACCATCCTCTATTTCTAAGAATTTTCTAGAGAATTTAATGGTTCCCACTTGGAAAAATCCCAAATGTCTAGCATTCAATCTTCTTGTCTTACCCACATTTCCTCGCTCCCTTCGATATGGTAAGGGGAAGGGTCTTCATGGGGAATCCTCTATGTCTTGGCCTCTATAGCCTCCTACTACTCTTGCCTCTAAGGAACTGAATGGGAAGAGGCCCACTATTGAGGAATTAGAGCCAAATCCCTTCACTTTCATTCTAACATCCTCTCAATCTCTCCCTCCTATTCTTGTATAAGAATCCCTCCCTCCATTGAAAATGGCCATGATGGATACTCTGATGGTCAAGCAACAGTCTTCTATCCCATCTTTGCCTCTAAGCTCTAGCTCACAAAGTCATAGAAATTATATTATGTATGAGCACAAGCATCAGAGAAAGGTTCTAGCCACTGAGTAGGCCACCCTACAGAAGATGCAAGAGGAGCTGAAAATTACTGTTTAAACCTTATGTTGTATCCTCTCTTCTCCTCTTTTCTTTAGTTTCTTTAGCTTTAGTCTTGCTTCCAAATCTCACTATGAGCATAAGCGATCCTCACCTAAAGAGGGTGCAAGTGTTTATTGCTCCTTCTATTGAGAAACCCCTTCTGATGTCCATTCCAAACATCCCACCATTCTCAAAACCCATGTATGTATTGAATACCTTAGTGGTGCCCTTCATAGTTTTCTCTTCTTCCTCTATCTCTTTTGCTTTTTTCATGGGGATCTCACATCCCTAGATGAAGTGGAAGATGGAGGATGATCCTACCAAAAATGAGTGTTGGAAGAAGGGTTCACCTTCTTTGGAGGGTGGTTCTTCATTGGCTTGTGTCATCCTAGTGACAGAGGAAGCCTCGGTGTCCCTAGAGTTCATCATTTCTCTTGAGTCATTTGGCCAGCCATGTGGAAACCTCAAAATTTTTATCTTCCACTGATCTAAATGTCATTTTTTGGGTGGCCTCTTGGTCTAAACTGAAAATAGGGTTTAGGGTTTTATGCTATGTGTGGGTTTTTACTTAGCATACTTTCCCCTTGTCTAAATCCTTTTTCTCTAGTCTAATCATTTATTGACTTGCTATAGGTGGTTCTAGGTTGTCTTAGTTAAGTCTTGAGCCTTTGAATTCATTCAGTTATTGGCCCCTTGTGCTTAGGATTCCCCATTTACCCGTCGCATAATATAAAGCTAGAAATTTGGATTTGTTTATCCTTGTTGCTAAAAATTCTTTAGTCCTTTTATTCCCCTTGTCCTCATTCTCCCTTGGAGGTTCCTTTTTAGAAAAAAACATTTTTTATGCATGTGCAAAATTCTGCAACTTAAAGTCCTTGTATCACTCATCATAGAAGTTCTATTTGTTGAAATGCACAAAAAAACTAAGAGGTGGGGTGAATAAGTTGTCACCAATCAAATTCAAAAATCCCAAACAATTATTAACACCACATCCACTTTAATCTGTTATTAAGTATGAGCATGAAGTACAAATAATAGAAAACAATATCAACACAAGAAACACCAAATTTACTTGGAAAACCCAATAAGGGAAAAACCACAGTGAGGATTAACTCATAATATAGAGTGATTGTAAAACCATTTACAAAGAGGTTCATTTCCAAAGGGATCACTTCCCAAGATATGACTCATTTTCCAAATAGGGTTCACTATCCAAAAGGGAGGCTCACTGCCTACAAATATGGAAAGATAAGAGAAAATCAACCACAACAAATTACACACATCCACAACCTTGATCAAAGAATTGCAGACACTATTAGCTCACTACTTTCAAGAGTCTAACACATTGAAGTATTGGTACCTCAATTCACTTTCACACAACTATCTTTCTTTTCAAACTTGTGGTGTCATCCAATCCTTAACATTTTGTCTTGTATTTATATCATCTTCAACCTTAGAAGCATTTTACAAGGTTGGCCACACACTCTTCATTTTACAAATTAAAATTAGGTTAGAAACTCAACATTCCTATGGTGGATAGGAATGAGAATGGACCAAAACAACACTTATCTAGGACCAAAAACAATATCTTGGATCAATCACATGCTTCCTTAATGGACACTTATCCTTCACATGATGTGTAAACACTAGGTCATCCAAACTTAATGAAAACACCAATGAACTTTGAATTACATGCTTCCACAAAAAGAAGACAACATGCAGACCACATAACACACTTCACCATAGATTGGAACACATCTTAGATACCTTTAGATTCATCTGTAGCTAATGCAACAACTTTGATACAAAAAGCACTTCCCATTACTCCATTTAGACTACATAGACACACATAGCAACTATGAAACTAGTCTTCCACAACACCAAACCATGAGAACCTTTGATAGAACATAGATAAAATCATTACAAGCCATCTACCAAATCTGTAAGACTTGAAACAAATCAGCGGAGCACTACGGAGTAGATACATTTATCCTAGTCCACAAACAAACTACTCTTTTAGACCAGTTCACACAACTTTTTCTCTTCATCCAACCATAAGCTATAAACCAAGATATATCACCCAACGATGCCCATAAACAACACTTCAAATCTGTACAAGCATAGGATCAACACAGAAGAAATGTAGAGCACATACTAGAGCACAATATGAACACACACATAACCCTGTCTTCATTATTTATTAATTTTATCAAAAGCACATGGTAACTCATCATATCAGCACACCTAAAACAACATAAATATAGCTCCATATACTCACAACATCTCATCAGTATCTCAACTATACATGCACAAGATGCAATGACTTGTTTCCATTCTTTGCAACAACCTATATTGTATTGATATTAATGAAAATATCAATGACAATGCCACCATATTTATTCATATTTGCAATAATCTCCCCCTTGGTCATTGATAGCAACACATGGTACTTCTCCCCCTTTGACATCAATGGAAAAGACCAAAAATTCTGATTACTCCCTTGTAATAGTGCACCTAGACATCTCATATTGCAACAATGATACTTCCTACTCCCCCTAAGGAGTAGACCCCAATCATCAGTCCAGACAAATGAAGAATATGTAGATCCACTGGAATGATGCACCTCTATGTGCACCTAGTTCAATTAAGGAGGGGTAGTAACCCCCAACTTCTCCCTGAGATACTCAAAAGTATCCTTTAGAAGAGCCTTAGTAAATATATCAACAATCTGATCCTTTGAAGGCACATGTTCCAGCTTGACTTCATTCTCCAATACCTTCTCTCTCAAGAAATGATATCTGATAGATATAAGCTTTGTATTTGAATGCATTGTAAAATTATTTGAAATGTTTATAACACTCATATTATTGAAAAAGATAGGGATAGGCTCATCACACATCACTCCTATTTCCTTAAATGTTTACTTCATCCATAGTACTTGTGTGCAACAAGATGCTACTACAATGTACTCAGCCTCTGCAGTGGATAAAGAAACTGAATCATCTTTCTTTCTTAGCCATGAAACCATCCCGCATCCAAGAAAGAATGCACCACCACTTGTACTCTTTTGGTCATCTACATAACCATCCAAATCTGCATCAGTTTAAGCACTCAAGGTAAAATAAGTATCCTTAGGATACTACAAACCATAATCTGGAGTGCCTTTTAGATATTTGAATTATGACACATGAAAGCAAGAAAGATCAAATAAAAAACCTATGTAATTAAAATCTAATGTAAACTAAGCTAAACAATAGAGAACAATGGAAAGATAAAAGTGTAAATAATAGAACCATCTCACCAAATATCTACACAATTCCATGCATGACCTCGATTGTCCTTCATTTTTATGTTTGATTATAATTTCCCTCAGATTTCTCTATGCAAGTATAGCCTATGATAGTGATTTAGCAAAACATGAAAGATTCAGAAAATAGATTGCTTCCAAAAGTCATAAGATTTTAGGAGTTACAATGATGAAGGTCAGGTCAATTTATAAAAAATTGATTGTTTGAATGATAGGCTTAGATTGAAAGATAGACAAATGATTCAGATTAAAATATTCAACATGCATTGAGATTAGTATCAGTAGTGATGTGAGTGATAAAATATGAAAGGTGGGAAATAAGATTAAATAATAATTTCATCTTTAGTTGAAAGTATTTGAAAATCTAAAGAATAATGATCACATGCAAAGATGAGGATTAGAATAGAGGAAACAGTCTGTTTGAATGCACAAATGAATGAATTAATTAAATAAAGTTATTTAATTAATAAATTTGTGTACACAGAAGAATTAAAACAAGATAACTGACTGATTAAATCAAGAAGTCTCTCTGTTAGAAATAGACAAATATTAGATCAAGAGATAACAAATTGATTTAATTAAATGTCAATTTAAGTGGTGAATGAATAATTAGATAACTAAGAAATTACCTAATTATGGAATAATATGTCAGGAATAATTATTTTCATGAATTAAATGATTATTTAATTCAACATTCAAATTTTAGAGGATTAAATTAAATAAATTCATATTTATTTAATTGACTAGAGAAAAGGTTAATGAATAATTAAATAATTAAATCATTTTTTAATTATAGTTGAAAATTCGATGTAAGATAAATTAAATAAGAATTTATTTAATTTCAAAAAGATGATAAAATGAATTAGCAATGTAATTAAATAAATGACATTTATTGAATTAATCAAGATTGAATAATGATAAAAAGTGAATTAACTAAATATTTAAAGTTATTTAATTAATAGAAGAATAAATATTAAAATGAATGAATTAATTAAATAGAGTTAATTAATAGATGAGAAAGGACTTTTGAAAAAAGTTAAATAATTAACATTATTTAATCAAGACAATGAAGGTACAAATTATGAAGAAATTGAAGTTGCGCGCCTATACCAAATTTCATTGTCTACATTTTTCCCTTCTTTGATACAATGTCATTTCAGTGTTGTGCCAAAGAGAATAAATCAAAACATGCCCCAACATGCCCTAATGTGAAATAGGTAAGAGTATACCCCCTCAGGAAAAATGACAAATTTTCAAAAAAAATAAAAAAATTTGGAAATTGTCCCAATTAGTCAATTTGATGGCCATAAGTTCGATGGTGGTGAAAGAAATTAGTTTTGAAAAAGTTTGATATGTGAAATGGTCATCAAAAGTTCATAAAAAGTGTGCCCAATACATAAGGTTGGAAAAAATCCCCTCCAAAACCCTAGGTATAAATAGAAAATGAGTGGAAGATCAATTCATTTGCACCCCTCAAGTTTGAAAATTGTGATTTGTGCTTTGGGGTTCTCTACAAACATGTCACCAATTCCCCACTCCCAGCATCATAGACATTGGATTTGGACATTTAGATGGCCAATAGATGTAGAACCCCCAGTAAGTAGTCAAAAACCTTGTTTTGAAATTTTCATTTTTCAGGCATTTTTAGGCATTTAATGTGTTATTTTCACATGTGTCACTTTTTTAATCAATGCAAATACATGCATGATCAATGCATTTGACTTTAGACTAACACATTTGTAAAAATACATTGAGGATAGCATAGGCATGTAGATTAGATGATCACATTTGTAATGTTATGCACCACATTTGTAGTTTTATGTTGCATGTGGTAGGAACTGTAGCGCATGTTAGGTTTTGCACCATATTTTTATATGTGCTACGCATTTGCATGGTTGAATGGTTGGTTTTCCATGCATCACATTTGTAATACATTTTGCATATGCATGAATGGCTAGACGTGATTTCTATTTTGACACATGTGCATGATTGGAATACATCTACATTATTAAATTACACATGTGATATTTTACGACGCATTTGAAAATTAGAATGATGCATGTTAAATTTTGCAACACATTTGCTTTAAAGTGATGCATTTGGCTATCAAAAAATTTGAAATTTTTAGTAGTAAAAAGTTTCTTTTTTTTTTTTTGGACACAAGATAGGAATAATTTCATTGCAAGTTGTGTTGGATCCAATTTACATGAGGGAGTCGAGGTTGTTGACTTTTTATTTTCAAAATTAGTTGTAGAGTGGTGAGAAACAATTCCTATGGCACCTTGGTTTGCATCATGTTACCTATATGCCTACTATTCAGGAAAACCAAGGTTTTTTTATTGCACTTTATGAGTGTTGGCATTCTAAGATGTCTTCTTTTCATCTTCCTATAGGAGAGGCCATTATTACTTTAGAGGACGTGTATAGGATTTTTAGGTTGCCTATCAAGGGTGCGGGAGTCATGTATGATACCCAAAGGGGTTTTAGTGAGTTGTGTCAATATTATCCACATGATGATATTAGGCAGCTAGGTATAGATCACTATGAGATTAGATGGCATTTCTTGGCTGATAGATATGATAGGATAGGTTATTTGTTATGCACATTGATTGGGGGGATAGTTCTACCTGATGGTCAAGGTCATGGATTTCCTATGGCATGGGGTGAGATGTTAGTTGGTATGTTGGAGAGAAAGGTCATGTTTGCATGAGGTTCTTGTTTGCTTTCCATGTTATATTTTTCATTTGCACAATATACCCTATAGGGAGGCATAATCAATGAGTTGTGGTACCACATTGCTTATGGTATGGGCATGGGAACACATTGCTATATTTTTTCCACTTGTTACATTTGAGTTAGATCAAGGAGCTCCTTATGCCTTCTGATATGCAGAGGCTAATACCTAGTCACATGTAGGATATACCAGTTAATATAGACATGCTATCGATATCATGGTACAATTCATCTAGAGGCCATACATGGATTGTACTCAATGCCTAGATGAGGTTCGACACTTTCCCTACTATAGATATACACAATATTGATAAGGAGGATAGTTTCTCACAGTCACATTATTGAGAGACATCTACTAGATAGGGTTTTGAGATAGTTTGGCGAGATTCAGGATGAGCCACGAGGCTGAGCAAAGTTCACCCGATATTCTAGAGAGGCTCCTTTGTGGGGACCAGAGATTCCTATTGTGACTGCCGAGGCTAATATTGATGCATTACAACCCATATAGTGGGGATGGAGAGGCGGAGTGGCTGATCTAGGTATGACAGATGCATATAATACTTGGTTGACGAGTTACAAGATAGTGCCCTTTACTAATCCAAAGCAGGATGCAGCTATGGAGAGGTGTGGGATAGGACCTCAGGGTAAATGTGGTGGTAGAGGTAGAGGTCATGGTGGCGGCACTGGTAGAGGTAGGAGGGGTGGTGGCGATGATGGAAGAGGAGGAGGTGGGAGGGGTCATGGTAGGGGTGGACGAGGTTGCAGCGGTAGAGGACTAGATCTATCACCTATTCGTGAGGAGGAGGGAGAGGGCGAGGATGTTCCCATGTTAGAGGTTGGCAGAGGAGAGGAGAATGTTAGTGGAGGGGTTAGTGGAGAGGAGCATGTAGTAGAGGAGGAGGCAGTTAGGGAGGAGGAGGAGATACATGTTGGTATTCTTGTAGGATACCAAGATGATGATGAGGAGGATATGGATGATCAGGTGTGGGATCTACGCGATAGGATTATGGAGGATTGGAATGATGATGGGGGATATTAGCCTTGATAGGAGGATATAGGTCCTATCAATCAATTACTAATAGATCTATATGCTAGAGTAGAGTCTCTAGAGGAGAGGATGAGATAATTCACAAGACAATAGGACTCGCTACTAATGGAGAGAGAGATAGCATATTTCGATAGGGATCAAGCCATAACTTAGAGACTGGACCAGCTACAACTTTTTCGTAGGAGTTGGTTAGAGCTGGTGAGAGGGAGATATATTATAGGGACTTATATGAGTGTGAGGTTCCTCCTAATAGATGGGCCCTTAGTTACTCATAGGCACACGGTAGTAGGTCACGAAGCAGGACACAGAGAAAGACTTAGAGCATAGAGGGGGTCATAGGACCTCACATGACAAAACCATACGATAGGCCCAATTCTGCATAGTGATCATCATTGTCTCGCCATCAGTCATCTCCAAATTCTCCACATGGGAAGAGTTGGAGTTTTGGCTAGGGACATGTTTTGACATTTATTGATAAACATTGTGTTTTGATCATAGAGCTTGCAGGATTCATTTTGATAGATACATTATGACATTGTGATGTGACACTTTTTGATCGATATATATATGATTTTGGCAACGATTTATATGATATGCAGTTCTTGCATGATTATGCAGTGTTCTATTTATGCCTGTGTTCTATGTGATATGTTATCTTCTATATGATATGCATATATTATGGATGATAATTTTTACATTATGATGTTGACGCAACCTATTATGTGATGTGATGTTGATTCTATATGATGATGTATGCATTTACTTTTATGGTATCTATGGATGACAATGTATACATTATGATGTTTTATGTGGTTCATATGTTCATGATAATGAGATGCAATGTGATGTATGTATTTACAATGCTATATACATGTATGTTTTGTGATAACATGTTATGAAAATTATGATGATTAATGGATGATAAGTTATGGATTCCTAAATGCTATGAATTACTATATTTTTTGTATTTTCAAATGTAGCCTAGATGTATGATTTAATATGTATGATAGTTACATGATGTTTCTAACATGAATGAATATGTAGGATGGATTATATTTTTGTGTGTCATAGGACTCCGTCATAATGCAAGAAAGAAAAGTTGGCATGAAAAAGATGAATAATAAAAAAAAGAGACATGGATGTCAGTATTAGCAATCTTCAATGTTTTTCCAAAACATGATAGGCCTTGCATTAAATCATCATTGGGTGGTAACTAATACAAATGGAGATGAAACCCATGATATGAGATAGATTAAGGTGTGCAAGGTCATCCATGTGCTAAAAACAGACAGTCTCAAACAAGGAGTGTCCTAACTCATACTAAGGGAAAAGTTCCCTAGTCTTTTTGTCAAGACAAACCACAGACAACAAACAAAATAAAAGATGGGTCATGAGACGTCATCGCTCCTCTAAATCCTTCATGGGACATCCTTGAGGAAACTAGTAACATGACTAAAAAATAAAAGCCAAAAGACAGTCGATAAACAACAGTCAAAGAAAAAGAGTCCTGATACATCATTGCTTCTCTAAATCCTTCATGGGAAATCCTCAAGAAATCTAGTAGTGGGACTCAAAGATCAAATCAAATGAAAAGATAAGATAAACAAGCCACAAAGTCAACAAATAGTAAAAATATTTTTAAAAACTTGATCTGTTTGTTTGATTATTTAGATTGAGTTGATAATTGATTGATAGGGCCTAGTTTTAGGAAGGACACATACCATATAAGGAATTGACTCTGGTTTCAATTTTGTGACTATTTGTGTAAGGCATGAAAAAATCCTAGTTTCAAAAAGATGTGTACCGTATAAGACATTGAGTTTGATGTCGTTGATGTGATAACCTATGTAAGGCTATGATGATTGTTTGAAAGTGTCTGTATTTAGGAAAGACTCATCTTGTATAAGACATAGGTTGATTTTTTTTATGATGTTTGTTTTCAAGGACACATCCTATAGTAGACATAAGTTAATTGTTTTGGTTGTTTCTTTGGAAATTTATTTGATTGACTTCATGACATTGTTCACTTGTTCATCTTGTTGATGTGAGACTTGTCTTGATTTTTTTACAATTATTTTCTCTTTATGATGAACCCTAAAGGACTGACCTAGTGCAACCTTGGGGGCTCATCGATTGATGTCCTTGCATACGTTATAGAAGCAGAGACCTCATAGTTTGACTAGACTTTGACCAACAAGACTGACTAAAAAATATTTGATTTATTTATAGATATGAGACATGTGTGATAGTGAAAGTGATGAACCATAATGGACTGACCTAGTGCAGCCTTGGGGGCTCATCAATAGATGGCCTTGCCTACATTATACACATAGAGACCTCATAGTTTGACATGACCAATGACCTTGTCATATAGACAAATGGATTAAGTCATGATTTTATAAAGACAAACCTAAAAGGATTGACCTGATGCCTAAGGGGCACATTAGCAAATGGCCTTACCTACATCCAGTCACATAGGCAATGTATTCGACAAATGACAAAGACTGACTAGTGTGACTGACTCTAACTCTGTTTTTGAATTTTTGACATGTTTTGATTTTTTTTGTCTTTTTGAAGTTTTGTGATGTTTTAGGATTTTTTCAAATACTTTGTGATGATTTTGTATTTTTTTAGGAAATTTTGTGATGATTTTAGATTTTTTGATGGTTTTACATCCTCAAAACATCCACTATTATAACCAAATGATGTAAGTCAAGTGCCTGCACCCACTCAGGTATAAGACCAATTTATTATGAATAGGATGGAATGGGGATACAAGTGTTCTCAATGTCAATCATACCAAGTTATGGGAAGGACAACCATTTATTATGAGTGGTATGTATAGGCGATGGATGAGAAAGATATGTGATATGTACATGGAAGTTAGATTGGAATGATGGTAGACAAAGGAGCGAAGTTGACTACACATGGCGTCTATTTGTCAGGTTTTCACCATTATACTTATTCAAAGCACCACCAAAGTGGTTTTCACTATTGGATGACTTATTTCTCTTTATTATTTTCTTGATTTTTCAATTTTTTTGATGTTACCAAGATGACTGTTTTCCAGGTTTTCACCTAGGTAACAATTTTTTTTATTTATAATTTTTTGTTCTTTTGATGATTAAGGCAAGATTCTTAGAAGCTATGGGTAGTACCTCTTTAGATGAAGTCTGTTGATCAGTGCTAACAATGGTTCTCCTTCAGGAGTAGAGAGTTGGTATGCTCTTGATCCAAAGGCTTCTATGACAATGTAGGGTCCTAACCAGTTTGGTTCAAACTTTCCTATTTTTTCTCTTTATGCTTGATTCTTTGGATTGTCCATTAAAACCAAGTCACCAATGTGAAAATTTATATTCAATACTTTCCTATTTTAGTTGTGATGAAGATGATTTTGATATGCTTGGAGATGATCTAATGCCCTTTATCTTCATTCATCTAGAAATTCTAGCTCATGTAGTCTTGACACACTTTACTCTTCATCATCAATATTCCCTTTCAAAGATACTCTTAGGGAAGGAATCTTGACCTCAATAGGCAAGATGGCCTTAGAACTGAATACCAAGGAATATGGAGTGGTGCCAATGGGAGTAAAAATGCTTGTGTGTTAAGTGCATAAGGTAGGGTTAAGCTATAAATGCTAATCATGATTAGCATCATTGACATTATTTTTAAGGATTTTGATGATTGTTTTGTTAGATGCCTCTACTTGGCCATTACCTTGTGGGTAATATGGAGTGGAAAAGTGGTGTTGGATATAAAATTCTTTGTAGATATGACAGAATTCTTATTTCTTGAATGGACAACCATTATCTATGATTATAGACTAAGGAACACCATACTGATAGATGATATAGTTAAGAATAAACTTGGAAATCTGTGTGTCAGTGATGTAGGTCATAGGAATGGCTTCAATTCACTTAGTAAAGTATTTAGTTGTAGTGATAATGATTTTATGGCCGTTGGATGATGTAGGGTGTATCTTACCTATAAGGTCGAGTCCCCATTAGGAAAAAGGCCATGGCGATATTGTTGGATGGAGCTCTTGTGCTAGTGCATGTATCAAGTCTCTGTGTATCTAACATTGGAAAAATTTCTTGACAAAGATATATGAATCCTTTTCCATTATAGGCAAATAATAACCCAGTCTCATAATCTTCTTAGCTAAGGTAGGACTACTAGAATGGGATCCACATATAGCCTCATGTACTCCATGCAAGGTTGCTTGTGCTTCTTTAGTATTGAGACATCTCGATAGGGTATTGTCTAGGGCATGTCTATAAAGGGTATCTTTGATGATGGTATATTTGGCTTCCTTATGGATAAATGTCCTACATTGGTTGTTGGATAGGTCAGGGGGTAGGATCTCGACATGGAGGTAGTCATAAATGCCTTTATACCATGCGGAATTGGGACCAACAATCTCACACACCATCTTCAAATCTAGGATGTCACAAGAAGGGAACAAGAGTTGTTCTACCAAAAACTTGAATTTAGGCACATTGCTAGGTATGTCCAAGAGTGAAGCAATAGTCACCATGGTGTCTCCTACCCTATTTAGAATAAGAGGTATTTGATGAAATTCAACCTTGTCAAAATACTCTTTGAAACTATCTTCCATGTGTTTGTAGGGAGCCAACTTTTCATCTTTAGTTTCATAGTCATCATTAACTTGTCGAATTACTAGTTGTGAATCACCATAAACTTGTAGATTATTGATCTTCCATTTTATTTCCATGTGTAATCCTGTCACAAGAGCCTCATCTTCTGATATGTTATTAGTACATGGAAAATAAATCCTAAATGACTTAGGAATAGAGTCACCCTGTGGTGTGATAAATAGTATACCGGTACTTGAGCCATGATTTGTGTGGGACCCATCAAAGTATAACTTCCATGTCATTCCCATGTCAAGAGTGAAGATAAACTCATTAGGAAAATATACAACTAAAGGATGATCTACTTGTATTTGAGTGTCATCCAATTGATCAACAATGACTTGTCCTTTTATAGTTTTTCTTTCTACATATTGGATATCATATTCACTGAGTACCATTACCCATTTGGCTAGTCATCTTGTTAATGTTGCTTTACTAAAGAGATATTTCAAAGGATCTATCTTGGCGACCAATTTTTTTGGTGGTTTAGCATGTAGTGCATATGTTTTTGAGTAGCAAATACTACCGCAAGACAAACATGTTCAATGGTATTGCAATTGAGCTCATAACCTACAGAAGTGTGGCTGATATAGTATACTACCCTTTCATGACCCTCATTATCATTATGTGCAAGTAATGCTCCTAGTGATGAGGTGGTTGATGAAATGTAGAGAATCAATGGTCATCCCTCAATAGGTGGTATTAACACTGGTGGTGTGAGTAGGTAATCCTTGATCAATTGAAAAGCTTCTTGGCATTTACCTGTCCATACAAATGGTACCCCTTTTTTCAGTAGATGCTAAAAGGGATGTGTTTTGTTTGCTAATTTAACTATGAACCATCTGATAGACTAAAATTTCCCTTGTAGTGTCCTTAGTTGACTAAGATTAGATAGTGGAGGCATATCTATTATATCTTTCACTTTTGTTGGGTCCACTTCAATGCCTCGTCTAGAAATGATGTACCCTAGAGGTTTTCCTGATTCTATGCCAAATACACACTTCTTTGGATTTAGCCTCACTTTGTACTCTTCTAATCTTTGAAAATTATTGTCTAAGACCTATAAATGATCAGCCCTTGTCAATGATTTAGCTACTAGATCGTCTACATAGTCTTCCATTAGAGTATGTATGAGGTCATGAAAAATAGTTTTCATGGCTTGTTGATATGTTGCTCCAACAATTTTAAGTCCAAAGTGCATGATGTTCCAACAATAAGTTCCCCATGGACAAGTGAATGTTGTCTTATGTTGGTCTTTAGTTGTGATTCTAATCTAATTATAACCTGAGAAACCATCCATATGAGATAACATTTCATATCTTGTTGTCATGTCTGCAATCATGTATATATTTGATAGAGGAAAGTCATCTTTAGGACATGCTTTGTTTATATCTTTGAAGTATGTACAGATGGAGATGCCCCTTGTTGGTTGTGTCACTGGTACAAGATTGTAAATCTAATATGCATAGTTAATTGATCTGATAAAGCTGACATCCAACAATTTCTTTAGTTTAGCCTTGAATAGTAAAGCAATTTGTGGGTGCATTTTCCTTAACTTCTGCTTCACAAGTTTAACACCTAGTTGTAAGGGAAAATGATGTAGTACCGGTTCAGGATCTAGTCTAGGCACATTGGCATATGACCATGCACAATTGATCTGTCTTTGTGTGAAGAATTTGTGAAATTTAGGCTTCTTTGTTTCTGTCAAAGATGTTGCAAAATAGACTAGCTGGGGATTCTCTTCAATGCCTATGTTGATCTCCACAGATTCTTCTACCAACATTGGTGAGTTTTCCTAAGCAATAGGGAGAATGTTCAAACCTCCATCCTTGCGTGCCTTAGAGAGGTTTTCACCCTCAGATACATCCTTATTTTTGGCTTTTTTCATCATCCAAAGGCGCCTTTTGATTTTCACCTAGGGACTCATCATTTTTTTTCATTGTTTTTCTCTTTTTGCAACTAGAGGGTTGAAAATATTCCCCAAAATATGCCATGTTATCCAAGTCTATGGTAAATCCAGCCTTATGGTCACAACTAGGTATTCCTTCTTGTAGTCCAAGGAACTCAGCTATTGCTTCATCATTCTCAAAAATATCTAAGACAAGAGTGACTTGTTGAGCCCAATCAATAAGCTAGGGATATACTAATGGCATGTCATCATCAAAGGTGTCAAAGTTCATAGGAGTCAAGGTAAAGGCTAAGTTATTCACATACTCACAAAGTTTCCTTACCAAATATTCCTTATTCTTTTGCTTAGACTTAGGTGGATTTTGAGGTGGGCCTATTGCTAAGGTTTGGTTATCTGAAGTGGATTTTCCAGGTTCCCAAAACGTAGGATCAAGAGATTCCCAATAATAATGCTTAAGCCATTCCTCTTTTGTCAAAAACATTTGTGGATGAGAACTGGATATATTTTGCAAGGATTTAAGCATTTGGTCAATTTCTCCAAATAGTTTATCAAGGTCCATGAGAAAGGTAGAGGATAGGGAATCCTACTCATAGTCATTAGGCACAGGGGAATCACAATAGGTTTGGTCAGATGGATCATTGGATGTATCGATAATTTCAGAAGCACTTACTTCCTCTAGTAAAGGTGATGTGGTACTAGAAACACCAATCTGGAGCAATTTAAACCTAAGCCCTAGAACTTTCGGCCATTTGGAAACAATGATAGGTTCAATCCTCCCATTCTGATGTAAGGCTAACCCACTATGTCCATTATATCCTTGGTCTTGCATTATCATGAAACCCTTTCCATATTCATCTGTAGGTATTAGAGTAGGTGGAGGAGTTTCTTCATTGTCCTCTTTGTATAACTAGGAGGTCACATCTTCTTTGTTTATGGATTCTTTACTTAGTTCCCCTAATTTTGTGAAAGTTGTTGTGGAGGGATGTGTATGGTGACCACTGATTTTCTCCTATCTGTTGTTGGTAAACTATATGATTTAGGAGGAACCAAATGAACAAAATAGTAAGATGCTTTTATGTGATATTCCCCATAACCCTTATCTTAGATTTTTACCTTAAGAGTGGAAGGTAAAGGTTTCAAAGTGGATGTTTTGGCAAGAGTGGATAGATCGACATAGTGGGATGAATTAGACAATGAAGCTTCTTGTTTTATAGGCACTTGGCATTGGGGTATCCCTCATAGAATAGTGCAATATTGGAAAGGATCTAGGTCACAATCTATTGTAATCTTGGTGCCATAGTAGGGGAATTTTAGACATTGATGGTAAGTAGAAGAGACTACCTTCATAACATGAATCCATGGTTGACCTAGCAAAAGGTTATATGGGAGGACGAGATCCAAGACTTGGAAATTTGTATCCATAATTTCAAGACCAATTCTGATAAGGAGTGTTACAACCCCCTTTGATTTTAATTCTTCATCATTGTAAACCTTAATGACAATGCTTTTGGTGGTGTCCACGCATGCCTCTGAGAAGCCTAATGCCCTAACCAATTTTAAGGTGCAAAGATTCAACCCTACTCCTCTATCTACCAAGACTCATCTAACTTTCATTTTATCAACAAGGACTTCAAGGTGAAAAGGGTTGTTATGGTTTATCTTCTCAGTTGCATAATCTTGTTCAAAGAAGGTAGCATGATGATTGTTGGTTAAGTATCCTACCATCTCTTGGAAATGATTGAAATCAAGGTCGTTGGGGATAGTCATGATTTGTAAAGTATTTTCTAGAATAGATCGGTGATCAATTGAGATACGCAACAGTTCCAAGATAGATATTTGCACTGGGGTCTTCCCCAATTTGTCAAGTTATACTGAGGCTTGGAGGTCTATGGTGGCTACTGTGATGGAGGCCCCTAGATGGTTATCTTGGTGCAATGAGTGTTGATAGCACACTCGAGAGTTTTCTTGATAGTAATCATGTTGACATTCTCATCAACACCTCGAATGTGATTTATGATTTTTCCACTATAATCATGCTTGACATTAGCATATTTGGCTGAAGTATTGGTCTTATTTCCCAAACTAGAGGATTTTCCTTTCCCATGGTCATGTAATGGATCAGAAAAGACTTTGTGATTAGTGTTTGAAGATGTCTATTTCTTTACACTAACCTCAATAGTTTTTTTCTCAACAAGATCCTATATAATGTTCTTCAAGTTGTTAGCAATTTTGTAGCCTATGTCCCTTAGTTCAATGGAAATCACAAAATGCATTTTCATCCCACCAAAAGGGTTTAAATTGTCCTAGATCATATTTTTTTGGCTCTCTTAGTTGTATATGGTTGTGTTGCAATATTTGTTTGAAGACTGATTCAATTGGTTCCCGTAGGGGAGTGAACTCACGTTTTGGAAACCTCCTTTGTTGTTGTGGTCATTGAGTGTTTTGGACAGTATTGGGAGGTTGATTGATGAAATTAAGTGTGTTGGTGGAGGGGTTATGTTGTCCAAATGTAATGAATAGTCTTTCTTGTAGGGTTTTGGCATCAACAATCCCATCATTGGTAACATGTTTGTTTCAATACCAAACTTGTTTCTTTCATGGGGGTATTCTGCACATTTGGATTTTTGTTGGGTGCCTTGAGCTCATCTTTGTCTATGAGACCTTTTTTAAGTATGAGGCCATTTTCCACTACTTCCACAAATGTAGTACAACAATGTAATCTCAAGTCACTTCTCAATTTTGAGTTGAATATTTCTTGGAATATAGTGACCTTATGTTTCTCAGGTACTTTTATAGGACATCGACTAGCTATACTTCTCCATCTTTGGAAGAAGGTGATAAAGTTTTCTCCTTCATCTTGTGTAGTGTGACACAAGGTTGCTATGTTGATCTCATTGTTGATGTTAAAGGAGAAGTGTTCGATAATTTTTTTGGCTAGTTCACCCAATGATTTTATGCCATATTGGAGACCCGAAAACCATTCTATTGCAATTCCAATAAGGCTTCTTGGAAATAGTCTCATAAGATAGGTGGGGTCATATGCGACATTTATGCACATCATGGAAAATTCCCTTATATGTTTGATTGGATTGCGCTTTATGTTATACTTGGGAAAATTTGGTATAACATACCCATGTGAGAAAGGTGTCATATACAATGATTTTTTGAAGGGAAATGGGCATAAATCCTTTGCTGAAAAGGTTCTTTTGTTAGACAGCATCATGTTATCTTTCTATGTTTGAAGAGATTTCATTTGTGTTTGTAGGACGTCAACTTGAGTTAATGATGTGTTAGTTGAATTGTTTGGGTCTATGTATGTGTTTTGGAATTCAGCATTTTGTGATGGGTTTTGGTTAAGTGTTGGTATGTAAAGTGGATTTTGATTTGGAATGTTAGTGAATGGGTTTTGATTTAGAATGTTAGTGAATGGGTTTTGATTTGGAATTTTTTTGAATGGGTTTTGACTTGGAATCTGTGGTAGTGGGTTTCGACATGGAATTTGTGAAGTGATGGGTTAGCTTCCATATTGAAAGGAGTGTATGTTTCCTATCTATGAGACCCCAATCTATGGTATAGTACTAGTGACATGGACACTTGGTATATTTTTTGTCTGTGGTATGGTACCAGTGATGTTAACACTTGGCATAGGAGTTGTCATTTTAGATCTTTTGTTCCCAACAAGAGGACCAAAGGGATTGGACAATGATGCCCTATAGTGAAATTTAAACACTGTTTCATGCTAGATATACCAAATGGAGATGTATGTACTATTGGGGAACTCTGTGTAGGTACTCCAGATGGTATAGTGGTAGTCACTTGTGGTATAGTGGAACTAGTAGTTCTCATGGTTGCCCCTTCGGTAGATGTAGTTTGTAAGGTATGAATGTCAAACCCAGGTGGTAACTTGGCACCTTCTACTATAAATTTTGCTAAGTATCATTGAGGATCATTTCCTAGGTAGTCATCTACAAAGGAGGAAAAATTAGGGTCCTATGTAGCAACATCTATGTCTTCTACTACAATGCGTCCTTGTGAGTCTCTAATGAAAAATTTTTCTAGCAAAGTTTTGTGAGGTCTCAATGAGGATGTCCCTTGGAAGGGGTTTGAGAATGGATTGATGAATTCATTTGGGTTAGCCATTTGTTCTGTTTCTTTCATTTTAGACCTAGTTTCAACCATGTAAGATAAACTCAAAGTGCAAGTGATGTAAAAACTAAGTCTATGGATGGTATGAATGCAGTCTATGTTTTTGGGATTTTTTGGATATAAAGAATGAATGCAACTATTTTTTTGTATATTCTTACAAATAAGGAATTTCTAAAATGATGCTATCCTAGGATGATAGTGCGTAAGTATGCAAAATTCTAAGAAAACTTCTAAGATAATCAATTTTGGAAATCTTGAAACGAGGTTACCAACCACCTAAAGTCTAACCAAGATGTCAATTTAGTTATGTCAAGGAACCTTTGTAGGACTAGGACCAAAGATAAGGTGAGCTCCCAAACTAGACTGATTGGCTAGAAGGACTCACTGTAAGACAAAAGAAATGATAGCATGACTAGGTTCAATGAAAAATTTCATTGAAGCAATGTTTTTTCCAAAGTGTGGAAAGTGGACCTATTCTAAATTTTTCAAAAGTAACTTTCCTAAGAGTTTGATCTAAAGGTAATATGTACTCCTAAGATGAAACTAAAATTTGGAACTAGGATCACTTTAGCTATTACTAAATGATACCCAAAGGATGCAAAATTGAGCAAATAATTTAGGTTTATGTTCAAGGATTACTATGAAATGATAGATTAGAAACTGGTATGACTGTGTGGACTATGACAGTGAATTCTATTTTTCTCATAATTAGACAATTACAGTTCAGAAAGGAAGATGCATCAAAAAATTATCAGATGTGATTCTTTGGGTCATATGCGGTTTTCTAACAAAATATGTCTTAGGTCTATATTAGGCAAATGTGACTCACTGTATGATATGCAACTCAAGATTTGGAAGATGGGACTAACTGGTAAACAAGTGTAGTTTTATGGTAACAGAGACTATTAACTGGTAAAATAAGGCTTAGTTTTATGACAAGGCATATGCATCATTCCAGACTGCAAATGCGACTCATGAGATTAGATGCATCATAGAGGGTTTCAAATGTGGTGTTCCAGTATCAGAGGTGTTAGCAGACTTGACAAATGTGACACTAGATATTAGATGTGGTGTTCTGGTAAGTAGATGTGACTCAAAATGACAAATGCATCTAACTATTAAACAGATTCGACTCAATTTTCTAATAAAGGATAGTTTTGATTTGTTTTGATAGATGTGACTGATTTTTTGATAAATGCAACTAAATGTTTGAAAAATAAGACCCAGTTTATCAATTGTAGTTTTCTAGTGAACAAATGTAGTATTCTGGTGAATGACAAAGTTGACTTAGTTTATTTCTTGATCAAATTTTGGAAAATAACAAACACAGAAAACATAGTATTTTAGTTTGGTTTCTACACAAACAATGTTAAATTTAGTAACAAACAAGTACAATCCTAGGCTAGCAATGACAATATTGGTTGAGTTCTCACTTGGGTTTCCCCAGCTATGCTTATTCAGAGTGGATGATTAGAAGCTTGACCCCACTAGCTCCCCTCCATGAAACTCACCTCTCTAGGGCAGCCAAGCTTTAGTACCAATGAAATTCCCATGGCATACTTTTCATCTCTACTAAGAACCATAAAAATGTGAGATGGCTTTAGAGGTCTACCCTCCTACACTAGCAGATAGAAGGATTTTGGATAATACAACAATGGTTTTTAATTCAGACACCGATTCACGTGGTTATGCATGAGGCAAGATACAACAATCTTTTTTGCATAACAAATATGCACCTATACTCCTAATCTTTCCAATAGGATTCACATTTGTATACTGATCAAGATTAGCTTGGCTAAAAATCTTTGTTGCTGATTTGAGTTGTCTTGGGGTGAGTACGTTTCCCCACCAAGATAGGCCTAGTTCTAGAGTCAATAACTATTTCTTATACACCCAAGATCGCACAAGTGTGCAAGGGGAGAGGATACTTTAATTATTTAATTAGGTAATAAACATATTATGTGCACACACCAAACATAGTAGATAGTTGTTAATTTTAAGCCCAAATGACAATTATCTAATCCACTCAGACAATCTATTTCGAAATAGCCTTCGACACACTTCCTGCAAAAGAATTCATCAATAGATTTAAATTTTTCTTCATCGATCATCTTCCAAAAAGGGTTCAAAAACTTGTATTCTACATAACTTCCTACAAACACTATGTTAACTCCTCAAAACACATGTTGTACATTTGAAATTAGTCGTAATGAAAACTACAATAAAAAATTGAAATTTGGAATTTTGACTTAGAAATACCAGCCAGATGCATTATGCATTATCATGGATGTGTCACGTAAGGCCATAGATGCATTTTAGATACTTAGATGCATAGTATTAATTATCATATATGGCTTGTAATGTCAATTGTGTCAGACTATATGATACCTTCAAAATGGAATAAAATTTCTATAGATTTTTGTGAAGAGAATTTCTTCACGTCGGGTTCACCAATGTAACACATGAAAACAAGAAAGATCAAAGAAAACACATTTATAATTAAATATAAAGTAAACTAACCTAAACAACAGAGAACAATGTAAATATAAAAGTGCAAATAATAGAACCATCTCACCGAATATCTACACAATTCCATGCATGACCTTGATTGTCCTTCTGTATTTTCTCCTTTGATTATAATTTCCCTCAAATTTCTCTGTGCAAGTATAGCCTATGATAGTGATTTATCAAAACATCAAAGATTCATATAATAGATTGCTTCTAAAAGTCATAAAATTTTGGGAGGAGCTACAATGATGAAGGTCAAGTCAATTTATAGAAAATTGATTGTTTGAATGACAGGATCACATTGAAAGATAGATGAATGATTTAGATTAAAATATTTGGCATGCATTGAGATTAGTGTCAATAGTGACGTGAGTGATAAAACATGAAAGGTGGGAAATAAGATTAAATAATAATTTAATCTTTAATTGAAAGTATTTGAAAATTAGAAGAATAATAATCACATGTAAAGATGAGGATTAGAATGGAGGAAATAGTTTGTTTGAATGCACAAATGAATTAATTAATTAAATAAAGCTATTTAATTAATAAATTTGTGCACACAGAAGAATTAAAACAAGATAACTGGCTGATTAAATTAGGAAGTCTCTTTGTTAGAAATAGAAAAATATTAGATCAGGAGATAACGAACTGATTTAATTAAATGTCAAGTGGTGATTAAATAATTAGATAACTAAGTGATTACCTAATTATAGATGAATATGCCAGGAACAATTATTTTCATGAATTAAATGATTATTTAATTCAACATTCAAATTTTAGAAGATTAAATTAAATGAATTAAGATTTATTTAATTGACTGGAGAAAAGGTTAACGAATAATTAAATAATTAAATAATTATTTAATTATAGTTTAAAATGTGACATAAGATAAATTAAATAAGAATTATTTAATTTTAGAAAGAGGATAAAATGAATAAGCGGCATAATTAAATAAGTGTCATTTATTTAATTAATCAGGATTGAATAATGATAAAAAATGAATTAACTAAATAATTAAAGTTATTTAATTAATAGAAGAATAAAGGTTAAAATGAATGAATGAATTAAATAATGTTATTTAATTAATAGATGAGAAAGTACTTTAGAAAAGAATTAAATAATTAACATTATTTAATCAAGATAATGAAGGTAGGAATTATGAAGAAATTGAAGTCGCAAGCCTAGACCAAATTTCAGTGTCTACATGAATATCCTTTTCATAGTTGTAACATGTGTTTCTTTAGGTTTTTCTTGAAATCTGGCAACCAAACATATTGCATACATGATATATGGTCTAGTAGCAATAAGATATAATAGTCAATTGATCATAGATCTCTACATGCTCTAATCAACTTTAGGAGAATCATCATCTTTACTCAGTTTGCATCTAGTCACCATAGGAGTACACATTGATTTGGAGTTGTCCATTCCAAACTTCATTAGAAATTATTTAGCATACTTAGATTGTGAAATGAATATTCCTTTATCTATTTGATTCACTTGAAGTCCAAGAAAGAAATTCAACTCATCAATCATAGACATTTCAAAATATTTTTTGTATCTCTTCTACAAATTTCTTACACATACCCTCATTTCCTCTAAAGATAATATCATCAACATACACAACTACTATCAAAATTTTGTTTCCTTCAACTTTGAAATAGAGATTACTATCTACAGAGCCTTTGTTGAGCCTTTGTTGTGTCAAATACTTGTCCAGCCTTGCATACCATGCTCTAGGAGCTTGTTTAAGTCCACACAATTCCTTTTTCAACTTATAGACCATGTCTAGTTTAATTGATAATTGAAATCCCTCTTTTTGTTCCTTGTAGACTTCCTCCTCTAATTCTCCATTCAGGAATGCAGACTTAACATCCATTTGGTATACCTTGAAATCTTTGTGTGTAGAAAATGCCAAAAACATCTGAATAGCCTCCATTCTTGCCACCGGAGCAAATGTCTCCTCAAAGTCTATTCCTTCAACCTATGAATAACTATTGCACACAAGCCTTTCTTTTTTTCTTACTACTTCCCCATTCTCTTTTAGCTTATTCCTAAATACCCACTTTGTACCAATTGCATTCATGTTTACCGGTCTAGGAACCAGTTCGCATGTTTAATTTTTCCCTATCTACTACAATTCCTCTTTCATTGCTCTAACCCAATTTTCATCTTTGCATGCTTCACACACTGATTTAGGTTCTATCTTGGAAATTAAACACAAGTTTACCTTAGCCACTACCACTTTGCCTCTTGTCTTTACACCTTCACTTTTGTCTCCAATTACCTATTCTTCCAAATGACTTTTTTGTACATATTTTGGAGTCTTAGGAGAAGGTTTTAGAGCTTCTTCTTTTTCAATCTCTTCCTCTTCTTCCTTATTCTCTTCTTGTACTTGTCTGTAGATAGGTTCATTTGGTTCAACTTCACTTATCTCAATTGATCTATGCATATCTTCATCAACTTTTACATGTTGTCAATCTTTTATTGAAGCATCTATAAGGTTTGTTTTTGGTTGAATATCCAAGGAAACTACCTTCATCACATCTTGCATCAAAATTTCCAAGGTTCTCATAATCTCTTTTAATATAGAATCTACTTCCAAACACCTAAAAGTACTTAACGGTATGAATTTTTCTAGTCTGTAGTTTATAAGGAGTCTTTGTGTTGTTACCTTTGATCTAAACTCTGTCAAGAATATAAACTATTGTGTGGATTGATTCCCTCTAGTATACATCAAGTAAATTTTCCTCTTTCATCATAGTCCTTGCAACTTCTTGAATAGTTTGGTTCTTCCTCTCAACAACTCCATTATGCTAAGAAGTTATAGGTGCAGAAAAATGCCTCTTTATACCATGCTCTTCACAAAATATATTAAACTCATTAGAGGTGATTTCTCCACCTCTGTCAGACCTTAAAAATTTATTTTTAGGTTCACTTCATTCTCTACCATAGCCTTGAACATTTTGAATCTATCTAGAGCTTGAGCTTTCTCCCTAAGAAAAGTAACCCATGTCATTCTAGAATAATCATCAATAAAAAGCATGAAATACCTGTCACCATTAAGACTTCATGTTCTTTTCTGAATCAATTCCAACATTCTAGTAGTTTATTGTTCTTTTCCTTTAAAGCCGCATTTAGTTTGTTTTCCTAATTGACAACTTCTGCAAACAGTATTGATAGGATTTGTGATTTTAGGAAAATCCCTAACATCTTCTCTTGAACTGATCCTAATCAGATTGTCAAAGTTTAGATGCCCCATCCTTTGGTGCCATAGCCAACTTTCATTAACTTGAGATACAAAACACTATCCATCAACACCCTTAAGCTAATAAATGTTTCCATATGTTCTTTCTGCAACTACCATAGTTTTAGACCCTTTTTTGATCTCACAAACATTATCTTGAAACACAAGCTTAAATCCTTTGCTACACATTTGTCCAACACTCAAGAGATTATGCCTTAAGCCCTTAACATAATAGACATCACTAGTACTATGTTTTCCATCAAAACTAATTATTCCTTTTCTAACAATTTTTGTACTAGAATCATATCCAAACATCCTCCATCATACTTTTCAAGTTTAGTGAACTTAATTTTGTCTCCAATCATGTGATTTGAGCAGCCACTGTCAATTACCCAATAGTCTTCATCTTTTCTAGTATGAAAGGAATTGACCATAGTACCTTCCATCTCTTCTTTCTTGTTTTCTAGACCACTTTCCCTTGCACATCTTCCATGGTTAGTAGACACTGATTTATTTTCTAAAGCTAGAAACAATCATTCATCATTAGAAATTCCAACATCTTCTCTCACATGGTACAATTTCTTATACTTTTTGTCCTTTTTGTCTCTATTATCTCTACTCTTCTTGTGAATGGCTCTATTTGGACATCTTGAATCATAATGGCCAATATTTCCACAACTTCAACATTTAAAAGGTAACATACCTTTGTACTTACCAGTACCTTTCTTCAAATTCCTTGTAAAATTTGTGTCCAACTCTTCTAGACTATCACCATCCAGATCATCTTTTGTCTTTGTAGATTTGAATGTTGATTCCATTTTCTCCTTTTCTTTTCCAAATTTCCTCATTTCAAATATGGTCAAGGTGCCAAATAGCTATTCTTTAGTAAAATTCTTCAGATCATATACTTCCTGAATGGCAGAGACCTTATCACTATAGCTCTCTGGTAGGGTCATAAGAATCTTCTCCATTACATCTTCATTTGTGAGAGTACCACCTTTATTTTTTAATCATTTACTGCAATATGAACCCTCTGAAAAATATCTTGCAATGTCTCACCTTCTTCCATTTTCACATTCTCATATCTACTCTTAACTGTTAACTTCTTTGATGAATTCACTCTATCATTTCCTTCATATATATCTTTAAACTTTTCCCAAAATTCATAAGTAGTGTGTAATGAAATAACTTTTGTCAACTCAATATTAGATAAAGCGTTATAGATTACATACCTTGCTTTTTCATTTTCTTCATAAGTAAAAATATCATATGTACAAGAAGGATTGCTTGTTGGCTCAACATATTTTGTCTCAATAGCCTTCCAAGTCTTGTAGCCAAGGGATATTAGGTAACCTCTCATCTAAACTTTCTACAAATTGTAATAAGATCCATCAGACAACTAAACAGGGGGTGAATTATTTGTCACTAATCACATTCCAAAATCCTAAAAAATTATTAAAACCACATCCACTTTAATTTTTTATTAAGTATAAGCATGAAGTGCACATAATAGAAAACAATATCAACACAAGAAACACTATATTTATGTAGAAAACCCAATAAGGGAAAAACCATGATGAGGATTAACTCACAATATAGAGTAATTGCAAAAATGTTTACAAAGAGGCTCACTTCCCAAGATAGGAATCACTATCCAAATAGGACTCACTATCTAAAAGGGAGGCTCACTACCTATAGATATACAAAGATAACAAAAAATCCACCACAACAAATTACACACATCTGCTTCTTTGATCAGACAATTACAGACATCCTCGGCTCACTGCCTTTAGGAGTCTAACACATTGAACTATTATTGCCTCATTTAAATTTTTCACAACTATGTTACTTTTCAAACTTATGGCATCATCCAATCCTTAACATCTTGTCTTGTATTTATATCATCTTCAACCTTAGACACTTTCTCCAAGGGTGGTGATAGGGATAGGGTTGGAGTGAGACAATCACAATCTCAATGCTCTGAGTCCTTGCCTTGAGAAATCCTAAGGTGTCACTTCATACACCATTCAATTTGTAGGTCCTCTACTAGTTTAGGTACCCCTGGTTTATTGCCAACCCTGCTATCATCTCTAATTTGCTGCTACTAATCAGTTCTTGGTGTTTTTCCTCACTTACTACATCTAGCCCTTAATCCTTTTAAAGACTAGTCAAACCTCCAATTCCTCTTGACTTACTTGTAGGGGTGTGCATAGGATTCTCTGGTTTCAAAACCATAAAGGAAGGGTTATTTTTTAACCTCCATGTTGTGATCCTCCATCGCTATCACAAAATCTCTGTTTTTGGGTCTTGGGAAGGGCTCAAGGATTGAGCCCCTATTAGGCCTCCTCAAACAAGAAAAATGCTTGTAACTTCTCTCCTTTTTGAGATTGTGCCAAGATCCCTTCTAACACTCTAGTCCTTTTCCCAAGATCCTTCAATTTTTTAGGGTTTGGAGCCCTCTCTAGCCGTACACTGGCATAACACAGAATGTGCAAGAAACTAGGGTTTTTTAAGAGCATTTTCTAGACTGTTTTCTTTTTCTAGCCTCCATTGGGTCTGACAAGGATTCCACCTCTCCTGCCAACCTTCTTGGGACCTCCTACAACTAGTACACACCCTGCAGTGTTACAACTTTGCCACCCCTGCCACGTTAGGGCTTTGCCATTTGCTGTCCTCCCAATCCGGGTATTAACAACTCGCCTAGGGTAAGACTTTGGCCATGGTTCCAAAACTCACAAAGACTCCTAAAAATACTATATACATAATGAAGGAGTTTAGCCACCTTCCCATCATTCCCATACTTCTTGGTATGGTGGGAGTGTAAGCTAAAACTCCATTCTTATTAATTTACCAGTCAAAATAGAAATAAAGAATGAAACACATAATTTACAAATGGAAGAAAGTGATGGAAACACTAACTAAAATGCCTCAAGAAATGATTCACAAGGCTTCTTTACATTCTAACTAACAAACAAAAGTCTTGTTCAATCCATTGAGATTGCTGTCACGCAATCAAGAACAAAAAACAAATTTTTCAACACCAAAAATCACTGTTTCTTTTATTGTTTTCTGAAAATTGCCAACATCCAAATCTTCTAACCTCCTTCAATGGTCAAGAAATCACTTTTACAATTCTTTTGAAATGGTTAGGTTTCCTTCTCCAAACCTAAGAACGGCCAAAAGCATCATGTTATAAAACATAGTGTGTTTTTCAATTTTTACAAAAACTTAGGAATCAACCACTAAAAAGGATTCCCACTTATTCAACTTTCAACCTAAGAAACAAAAGGTACTCAAACAAAATTAATATGGTGTTAAATACCTTTCCCAACAAAATAAAATTTGATTTTAAAACAAAACTTCAAAATCTAGTTGCACTTTGGCAGGTGCTCCTGCACCATTCTCCCCCTCTCAGCACAAAGATCAAGGAACTTGAGGTGGTATCAATGATAGATCAATGAATATAATTTTAAAATCAGCTTCCTCAACCCAAGTAGCCTCAAATTCATGTTTGGTCCTCCACTTGACAAGGTGCTCCATGTATACCTTATGTCTTGTAGCTTTCTTCACCCTAGATTCCAAGACCTTCTCTGCCTAAGGCTTCTCATGATTAGGAAGGGGTATATTACTGATATCCTTAAAGATTTCTTGACTGTTCTGAGCTTCATCACTGACTGTCCCCTTGTACCTGATCAAATCAGCAACATTAAAGACTGGAGATATGCCCAAATCTAATGAGAGCTCTACCTTGTATGCATTCTTCCCATACTTGGCTAACACCTTGCATGGTCCTACTCTTTTCATCTGCATTTTGGTTGAAATTCCCTTCTACAACCTTGATTTGTTAAGATGAACCATAACATAATCACCTACTGCAAACTGCACATCTCTCCTTGACACATCAACTTTATCTTTCAATTTTTGTGTTGCTGATGTAATTGTCTTCTTAACCTGCTCATGAATCTCCTTCATGGTCTGAGTGAAGTCTTCTGCATTTCCACTCCTATTCTCCTAAGATCCAAGGTCTCTAAGTTCACAAACTCCTCTTGGGTGCATCCCATACACATTTTCAAATGGACTTTTCCTTGTAGTTCTATTAACACTATCATTGTAGGCATATTCAGCTTGAGAAATCACCATATCCTAGGTCTGTCCATATTATTTAGTCAAGCACCTAAATAGGTTACCTAACACTCTGTTAACCACCTCTGTTTGACAATCGGTCTGAGGATGGTAAGCTGATCCAAATGATAGATTGGTTCCCAATCTGCTCCATAATATTTTCCAAAAATGGCTCATGAATTTCACATCCCTGTCGGATACAATGCTCAATGGCAATCCATGGATTCTTACTATCTCCCTGAAGAAAAGATGGGCTATGTAACTTGCATCATGGGTGGTTTCGCAAGGAATGAAGTGACTCATCTTGCTGAATCTATCCACAACTACATAAATACTGTCAAAACCAGTTTTGGTCTTAGGAAGACCTACCACAATATCCATTCTCACACACTCCCATGGTTTATTACGAATAGGCAGGGGCTGATACAAACTAGCATTGCTAGCTCCCCCTTTGGATGTCATGCAAAAAACACACTATTCTACAAATTTTCTGACATCTCTTGCTAACTTAGGCTAGTAATAGAACCTTTGAACTAGCTCTAAATTTTTGTTAATACCAAAATGCCCACTAAGACTGCCATTGTGTTTCTCTTGGATCAGATTTTCCCGCATTGATCCTCTTGGGACACATAATAGATTTCCCTTAAATAACAATCCATTTTGTAGAGTATACTCAACATATTGACTATGAAATTTATTTTCAAAATTTCAACATACCTTGTAGGCTTCTGAGAAATCTTCATCCTCACCATAGAGGTCTTTGAAACTCTCTAATTCAATGCTTTTAAGCTATATCTCCTACACTGTCAACATTCTCCTGCTTAATGCATCTGCTAATTTTTTTTGCTATCCCTTCTTATGCTTAATGGTAAATGTAAAGGCTTGGATTTACTCCATCCATTTCAAATTTCTATTGCTTAACTTCAGTTGGGTGTTGATGTAACTGAGTGCCTATTTATCTGTGAAGACCACAAACTCTTTGGGCAATAAATAATGCCTCCATTTCCTAAGGGACTGCACTAAAGCATAAAGTTCTAGATCATAGGTGGAGTATTTTTTCTTGGCTTCATTGAGTTTTTCACTAAAGAAGGCTACGGGCCTACCTTCTTGACTAAGTACTCCTATTGCTACTCCACTTGCATCACACTCAACTGTGAACAACTTATCAAAACTAGGCAATAACAAGATGGGTTGAGTTGCCACTTCTTGTTTCAATTTTTCAAACCCTATATTAGCTTCTTGAGTCCACTTAAACTTTGTTTTTAAACCACCCTTGATAGTATCTAAGACTGGTGCACATATGCCACTAAAATTCCTTATGAATTTCTATAGAACTGAGCTAAACCATGAAAACTTCTTACCTCTGTTGCTGTGGTTGGTGTAGGCTAGTTTAGGATGGCTTCCACCTTGCTTAGATCCATCTTCAACGTTCCTTGGGATACTACAAAGCCTAGATACACAAGATCTTGTTTGAAGAACTCACACTTTTCAAGGTTGATTGCTAACTGTTCTTCTTGCAGCCTTTTAAGTACCATCTCCACAGGTTTCAAATGTTCTTTTGTTGTCCTACTAAAAATCAGTATATCATCAAGGTAGACTACTACAAAAATCCCTAGGAAATCCTTAAGCACCTCATTAATTAGTCTCATGAACGTGCTAGGGGAATTTGAGAGGCCAAATGGCATCACTTTCCACTCATACAAACCATCATTTGTTTTAAAAGTTGTCTTCCATTCATCACCTTCCTTAATTTTTATTTGATGATACTCGCTCTTAAGATCCAACTTGGTGTAATACTGTGCTCCTCTAAGGAAATCCATTAAATCTTCAATTCTAGGTATTGGGAATCTATACCTAATGGTGATCCTATTAATTTATCTAGAATCAGTACAAATTCTCCACTTGCCTCCTTTCTTTGTTGCTAAAACAACTAGGACTACACAAGGGCTGATGCTCTTTTGAATTAGACCTTGATTCAACAATTCTTCCACTTGCCTAGCCACTTCAAGATTCTGATCTGGTGTGAGCTTGTATGCTACCTTGTTAGGTAATGAAGCTCCAGGTATGAAATCAATTTGATGGCTTATAACTCTCCTTGGTGGTAGAGTTGCAGGTGTTCCATCACTCACTATGCTCTTGTACTTTTCTAGCAGCCTTTGAACTATTTCTGGTATGACTATCTTCTGAGCCTTTTCTTCCTCTTTGGACTACATTAGGACCACATAACCTTCATTCCCTTGGTGTATATCCTTGATGAACTCTTTTCCACTACTCAACATAATGTTTGGAACCTTGGACTGTCCATCATCCTCAGTCAATGATTGCAGCTTGAAGGTTCTTCCATCCTTCTTGAATTCAATGGTGTTCTCCTTTCCATGATATATAGCACCTCTGTCATATTGCCATGGCCTGACAAGAAGAAGATGGCATGCATCCATGGGTAGTACATCACAAATCATCTTGTCTTTGTAGCCTCCAATTGAGAATTCCACTGTAACTTGCTCATTCACTAGAACACTCTACCCTTTATTTAGCCATGTGACCTTGTAGGGATTGGTATGAGGTACCTTCTATAATTTTAACTTAGTTACTATCTCCTCTAAGATTATATTATCTGTAGAACTAGAATCTACAATGACCTTGCATACCTTTCCAAATATCTTGCACCTGGCTCTAAACAAAGCTCCCCTTTGCTTGGGTTCTTCTTTGACTGGTTGTCTAATCAACACTTAATTAAACATCAGATTTTCACCTACTTCTGATTCTATATGATTGATCTCATGTGATTTGAAACGCATGGTGTCCTCTTGTGCATAGGCTACTCTCTTTTCATTGCTTGAAGAAGAAGCTTTCTCTGGGCACCTATAAGCTGTATGACCTAGCTGATTGCAGTGATAACACTTCATGGTGGCAAAGTAAGAGTTACTTCTACCTGCTCCTCTTCCTCTACTTGAACCTCCTTGGGGTCCTCTTCCTCTATTAAATCCTCCTCTTGATGATGTTTAACCTCCATGCTCAGTAAGCTTAGATTCACCTTGGCTTCTTTGATCACTACCTCTTCCTTGGTAACCTCCATGCTGTCCTCTTTGATCTCTGCCTCTTCCTCTACCCTTAGAGGACTAATCATGCTTTCTTTTATTCCTCTCTTCAATATTTATAGCCAGCTGATAACATTGGTGGACTGTCTTGGGACTCAAAAGAGCCATCTCTTCTTGAATGTTCCATTTTAAACCATTGAGGTACCTAGCCACTTTTAGGCTCTCATCCTTTGACACATTTTATCTCAAGCAAAGCTTCTGAAACTCTTCAGTGTAGGTGTTAACATCTTGATCTTTCTACCTTAAACTTTGCCTCTTGTTGTGAAGTTGGATCTCATAATCATCTGGCATATATGCTTCCTTTACCTTAGCAACCATTCCTTTCCAGGTTGATATGGGCTGCTTGCCTTCTTTCTCCCTTTCAGTCTGGAAAAATTTCCACCATGTCAAAGTTGATCCTCTCAACCTTGATTTTGCCACCTTCACCTTCTATGCTTCTATGACTCCATCACACTCAAAGTGATTCTCCATGCCTTCTATCCAATCCATGACTATGTTAGGTTCCATCTTTCCACTAAAAAGTTGTACGCCTTCAAGTGCTTTTCCACTCAAAGCTTTTAATGCCTTCAAGAAAGGCTCCTCCTTCAAAATACGGTTAGGTTCATGGGTCTTGTCTTCCTCTACAACCTCTTCTCCTTTTGGAATTCTTCCCTCAAACTGTGCACTCCTCACTGCTGCCTCAAGTTGGGCTATTCTTTCCCTCAACTGCTTATTGTCTTCCTCTTGCTCTTCAACCATCTTGGCCAGTTCTGCATTGGTCACCATGGTGGAAGAACCACTTGACTCTATGTCTGACATGCAAGATTTTTTTCCCAAATCTTTCACTGCTCTGATACCAATCTGATAGGGATAGGGTTAGATTGAGACAATCACAATCTCAATGCTCTGAGTCCTTGCCTTAAGAACTCCTAAGGTTTCACTTCATCCACCATTCAATCTGTAGGTCCTCTACTAGTTTAGGTACCCCTGGTTCATTGCCAACCCTGCTATGATCTCTAATTTGCTGCTACCAATTAGTTCTTGGTGTTTTTCCTCACTTACTCCATCTAGCCCTTAATCCTTTTTAAGACTAGTCAAACCTCCAATGCCTCCTAACTTACTTGCAGGGGTGTGCATAGGCTTCTCTGGTTTCAAAACCATCAAGGAAGGGTTATTGTTTAACCTCCATGTTGTGATCCTCCATCGCTATCACAAAATCTCTGTTTTTGGGTCTTGGGTAGGGCTACAAGGATTGAGCCCCTATTAGGCCTCCTCAAACAAGAAAAATGCTTGTAACTTCTCTCCTTTTTGAGATTGTGCCAAGCTCCCTTCTGACACTCTGGTCCTTTTCCCAAGATCCTTCAAATTTTTAGGGTTTGGAGCCCTCTCTGGCCGTACACTGGCATAACACAAAATGTGCAAGAAACTAGGGTTTTTTAGGAGCATTTTCTGGACTGTTTTCTTTTTCCAACCTCCATTGGGTCTGACAAGGATTCTACCTCTCCTTCCAACCTTCTTGGGACCTCTTGCAACTAGTATACACCCTGCAGTGTTACAACTTTGCCACCCTTGCCATGTTAGGGCTTTGCCATTTACTATCTTCCCAAGTCGAGTATCAAAAACTCGCCTAGGGTAAGACTTTGGCCATGGTTCCAGATCTCACAAAAGACTCCTATAGCTACTATATACACAATGAAGGAGTTTAGCCACCTTCCCATCATTCACATACTTCTTGGTATGGTGGGAGTGTAAGCTAAAACTCCATTCTTATTAATTTACCAGTCAAAACAGAAATAAAGAATGAAACACATAATTTACAAATGGAAGAAAGTGATAAAAACACTAACTAAAATGCCTCAAGAAATGATTCAAAAGGCTTATTTACATGCTAACTAACAAACAAAAGTCTTTTTCAATCCATTGAGGTTGCTGTCACAGTCAAGAATAGAAAATAGATTTTTCAACACCAAAAATCACTGTTTCTTTTATTAATTTCTGAAAAAGTTGCCAACATCCAAATCTTCTAACCTCCTTCAAAGGTAAATAAATAACTTTTACAATGCTTTTGAAATGGTTAGGTTTCCTTCTCCAAGCCTAAGAATGTCCAAAAGCATCATGTTATAAAACACATTGTGTTTTTAAATTTTTACAAAAACTTAGGAATCAACCACTAAAAAGGATTCCCACTTATTCAACTTTCAACCCAAGAAATGAAAGGTCCTCAAACACAATCAATATGGTGTTAAATACCTTTCCAAACAAAATAAAAATTGATTTTAAAACAAAACTTCAAAATCTACTTGCACTTTGGCAGGTGCTCCTGCACCAGGTGGCCATACACTCTTCAATTTACAAATTGAAATTAGGTCAGAAACTCAACATTCTTGTGGTGGATAGGAATGAGATCGGACCAAACCAACACTTAACCAAGACCCAAAACAACATCTTGAATCAATCACATGCTTCCTTATTTGACACTTATCATTTGCATGACGTGTAAACACAAGGTCGTCCAAACCTAATGAAAACACCAATGAAATTTGAAGTACATGCTTCCACTAAAAGAAGACAACATGAAGACCACATAACACACTTCACCATATACTAGAACACAACTTAGATACCTTCAGATTCATCCACAACTAATGCAACAAAACTTCATACACATAACACTTCCCATTAGTCCATTTGAACTACACAAACACACATAGTAACTCTGAAACTAGTCTTTCAGAGCACCAAACCACAAGTACCTTTGATAGAACAAAAATAACACCATTACAAGCCATATACCAGATCTACAAGACATAAAAAAAATCAACAGAGGACTATGGAGCATATACATTTCTCCCAGTCCATAGAAAAACTACTCTACCAGACCAGTTCACATACCGGTGAACACAACTTTCACTCTTCATCAAATCGGAAGCTATAAACCAAGATATATCACCTAATGATGCCCATAAACAAAAATTCATATCCACACAACCATAGGATCAACATAGAAGAAATGTAGGGCACATAATGGATCACATTCTAAACAAACACAACTTTGTCTTCATTATTTATTAATTTTCTCAAAAGCACTTGGTAACTCATCATATCAACACACCTACAACACCATAAAGATAGCTCCATGTACTCAAAACATCTCGTTAGTATCTCAACTATACATGCACAACCTACAATCATTTGATTCTATTCTTTGAAACAATCCATACTGCGTTGACATCAATTCCAACATCAATAACAACACCACCATTCTCATTCATATTTTCAACACTATTACTCAGGATCATTTCAATGATGAGCAATGAGTGATGAGCATTTTTTTTCATTAAAATTTAATCCCATCATAGAAATATTTTGGTGTTCATGTTTCACTTCAGTGACATAAGATGGATATTATTGTCCTTTGCATTATGGTAACCTCTTGTATTGCTGAAGTATTTGTGCTTAAGAAAATCATTTCAATGAAGCGCGATGGCTCTTAAGTCTCCTTTGTATGGTGTCATCCATTTGCATCATAGAAAATAATTTATCACTCAATTCATTTAAAATGATGAGAGATAGTAAGGTAAATAATAGTGGGCTACAATTGTGCCACCTATTGATATTTGGTGCCATCGCTCATATCTCCCATCACCAAAAGAACTCTCACTTCCAAATCAACTACGACAATGAGCAATGGACTAAGGAAAGTTCTTTATATCACAAGGAACTTATCTTTGCCAAATTATAAGTGTATCTTTGAAACAGTTTAGTGAAAAGTGATGGAGATGAGCGAATATGCTTGTGAATATTCATTCCATCAAAAAATTTCTCATCAATGCCAAAGTATGGGGCTAACCCTGAAACTTTACCATGATGAGCAATGGTTTTCCAAAGCACTATTATGGAATGTGGGTGGTTACATGGCAACTTCCTAGTTTAAAGAAGCTAAGGTAGCGGAAGAACTTCCTACACTAATCTTTAGAGGAGAATAATGCAAAACTTTTACAGATCTTTAATAGTTACATAAACTTAAACAAAAATAAACATAAAAATAATGCATACCATGAAACAGTGATTTACATGGGGAAAACCCTTTCGGGAGAAAAACCCCACACTCCAAAATCTACCCAATGTATTATTTAACAAATCATAAAGATTACAATATACTTGTAAGAAAGCTTCTCACAAGAGTATCACTACTCAGAGAACAAGAGGCAACATGAGTGCTAACAGACTCTCAGAATACCTCACAATATCTCTCTATCACAACTATAATACAATTCCCTCATAAAATAGGGTTACATTCTAGGGAAAGATAGGCCAAGAAAATATCCACCATTAGATCTAAAACCTAATAATTAATGGTATAGATTTACAATGTATCAATTATCTAATGCATGTCTATCATTTTAGTTGTTTCTTGAAAAAGTTAATAAAAATTTGGTTGCATGCATCCCACTCTCCCACTGCTATGCCATTCTATACACCTACTCGAGTAACTAGGAAATATATATATAAATATATATACATCCTATCAACAAAAAAAAAAAATAATTGCAAGGTTGAGAGACATTTTACCAAAAAATGTCCCACTTTTTGAACACCTTGCAAGAGCCATGGGAGGGAGTAAACATTGTCTCTTAATTACTAGGGGCCAAGAGGCCCATAGTCTCTGAACACCATCTGAACTTCTCTATGTTCAAAGGCTTAGCTAAAAAATCAACAACATTCACCAAAGTCTCTACCTTAACTAGCTTCAACTTTCCATCTTCGACCATATCTCAAAGAAAATGATACTGTACATCAATGTGGTTGTTTGTGACATGAAATATCGGGTTCTTGGATAGACATATCACACTATGATTATCACAATAAATTGTCACTTCACCTTATTTTATTCCAATATCTGAACACAGTCTCTGAAGCCAAATGGCCTCTTTACAAGCAAGAGTAGCTTCCATATACTCTACTTTAGTAGTGGACAAAGCAACCACAACCTGTCGCTTACTCATCCAATTGATTGCACCATTGAATAATGTAAACACATAAGTATTGGTGGATCTTCTTCTATTAACATCACTTGACCAATCCAAATCCACATAACCATGAATATCAAGGGAAATCTCATCTTTAGGAATAATCTAAAGTGCTATGAAAATATTTGAAGACCTTTTTAACTGCATCTAAATGAACTCTACTAGGATTAGACAGATATATGGAAAGAACTCCCACTACTTGGGCAATATTTGGTCTAGTACAAACCATAACATATATCAAACTTCCAACCGCACCTTGGTAAGGCACTATACTCATCTCTTCCATCTTTAATGGAGATGTTGGACTATTTGAAATAGATAAATTTATTCCAACAAAAAGGGGAACACATAATGGTCTACAATCCTACATGTTAAATCTCTATAAAATTTAATTGACATACTTACTTTGGCCAAGCCATAGCTTTCTATTCACTCTATCTCTTTTAATTTTCATCCCAAGAATGTGCCTAGCCTCACCGAGATCTTTCATTTCAAATTTAGTAGCAAATTGAGATTTTAGTTCTGAAGGCATACCTTTATAATGTAATAAACAATAAAGATCACCATCAGTTTTATAATAAACAAAATGATTTGATTTAGAATGCTCAAATCCCAAACTCAACACATATGTATCAAATTTCTAGTAGCACATCCTAGGACACTATTTTATGCCATATAAATATTTCTTCAATTTGCAAATCAACTTAATTTTACCTTTCACCATGTAGTGCTCTGGCTATTTCATATAAATATCCTCCTCCAAGTCATCATGAAGGAAAGTAGTTTTCAGATCCATTTTCTCAAACTCTAAATCATAAGCAACAACAATAGCATGCATAAATATAATTGATGTAATTTTTGCAATAGGAGAGAATATCTCACCATAATCAACATCCTCAACTTGAGAGTAACCTTTTGCAACCAACCTTGCTTGGTACTTCTCAATACCTCCATCTGAACCAATATTTTTCTTGAATACCCATTTGCAACAAACAAGTTTATTTGCTTTAGTCAATGGTACAATATCTCATGTATCATTATTTTTTCAAAGATGACATTTCTTCATCCATAGTAATCTTCTAGGGCTCTGCATCATTCATACCTAATTCCTCTTCTACTGATATGATTTCATCCATGTTAGTATTCAAAGAAAAAATACATCTCCAATCATCAAGTGTATACCATTCAGGTGGTTGTCTATTCCATGTAGACCTACAAACAAGTTGATTTGGAGGTTCTTCCTCCTCTTCTAAAGACCTAGAGATAAATGTGCTCTCCTCAACTTCTTGTCTATCCTTGGGCCTCAATTCAAATTTCTCAGGTGTAGAAGGAAATTGAATCACATCTTCCTATTTAATTTCTTCTAGCTACAATGTAACTAAATAAGAGTTATTTTCCCTAAAAATGATACTTCTACTATATATTGCTTTTTGTGTAACAAGTTCCCAAAGCTTGTATCCTTTCACTCCATCACTATATTCAATGAAGATACATTTCATAGCCTTATTATCCAAATTTGTTCTCTTCTCTTTTGGCACATGTGCATATGCCTTGTAACCAAAAGCTCTAAGATGTCTTAATGGAGGCTTGCAACCCAACCATGCCTCTATAGGCATCTTATCAACAAGAGCTAATGTAGGATACATGTTAATCAGGTAACAGGTAGTGGTAACACCTTCATCCCAAAACCTTTATTCGAGGCCATCACCACTCAACATACTTGTAGGCTTCTCCATCAATGTCATGTCCATTCTATTGTAGAGAATGCAAAGTTGTCTTTTGTCTATGAATACCATGTGCAATATTTACAAAATCTATCAAAATCATTAGAGAAAAATTCACTACTAGTATCAGTCCTCAAACATTTTATTTTTTTTCCAGTCTACAACTCAACCATTGCTTTAAATTCTTTAAATTAACTAAAAACTTCATATTTACTCTTTAGAAAATATACCCATTTCCTACTATAATCATCAATAAATGAAACATCATATGTGGATTTACCAATCGAAGGAACATCTATAGGACCAAACACATTAGAATGAATAAGATCCAATAAACCACAAGATTTAGGAAAAATCGAGTAAAATTGAATGTGGTTTTTTTTTCCATAAATTCAAAGCTCAAAAAAATCAAATCCAATATTACAATTAGATAAACCTTCAATAAGGTTTTTATTTTTCAAGGTCCTTAGACCCTTTTCTCCAAGGTGGCCAAGTCTCTGATTCCATAACATAGTTTTCTCTACATGTAACTTTGTCTCAAAAGAAAGAGCACCCTTGGGTACCCAAATGCCATGGCCATCTACTGAAGGTGAAACCCTCACTTCTTCCACATACTTTCTTTTCATAGAAGTACTATTGTACTCAACAATGCATGCATCAAGCTTATACAGTGTGCCATATCTAACACCTCTAGCAATCACCATAACACCACTAACCATCTTGCATCCTGCATCAAAAAATGTTTCCTGCACACCTGCATCTATTGGTTTGCTCATAGATACAAATTTCATGCTAAACAAGGGATATGCAACACACCATTAATCATTTTTATTCTACTATCACGAAACCTAATTTTAACTTTACCACAAAAAAAGATGTCAAAATTAGAATCATCACCTTAGTACACGTTACCTCTTTCAAATTCTTCATATTTATAAAACCAATCTCTATTAAAGATCATATGGAAAGATTCACCTGATTCAATTAACCATGCATCACTACCTACACGAGTTGTCAAAGCTACAATGAGTGCATCGCCATCTTCCTTCTTAGACTAAAAATAAAAATCAAATTTCTTCATTTTCTTCTTCTTTTCTTCTTTGCATTCCTTACGAACATGTCCAAGCCTACCATAGTTCCAACAAATAACTTTGGACATTCTAGGAGATTTAGATCTCCCCCTTGACTTGGATTTGTCATGCTTGTCATTTTTCTTACATTTTTCCTTATGTCTTCCATGAACATTTAGGGCATCCTTTACAGTGATGGATACCTTCCTCCTCATCTCTTCAGAAAGCAAAGAACCCACAACATCTTTAGTTTTCAAAATAATAGTACTCCCAATTGCCATAACAAGAGAATCCCATGAATAAGGAAAAGAAGAAAGCAAGACCTGACATTTCCCCTCCTCATCCATTTTGACAAGTGAAATGATGCCAATTGAGCCACCAAAATATTGAATGGTTCTAGGTGGTTTCCAATTCTTCCACCCTCTTCCATTCTCAAGGAATACAATTTCTTCCTCAAGAAAATCTTGTTCACTAAAGATTTGGCCTAATACATCTCACCATGCTTCTTCCACAGTTTCTATGTAGAGGTCTCCTCATGGACATTAATTAGAACAAAGTATGTCAAACATAATTTAATTAGACCCTTGGATTTACAATCTATAACATCATATGGAGTAGCCTAAGTAGGATTTGTAGGCCTTGAAACATTCTCATCAATAGCATCCCATAGATCTTGATCTATCAACAGATCCTCTATCTTCATCTTCCAAATTTCAAAATTATTTCCAAAAAAATTCTCCACCTCTATTCTCCCTAAGGAACTTGCCATCTGGAAAATCTCGTATTAAGATCACAAAGTTTCTTCTACACAAGCTCCCACTCAAACCTAGATTAGTCCAAAAAACCAAACTACCCACAACTAAAACTAAGTGTGATTAGGCTCTAATACCACTTGTAAGGAAGCTAAGGTAGCGAAACAACTTCCTATACTAATCTTGAGAGGATAATAATGAAAAATTTTTATAGGTATTTAATAATTATACAAAATTAAATAGAAATAAACATAAATATCATGCATACCATGAAACAATGATTTACTTGGGGAAAACCCTTTCGTGAGAAAAACCCCACTCCAAAATCCTCCCAATATATTATTTATCAAATCATAAAGATTACAATATACTTGCACAGCAAGCTTCTCATAGGAGTATCACCACTCAGAGATCAAGATACAACACGACTGCTAATAAACTCTAAAAATACATCACTTCCTTTCTCTACCACAACCGTAATATAATGCCATCATAAAATAGTGTTACATTCTATGGAAAGATAGGACAAGAAAATATCCACAATTAGATATAAAAACTAATAATTAATGGTCTATATTTCTAATGTATCATTAATCTAATGTATGTTAGCCATTTTAGTAGTTTCTTGAATATGTTAACAAAAAATTGTTTACATGCATGCCACTTTCCCCCCTCCCCTTATGCCATTGTATACACTTATCAATGTAACTAGGAAATCTATATACATCCTATCAACAATAAATTGTTATATAATTGCAAGGTTGAGACACATATTCCCAACACCTAGGGCTTCATCATTTTTTTAAAGCACACCTGTCAAAGAAAAAAGTGAAGGTCAAGGATAGCCATAGATGATGTTTTAAATAAATAGGATCGACAACAATAATTCAAACCTAAATGACTACTTGTCAATTAGCTCACATGGGCTATCTTTTAGACATTAATGGAGAAGACACTCAATTTCTAAGCCATAAAGAGAGTTGTTAATCATTCTCTTCCACAATTGTAATCATTAAGACCTAAAGAATTGGTCAAGTTTAGAAGAAAAGAGAAGATGAGCTCTAGACTTTTGATTATGCCTCTTATATTGCTGATTGACTCCATGAGGATTTGATAAAATTGAAATATACAAAACCTCCATTGTCTTGCATACATTATTCCTTGTTGATGCATGTACTATTATGGAGAGGTAGAAAGGTATAGAGGAATTTAATGAAGTTAAGAGAAAGTGATAATATGGACAATGAGTTGCCTATACAAATGTGGACACATATTTGGGATGTGCACTTTCTATATTCTAACTATACTACATTTTGAAATGGTTTCAAGTTTGGTGTAATGGAGTAGCTAGGGTTAAAGCCCATATATAGAATATCAAGGGGTGTGAAAGAAATCTTGAGGCCCTTGGGATATGAGCAAGACACTACACAAAATTTCAATTGGGGAGATTGGTACTTACAAACTGGGTATACTACCATCAGGATTTACGGATCCCCACTACCACCCCACCAATTTCCTATGTATGTGTTTGATAGGCAATAATTTATGGAAATATTATGGTAGTTAGATGTCATGGAAAAAGAACATTTTAGAAATTAAAGGAAGGCATCTTTGATAAACCCCAATTGTGGATTTGCATATTTTACATGCACATCAATGGAGGGAATTGAGAGGTTTGGTTCTCTCTTAAACAACTACAAGATGAAACAAGATATCAGAAGATATTGGGATCTTGAGGGGGTTATTAATGCAAAAGGAAGAGCAAGAGGATTGGCAAGCAAACAACATCAGTTTCTGTAACAAGAAAATTTAATAAAAAACTTGTCTTCTAATGTTGAAGTTGTAGAGAGGAAGAGTGCATGGAGAAAAATATGTGCCATTGCAGAAAATATTTTGAATGAAAACCTTTTTTATGTTAGTCCTTATTCTAAGGTATAGGATTTATATGTGCAAGCTAAAATGATGTTAGCAGATTATAAAGATAAAATTTTCTTTGGTTAAGTTTAACAACTAAAATAAAGGCTAATTCTCTTAAGGAGCATCATGATGCTCAAATAAGGAGCCAATTAGCTTAGTCCTTAGTTGAAGGCATTCATGTACAATCAAAGGAGATAGGTGAGCAACCTGTAGTCACCCCATTAGTGACTTATTCAACAAGTGAACAAGGAGGTGAGGCTTATGTTCCTGAGGAATTTGTAAAACATGTTCCAATGGAGGAGGAAGTGGATTAGATACTCCCATCCCTTGAGAAGGAGGATGCTTTAAATATTGTTTTTCTTGCTAGTAGGATAGTAAAATGGGAATATAATGAAGTAGAAGATGATGATGTTAGAATCAAAGCTTGTGATTATTTCACGAGTGATGATGCATTTTTCTAAACAAAGGAATTCAGATACTTTCTCATCCATTTAAGAAGATCTAACATAAAGAGAGGATTAGAAGAAGCAAAAGAAAAGGTTGTTCCCTCCTTACAAGAAGAAGCTAAGAAGGAAGAAGAGGGAAAGATAATAAAAGAAATTTCAGCTATAACACCACAAGAGACAATAGATCAAGTTAAAGGAAGTGGGATTTTATTATTGCTTGGGTGGGAGCTCTCGTCTACCATTTCATTGGATGTAATTAGGAAAGAACCCAATACTTCTATTTCTGAGGAAAATTTTGATAACAAGGTATTTGGCTAAGGTTTTAGCCCAAAGTTGTACACTCTTTCTATTTGGTCCAAGGCACCAAATACTAGGAAGCCTAAAGTAATAAAATATGTAGAGAAAGAAATTAGTGTTGTGATAAAGAGGGCTACTAAAATAACTGCCATTGCAACTACACAATTAACCATGCATGTTACTATGTTGAGTGCTGAAACAACTCAAATTACATAGGATAGGTATGAAAAGTTGCTTGATAAGTATAATAAGTTGATGGATGAGCATAACAAGGTGTTTTCTCCAGCATAGAAAGGTTTTCCTTCTCCCACAACTTCTAATTTGTTTTCCAAAGATAGAGATACCTTGTCACTAATAATTTAGAATTTGAAACAAGAAGTGTAAGTAGAGAAGGATAAGACTAAGAGAGCTAAAGAAGAAACTGCCAAGGTGGCAAATGATATCTTTGATGATGTTTTAAAGCATAGAGTTATGAAGTTAGTAAACAAGGTTGATAATGTATGGGATGTTCAAAAGAATATTTATGAAGCCAATAAGAAGTATTTGTTGCTTCAAAATCCATTCCAAATAGAATGGAGCAAGTGAAGTACCATGGATGGAGCATTAAAAGAAAAGATGCCTCATATGCAAGAAAACCCTGAGGCTCCAACAAATCTTCCTGATTTGTTAAAAGTATTTGATTTGTTAAGCGAGATTACAACATTCCATGGTATGTTGGGCATGCAATTACAAAATAAGCTAATTTTTTTTTAGAGATATAGAAGGGCATGGTATGCTAAAGAATTTGGATGATAAATGTGAAGCGAAGGAGTTTTCTATATGGAAGGATGAGTTGGGAGGTCTAATCCCACATTTCAAGCAAATGATAAGTCTCACTGACTATACCATGTTGAACCCTATTGTAGATAATATGTTAGGAATTGAAGTAAGGATGGACACAATTGTGAAGGAGGATAGAATATTGATTGTTCCTAGATACAACTAGCATAACACCAATGTGTAGAAACTACCTAATACACAATGGCCAACTAAAGAGGAGTATAACACATGGCTCGAAAAATTTATATATTAAGCCTTAGATGAAGTATTATAAATTTTTATCTCCTCTTAGTCATGAAGATTGATGAAAAGGGTGCTGATGTGGATGCGGTCTAATTTTCTTTCTTTTTATTGTTTTCTTTTTTCAGTTGTTGTTGACTTGGTGCACATGTGGAGGAAAATTTTGCTCCTAAAGGAAATGTTTTGATGATGCTACAAGGATGAAATATTCCTTTTGGAAGGCGAGGAAATCTTCTTCGATGAATGAAATGATTTTTTTCCTATATGTTTTCCCCCTCATTAGAATGCAAATATAACTTCTTGGGGATGTTTTTAAATTCAAATTCAAATGTATGTCAGATGAAAAATGTGACTATATGTGTAATTTGTCCTGAAGCTCATTGCTCACTTGTTCTTATAAAATGGAATTCCAGGCCAATTGCATGGGTCTTTGGTTGGTTGAGCATTCAAAATCTTGTAATTAATTTTGTAATTCAAGCACAAAGGAATAGAATAGTATTGATTCTTAGGTTGAATTTGAGTCAATAATGGACATAATGGTTTTACAATAGTGACATCTTAATGAGAAAATGCAAAATATGGAATAGTTTGTCTCCTTGTATACTTTGTCATATGGATTATTAATAAATGATCAAGGATATTTTTATTGGTCTTCAATTGTTTTGGTTGAGGGTATGTGCAGGATCATGATGGGTCAAAAAGTGGTGATATGATGGGTATGTGTAGGGTCTGTGGCTGACGACTTTTTTTTTACCCAAAATTGATGAAATGAAAAGGGTTTTTAAAGGAGATTATCAGATTTCCACTAATATTAAATATGCTTTACTTTAAATTTAATAAATTATTATTATTCATTTTCTATTTGAATTGTGACTAAAGTCTTGATTGATAGGATGATTGAAAAACATATATAGATTTCAAACGGTATCATATTTTTTTAGTCCAAAACATGTGTCACATTCTATGCTTCGCATAATATAGGATTTAAAAAATAATAATTTCATGAAGTTTTGACCAAGTTAAGGTGGTCAAACATACGAGAACTTTTATATTTTTTAAAAGTTGTAATAAAAAATTCATAACTAATTATTTACTTGGAAAAAAATTACAAAAAAATATACATCACCTAAGGATATGAGTCCTCTGCTTATATCTAAAATCTTATAAAACATAATTATCATTTTATTGTGGTTAGGATGGTTAGACAAACACCTACTTATTTTTTCCCTAAAATTTAAGTACTATTGCATTAAAATTTCAAATTTTCACCAAATAGATTTTAGAAAAAAATAAACCTAGTAGTTTAGAAACTACATTCAATTTTTTATAGATTATATTCTTACAAATTTTTGAAATAATATAGATAACTTATTCAAATTTTTACCTCAATTTTCCTAACTCCAATTTTTCTAATTTTTTTGCCACTTAAGGGCCTATTTTTTCCATGAGGATCCTACACATACGCTTGAATGTATGGTTTTGTTTCTACTTTAATTCAAGGAATTAAATAAAAAAATTTGATGAGATCATAGGTTTATGTGATTAAGTGTAAGGATTTGATAAGTAGTTCTTCTTCTGGGAGATCTTGAGTTGTGTGTTGTAAAACAATATCACAATAGTTTATAAATGTTGAGTATAATCACTGTTGTATTATAGTTTATTCTAGATTTAAATTTGTTGTCCAAGGATAAAGCACCGATCTATTAATTTGGTTATCTTCGATGTAATTGAGTCAGCCCTACATTTCAAAAAACAAATCCATATAGAAAATGATGCAGAGAAAGGACAATGCTTATCAAAACTTTACAAATTCAAGGCATTCCCTTAAGGGTTTCATGCGTAACAACAAAAGGAGCATCTTAGTACCCCTTGTCACAATAGATTACTTGGATTTTAAAGCATACATGTGAAGGAGAAAACCCCAATGTAAGGTGGTACAACACAACATCATGTCAGAACAATATTACAACACCCTTCCACACATTAGCTAACTTCATGCCTCAAGCTACAATGAATTATACTTTACCAAAAGAAATGAACAGCATTATAACAAGAAATAATGGAAACCATGAGGTAAGCTTGAATTGGGGTGAAAGTTATCATGGAACACTCCTAAGTGATGCCCAATAATGTGACCATTCATGGCTTGCAACACTTAAGCTTAAACTGTCTAATTTGTCCTCTTGGGACAGTCACAAAAATTTGCATCAAACTAACAAATATGAACAATTCATTTGAGCCACAGGTCTAAGGGACCTTTCTCCACAATCCTACATCATTGATTTGGTTAATTAAATCATGTTTTTTCATCCTTCATAACACTTTTTCTTCCTTTTGTCAACTACTCTGCATGATACATCGACAATATCCAACTACTGGTGAACTATTGCACATGAAAAACTTATGTCCAACCCCTGAAACTTAGAAATATAATAGAATACATGAAAACAAGCCCCTCCACCCATTTTTGTGGTTTTTCAATCATGGAGAGGTAATTTACATATTATTTTGTGCTCATTTCTACCCTGGGTAGGGTTTCTACCTACTTGAAATGAAATTGCGATAACTTTTGATCTACTAGATGAAAAATATATGAAAAAAGAGTAGAATTTTCTAGATTCACATGCACACAAGATATAAACTATTATAGAGCCATTGTTGGTCAGTGCAAACCTTACAAAGCAACAGAGGTGACTGGAATGATATAAAATCATAGAAAATTAGCTTCTTCCATTCACTAAATTACAAAATTGGTTTCTCAACCTAGTTTTTCAACTTGGAGGGTATCTTTTTCTTTCATTCCAACTGATTCCATTGATTAGGAACCATTTCATTGATTGCATGTAATAGTTACCCAATTTTTGATAGCTTGCTAAAAATGAATGACAACTTTTCTTGCACATTTGGCAAATTTTTGCAACTTTAAATAAAAAATTCTACAATCCCTCCAAAGTGAATTACATGATCACACATGGTAATAAATGACCTTATTAAACTCCTAAACACATAAACTATCCCAAAAAAAAACTAGACAAAATATGCAAATCAGGTCCTGGTGACCCTGCACCATACACCCAAGGGAAGAAAAACTCAAGTCCCACTTGAGTGTAGGTCTACAACACTATATCCATGCTTTATAATATTAGTTGTAGACATCTAAGTAGCATCTTCCATAGGAAAAACCCTCCATTTGACCAAGTATTTCAAATAGGTGATTTTTCTTGTCTTCTTGAGCTCCTTTGTATCCAATATGCACTCCAACTCAAAGAGTTGGCTGGGAGGAAGGTCTTGGATCCATTATTCATCTCCAAATGCTTGAGAACCTAATTCTTCATTACCTACAATAGCATCCCATTTTAAAGGGTATAGGTAAGATGCATTAAATATAGGTGAGATTCCAATTCCACTTGGTAGTTAAATCTCATAAGCATTGGGACCAAACTTGTGAACAACCCTACAAGGACCAATTTTCTTCATTTGTAGTTTGGAATACTATCTCTTAGGAAATATCTTCTTCCTTAGATAGCTAGAACTCAATATCCAACCTTGAAAATGAGTTCTCTTCTCTTTATATTGGCTTGTTATTTGTATTTGTCCACACTTATTTGTAGGTGATCCTTGACCTATTGGTGAATCTCCTTCATAGCCACAAAATACAACTCAACCTCAACACTCATCCTCTCCATTCCACTAATATCCCTTAACTCAAAGACTCCTCTTGGCTGCAACCCATAAACAACTTTGAAAGGACTCTTTCCCACACTCTTATTCACTAAATCATTATAGGAAAAAATTTCCTGAGAAAAAATCAAATCCCATTGAGTAGAATGCTCTTTTGTAAGGAATGTTAAGCAGTTACTAAGGCCCCTATTTACAAATTATATATGCACATTAGTTTGATGGTGATAGGAAGAGCTAAAACTAAGATTAGTACCAAATTTCTTTGAAAAATTTCTCCAAAAATTCCCAACAAACTTACTATATCTATATAAAACAATACTCAAAGGTAAACCATGAATAATTACCACTTCATTGAAGTAAAAAACTACAATGTAGGATGCATCATTAGTGCTCTTGCATGAGAAGAAATGTGCCATCTTGGAGAATTGATCTACTATAACATAGATGGAATCAAACCCTATAGAATTTTTTGGTAAACCCATTACAAAATCCATGCTTATTGACTCCAAAGTCCTATTTGGAATAGGAAGAGGCTAGTACAAGCCTACATTTTTGTTTCTCCCTTTAGCCTTTTGAAAAATAACACATTTTTCAACAAACTTTCTAACATTACTTTGCTTTTTAGGCCAAAAATAGTGCCTTCCCAGCTGCTCCAAGGTCTTATCAAGACCAAAATGACTTGCAAGGATACCACTATGCTTTTCCTTTATCAAATCATCCCTCATAGAACATTTAGGAACACAAAGTTGAGCCTCTTGGAATAAAAATCCCTCTTCAATTAGAAAATTAGAACTTATCTCATGAGGAACACCATTAGATTGGCTACAAGATGCATAAATTTCCTTGAAATCAACATAATATACATACATACCTTTTAGTGCTTCAACACCTACACTTTGCAATTGGATTTCTTTCACCATGACTATCCCCCTACTCGATGCACCAACTAATTCAATTGTCTACCCATTCTTATATTTGATGGTGAAGGTGTAACCTTGCAAATATTCTACCCATTTGACATGCCTATGACTAATTTTTTCTTGACTGTTCAAAAATTGGAAAGCATGATTATGAGTAAAGATTATGAAGTCCTCTGGAAGTAGGTAGTTTCTTCACTTTTTCAAGGACTGAACTAAGGCATACATTTCTAGGTCATAGGAATAGTATTTCTTCTTAGCTTCATTGATTTTTTCACTGAAGAAAGCTATGGGCCTTCCCTCTTGACTTAATACTACCCTTATGGCATAACCAATTGCATCACATTCAATAGTAAACACCTTATTGGAACTAGGTAAAGCTAGTATGGGCTTCTCTGCTACCCTCTTTTTCAAGTATGTAAAACTCTTTTTAGCTTCACTAGTCCAAAAAAACTTCTTTCTCCTTTCCCCCTTTATAGTATCACGCATTGGAGAAAAAATATGACTAAAAAATTTGATAAATTTCCTATAAAAGATGGAAAAACCATAGAATCTCCTTACCTCAACAACTGAGTTGGATGTAGGCCAACTTAGAATAGCTTCAACCTTACTAGGATCCATTTTCAAGATTCCATTGGTAACCACAAAACCAAGATACACCAACTCTATTTTCATAAACTCACATTTCTTCAAATTGATCATTAGTTTCTCTTCATGCAATATTCTCATAACCAAATACAAATGGTGTAAATGCTCTTCCTTATTTTAGCTAAAAAAATCAATGTCATCAAGGTAAACCACAACAAACTTACCAATAAAAGGCTTGTGAACTTCATTCATCAACCTCATGAAGGTTTTGGGTGCATTTGAGAGACCAAAAGGCATTAAAATCCACTCTTAAATACCTTCATTTGTCCTAAATGTTGTGTTCCATTCATCCCCTAGTCTGATATTGATTTTATGACACCCATTCTTGAGATCTATTTTGCAAAAGTAGCACGCTCCACCTAGAAAGACCATCAAGTATTCAATGTGTGGAATGGAGAACCTATATCTAATTGTAATCTTATTGATGGCCCTTGAATTAGTGTATATCCTCCATTCATGTCCATTCTTTGGTGCTAGGATAGTAGGAGACAAACAAGGACTAAGGATTTCTTTGATTAGCCTCTTATCAAGAAAATATTGAACTTGTCTCTTAATCTCCTCATTTTTCTTTGGTGTCATCTTATATGCCACCTTATTAGGTAAGATACCCCCGGTATGAAATCAATTTGGTGGCTAATATCCCTCATAGGAGGCAAAGTACTTGGGAGTTCATCCACCACTATATCATCATCCTTCTTTAGCAAGTTTTCAATTTCCAAAGGAAACTCTTCTTTTTTTGCTATTGTCCCAACATACCTACGATTAACTATGATGGAAAAACACATTTTCTCCTCTTCTACAACCTTATGAATTCCTTTTTTCCTACCAACATCACAATGGATTCTACTTGTGGTGTTTTATCTCCATCTTTCAATGATGTAAGAGTTTATGAGACTCTATCTTTCTCTATCACATATGTATTCTTTCTTACATCATGTTTGGTATTTCTATCATAGTACCATGGCCTTCCAAGAAGCAAATGAAAAAAATCCATAGGGATGATGTCACATAAAAACTTGTCCTTATAACCCCCTATATGGAATTCCAACCAAGTTTGTTCATTCACCAATACTTTCTTCCCTTTGTTTAACCAAGAAACCTTATATGGAGTATCATGAGGCAACCTTTGCAACTTTAACTTCTCTATCATTTGAACTCAAATCACATTATCAATACTTCTAGAATCAACAACTCTACAAAATTTGCCTTGGATTTTGCATGTAGTCCTGAAAAGTGAGTTTCTTTGTGGTGGTTCTTTCTCCATGGGAATTTTAATCAAGGTTCTTCTCATTAGTAGGGACTTTCCAACTTCTAGTTTTGCATTTTGTGATGGTGAGTTGAGACTTTCAGCTTCATCTCCACCTTGTGCAATCTAATTTCTTCTCTCACTTTTATAAGAAGTAGATGGCTACTCCTTAGTGCACTACCATGGTTGGTGGCCTAAAAATTTATTGCATTTATAAAACTTTCCAATAAATACACTTGATCCTCCTCTATTGCTAAATCTACCTCTAGATTTTGGTCTTCTTCCTCTAACGCTACCCCTTGAATCTGATACTTGTTCTTGTGAGTTACTTGTCTCTCCTTGAGACCTTTGAGATTGTCCTCTACCAAAAAAAATCCCTCTTCCTCTAAAATTTTTCCTTCCTCTACCTCTACTTTTATTTTCCTATCTCCTTTTCAACTTGTCTTCAACTTTTATGGCCAATTGATAGCACTCTTCTACTATTCTTGGACTTGTGAGACTGAGTTCATCTTGTAGTTTATACTTTATCCCATTCAAGTACCTTACAACTTTTTCAGCATCTTCTTCCATGTGGCTTGATATTAGGATTTGTTTGTAGAAATATTCATTGTAGGACTTCATATCCATGTCCTTTTGCTTCAAATTTTGCAACCTTCTTTTTAACTGAATGGCATAATCACTAGGTAGAAATTTACCCATTAGTTTTGCAACCATTCTATTCCAAGACATGATCTTTGCTTTACCTTTCTTTTTCCTCTTTTCTTGCACATAGTACCACAAAAGAATTGTGTGCCCTTTTAGCTTTGTTCTTTCTAATTTCACTTTTTACCCCTCAAGTATCTCTTCAAACTCAAAATACTAGTCTAATTCTCCTATCCAATCTAGGAGTTCTTCACCATTTAGAATCCCTAAATATATTGGAAGCTCTATTTTTATCTTGGAACCATCATTCTTAATTGCCTTTAGCAATCTCTCCAATCTCTTCTCTTAAAAATCTCTTTCTTCTTCATGTTCTTCTTCTGCCACTTCTATTTCATCTTCTTGGTCTCAATTAATGTGAGTCTTGTATCAAGGCTTTCATTTATGGCTGTCAATTCTAGACCAAGAGAGTCTCTCACCTCTTTGATTATTCTTTCCATATTCAACTTAGGATCCATCTTGGCTTGACTTCAAATCAAATTATTTATTGCCTATTATTGATCTTCCTTGCTCTGATACCAATTTGATGTAGAGAAAGGACAATTCTTATCAAAACTTGACAAATTCAAGGCATTTCTTGAAGGGTTTCATGGGAAGAAACAAAAGGAGTATCTTAGTACTCCTTGTCACAATAGATGATTTGGATTTTAAGGTATACATATGAAGGAAAACACCCCAATGTAAGGTGGTACAACACAACATCATGGGAGAGTAGTATTACAACACCCTTCCACACATTAGCTAACTCTAATTGTTGATGGTAAGCTACTAAAGAATTGCATGATCAACTCAGGAGCTTCATCCAACATCATGCCAGTAGAAATAATGAAGGAAATGGGCCTAAAAATAAATTGTGTATGGAAAGTTCTATAATTGTGGCTTTAATATGCTAATAGAGGGTATTTAAGATTTCTCTATAATTTCTCCCCCTAAATCCACTATTGGATTTAGTTTTTAGAAGAATTATTTGCACCATATTAAGGTACAAATGCATTTGATTCATCCTTATTCTCTGGTTCTTCCTTTTTTCTAACTTTTCTCCATTTGGTTTTTAACTTCAATGGGATCCACTTTCTTCACTATTTTATTCCTTTATTCTGGATTAGACTTATTCCCATTTTTACTTCTGCAAAATTTTGAAATATGTCCAAGTTTATTGTAGGTGTAGCAAACAAAATTTTTATAACTAGACTGATTTTTATTTAACCTTGATCTACATTGGTTAGATTTATGTCCAAGCGCATTACATGTGTAGCAATAACCTTGAAAATATTCAATCATTCTATTGGTATTGAGTCTATTCATTGTCATTATCCGACTTCAACACTTAGCAGCTCTATGTCCAAATTTATTACAAGAAAAGCATTGTCTAGCAAAGAATCCAACATTCTTATTCATTCTATTTCTACATTGTGTTGCTTTATAACCAAATCTACTACATGAAAAATAAATACCATGGAAATATGGTTACCTTTGAGCATTACGTTGTCTAATAGGAATATTTTTGGTATTACTTCTTTTATTCTTGATCTGTCTACTATTTCCTTGAGTATTTCATTGATTATGAATATTATTAGGAGTCTAATTTCCCTATGAGCTTTGTCCTTCTTCAAGTGCCAAACCACTTTTATCCTTAGAGGGTTTCTAAAAAAAAATCAACTCATCAAGTATTGCAGTACTTTCTTTGAATTTTCCCTCATGAGCTCTTTATTTCTTCAAGTCAGACCTTAGGGTTACCACTTTTGTTCAAGCTTTGTATATTCATCAATATTGCTTTGGATTTCAACTTTCTAACAATATTCAAGTCTTTTCTTTTCTTCCACTTGTACCTTTATTCCAATTATGTCGTCATTCTATTTCTTTAACTAATCACTTACATATCTAAGCTTTTCCTTGAATTTCTTGATTTGTTCTCTTAGTTTCTTGATGCACTCATTTGCTTCTTTTCATTTTTCCCTTAGTGTTTCTTTCTCATTTTCAATTCTATCTAGATGATTAAGAGCAACATGGAGTTCTCCAGTTGTAGAGATATCTTCTGGAGGAACATGATATTTTTTCTCAGCCATGTGTTCAAACTTTAAGATCTTATGTTGTTAAACTTTTCAAAAGGAACCAAGCTCTAATACCAATTTTTGAACACCTAGAATACTGAGAGGGTGGGTGAATTGGTATTCTACTAAACCATTTAATTGATAACTATTCAATGATTAAAACATACCTAGAAATAACTATAAAAAAAAAAATGAAAGGAATCATAAAATCACATGATACATGAACACAAAGTTTTTTATGTGGAAAACATAGAATGAGAAAAACCATGATGAGGACTAGCTCACAATATATTATAATTGGTCATGAGATATTACAAGGTACACTTCTAGGACACACTATCCTTAAAAGGGTCACAACCGAAAATGATTACTAAAGAGTGTGGATCACTACCAAAAGAATGAACTGATGAAATACACCTTGTGTGTGCTATGTTCAGTTCCAATTAAGCTCTAGAGAACAAAATCCTACACTGGTTTGTAGGTTCATAACAACTACCAACAACTTCACATGGCAACACATTGTTCCACATCATTGGTTGTTATTTTTCATAACACACATTCATACATCTTTGTCTATATGTTTGTATATGTTCATTACAAAAAAAATTCATTCATATGTGTACCAACTTACATCAATATACATCAATTAGGTTGGCCTAACTAGATGTAAACATACTTGATTCAAAATAGATTGTTGAATCAAACCAAAACTTCTTTGGTGCTCAAAACAAAACATGCAAGACATAAAAAAAAGTTAGTCTGGACCTAATAAAGAACTCTTTAAACTTCCATGAAGCATACACCACTTGTCTAAATCAGCCATAAGAAGACCCATACCAAAAACTATAAGATGAACTTATGTCACTTATATCTCTCAACCTATTCAACCAAAATCACTGAAAACTTATCCATAGCTACAATTAATAGTCTTGATTAATATAATAAAACCACATAGGTCAATCTTATGATATGAACAATACCAGATAGACAAAAACTATCACAAACCAATGTTGGCATGAATGAAAACACACCATAGGGCTTCTTCTTCATTCTTCCAACACCAAACACTTCCACAGTGGAAAGAAGTGAAGGAAGACCATGCCAAGGGTTAACTATGACTTGAATCTATACCAATACACTTCACCACACTTCCAAAAACAAAAAAAAAACCTCCAAAAATAGTGCTAGCATGCCATGTCAGCCAAACCTACACTAACACTAACAAGAAACCACATACACGCCTCTCTAGGTCTAAAAAAATCTCATGGCCCACACAAAAGCTCTCCAAAACATCCAACAATATTCCACATCATCAAAATATTTAACACCACTAATGCAACTATATAAAACTGAATGTAACAATGTCCATAAATTTAAAAGAATAATTTACACATATTACTCATAATCAAGCACATAAAGGTAATGCATGTCCAATATATAAGAAAAGAGACAAGGAATCACATTATTTCATAATATTTAGAGTAGATATACAAATAACATGAAAAACATATAGGAACATATTCCTTACAAAAAACCACATGGTGAAGAATAAGATTACACAATAAACCTTAACAAGGACCTTCTTGAGAGGATTCTTCAGACATTTAGCTCCTTCAACCACATCAAGGGTGAGAATATTGTTGGAGCGCATTTCTTCCCTACCATAAAGTGATTCACTTTCCCATAATTCTTCTTGACACATTGTTGTGTGGTATCACAACATGCCCCAAGAATGTAAGGCTTGGGGACCCAAGTAAAAAATTAATGCTTGTGGTAGGTGTTGTATGGAAAAGGATCACCAAAGGCCAATGTTAAAGTTTAAGTATTTGAAATAATTTGTGATTTGAGTGTACCAAGTATTAGGTACCATAAATCTAGGTTAGTTGGAATGATTAATATAATGTTTGGTAAGTTGTTGTGGCTCAAAATTAAAGTTTTGGGTTTTGTGAAGGTTTATGTCATAAATGGGATCTAGGTGAATTTTGTTTGGGTAAAAAATGAAGTTTTCTAGGTGTTAGATACTAGGTAGCAATGCATGGGTGTTAAATTTGATTGTGAAGTTTTCCCCAAAAGCATAAAATGTCCAGTAGCCCACCTAAAGGGATAATTATGTGAGAATGTATTAGAAGCAAGTTATTTATAACTTCTTTTAAAATATGTTTTATTAATGATGGTTTTATTTTGATGAGAGTTTTATTAATGTTTCAAAATAGGATTGATATATGGAATTTTATGTGTAGGATAAATAGAATGTTGGACTATGTTGTGGTATGGATGGTTAGAAAAATTTGGGTTACAAGAAGATCCAATGATATTACCAGGTTTGGTGGAGCACTCTAAAAGCTCAACCGAGAACAAATCTTGTCACGAGGTTATACAACGATACCAAGAAACCAAGGGTCTTGGTATTACACATACAATGAAGGGAGTGTGCCGAGCTCCAAGGTGATTTAATTTTGAGTGTTTAATGTTTGAGCTTGAACATGAATGTAGGAAACAAAAGTGATTTTGGATTTGAATAACTAGTTCAACCTGATCACTCTAAATATCTAGTAGAGGAAGTTCCTACATTTTTTTATAGATTTTCTTGATCTAGGTTTAACATCCATTGAATTATTCAAAACTTCTCTTACCAATTGTCATATACCTCATGCCTTGTAACGATTCATCCCTTGTATTCCCTCTCATGTGTTGGTTAAATTTCTAGAGCATCTTGTTCTTATAAAAGGCCAAGAGATGTTTCATTTTAAATTAAGTTCAAAATTTGTGGATGTCAGAGAACCAAAACTTTTTCAATATTTTTTCTTTTTCTAAGTTTTTGTTCCATTCTAGACAAAAAAATTGTGTGTTTCATTAGAAGTTAACTAATATCAAAGCTAATTTCAAATTTATTTCTTGATATGAACTCTTACATAGCTAATTGTTTGTTCCTATTGGATAAGAGTGTGTGTTGTGTCGTTTAAGGGTGCATACCAACACTATCTAGTGGAAAATAATCCCCCTCTTTAAACTCTTGCATCACTTTGTGCTTAGTTGTAAAGTAATATGGTGATGTATGGAATGGTTTGCTCTGGTTTGGTTATTTCTTAAGGCGTGTGTGGATAATACTTAGGAGAAATTTTACTTTTTAGTAATGTCTTATGCTTTATTTTACAATAGATGTTTAATATTTCAGAAAGTGTTACAAAAAAATGATAAATGTATGGAGTTTCATTACAAATATTTAGATTCCATGAAATTTTTGAATGTTTAATTTGCTAAATGTACTTGGATGAATGCAATTTATTTGAATTTCATGAAATATTGTTGTAAATTTATTGATTTCCTAAGGTTATTGAATGACCATATTGATTTTATTTTCATATCTCTATGATACTAGTCAATTCCTTAAGGATTGTCTACCCATCATCTTTAACAACATTATCACAATGAACCCTAAGCGAACCAAGTGCATTAAGAACTGACATAAATGAGCCTTGGGATTAAGCTAAGTTAGCCTTAACATTAGGTTTTTCCAATGGATTCTTTCAAGAAAGATTGGTTCTTGTAGTGCCTCTATGAGAATTTATCTACCTATTGGTGTGTGACTAACATCCACATCAACAAGAGTGGTGTTAGAAGGAGGGTCTCCCTCTAACATCATTGGATTCAATATCATTATCTTGGTTCTAGATTGGAACTTTTCTTGTGAACTTGAAGCCTAAGCTAGTAAATCATGGAGAGTAAAATAGAAATCAATAAGCTTTAGAGGATCCTTAACTAAAGGTTTTATCCTTTAAGCCTATTCCCTTTTAGTAGGGTTACTGAGTGTAGGTTTCATGATACAACTAATCATAGTGAACTTGATTGTGAAATTTTTTAAATAGGGAAAATTTTTCCACTTATAAGGTAATTTCATTAATGCATGCATCCTTAACTGTGAGAAGAAAGGAACCATTATTTGAAAGAGGTTTGAATAATAATTAAATTTCTAACCCTAGTGAAACTAAAAATATAGAAGATCTAAATACTAGACCACATAGATTTATTAACCATAATTGTTATGAGAAGATTCCAGATATTTAACAGGAAAAGAAGCAAAGTCATCAAGATTTGGAAACATGACGATTAAGGCATTAACATGGAAATATTGAGTCGCTGATATTTACACATGTGGAAGGTGACAACAAATAGAAAAAGCGAGTAAAACAAGTGGGGGATGCATGCTTTTCACCCCTAATTGTGAATCTGCAACCTAAAAGGGAAGAAATTATTGATTTTACACAAAATACAAAGCATCAAGTTTTTACTTTCTCTCTTTGTGATGAATGTGTAAATTGTATTAATATCTAGGCTAACAAAATGAATAGTGATGTTGAGATTAAAGAAAGGACAGATAACCAAAGAAACCTTGGAGAGAAAGAAAATCAAGAAATGAATATAGTTATTCATGGAACAAAGTAGAATGAAATGGAGAACCATGAACAAGAACTAGAAGAAGGTACAATGTCGAGAATATAATGAAGGTGTGTGCAATCAGCCATTAATGAGGTCATTTCCATACACTTTAGCAAAATTATTGGTAAGTATGCATAAAAAATTTTCATTTGTCAAATATATATAATTTCAAATAATTCATTGCTACATTAGGTTATCCAAGATTTATTCAATTGAATTTAAAGGTAATCCTACTAAAATTTGGACAAAGAGCATTATGAAGTTAGTGGTATAAATTAGGGTAAATTTCTTAATTAGGGTTAGTCACTTAATTAGTGTAAAGTTTAGTTAGTAAGATTAAATTGCTTTAGTAGGGTTATATTTATTTCTTTCTAGTTTAGTTCTGAGAATTAGTGAATTCTTCTTAGTCTAAAACACATGATGATTGAATTCTTAAAGCATTGCACTATAAATTAGAAAAGCTAAAACCATTTAGAATAAATGCATGCTTAAGTAAAAAACATAATTTTTTTTATTATAATTCATATATACATGGAAAATACAAATTTCTCATCACAAAGTGGTTTAAAAGAGCAAAGGAAAACAAAAATTAGTTTCCCTAGAACAATGGGTAGGCTTGTCAATCAATTTGGTCTGCTTCATCCATGAGGAGTGTGTACCCCAGGTAAGCATTGTCGCTATGGTCATCATTTTTGGGGGTATGCAAATTAGTAAGGAAGGCTAGAAGAGGAAATACTTCCCCATATTCAAGAAACTATTGAATTTCATCAACAAAGGGGGTTCCCATGGATAGATGAGCAATAGAGAGAACATGGTCAAAATTCCCCAGAAATTTGGTTTGTACTATCATCACTACTACACAATGAACTATAGCTACTAAGAGGTTGAGGTCTAGAAGTGAAGTTGCAAAGTGTGAAGCCAGGTTTGAATTCACCCTATAATATGCCTTGGAATTCACAAAAATTTCCCTGAGAACCATGTGCATGAAGGAGTCTGAAGAAAGAACACTTTTCCAATCCTATGGGTCATAAGTTGACCAAGAAAGCCATTCTGAGGATGAACACAGGTGAGGAAATGGGAATATCCATAGCTTGGAAGCAAGAAATCACAAATAGAGAGAAAATAAAATTGAATAAATTGAAGAAAGAAGTGAAGAGTTTCAAGGAAAGTGTTGAATTTATAGAAAGTTGTGAGAAATTTGTGGTACATAGTTGCCTAGATTGAAAATCTTGGGAATGCAAGTTGAGATGGCAATGGTGCACTTTTCTCAAGAATTAAAAGTTAAATTAAATAAATTCTCATGAATATGGTTGTTAGTGCTTCAAATTTTTCTAGTATGAAGATCACGAATTGAACAAAATTGAAATTTCAAAGTTAAATGGTGGTCATTTTAGTTTATTTTATCGAGCCATATTAATCATGAAGATATCCATGTATGCTTTTCAAAAAGGAAAATGGACCCAACAAGGTGGAACAAATCGACATGTGGAGATATTGAAGAAAAAATATGTGCATGTTAAGGTGTGAATTAAATTCATACTATGGTGGTCAGACTTAAGTACAATCATTACAAGTCTGATCCATTAATGTTATTGCAACACTGAAAAAATAAATATTGTTGCCCAAGTTTATTTTAGTGGGATTCCATAAAATAGAATGGAACTGTGGTGACCTACATCTCTAAATTTAGAAATTAATCAAGTGATTTGATAACTGGCTGCTGAATTTTAACTTATTTATATTTTTTAAGGTAGATAACAAATTGTTGTTAGCTGAAATTTGGCATAAGGATGGTAAAATTTAGCTAGAAAGTTTCACATATAGAAAATAATTAACTAAGTATTTTTGGAATTGGTGAAATGATAGAGGGTTTTGCATTGAATGAAAATCATAAAGTAAACTTCACTGCCACTATGATTCCCAACCTAATAATGGGATTTTTTTTCTAGAAGTTGATGTGAAAGAGCTTACCAAAAAATATCAAATGAAAAAACTGAATATCAAAGAAATATAAAAAGAGAAAATTCAACTCTTTATACTATCCAAATATCTCTATCGAGGCTATAGATGCCTGACTGGCAGTAGAGTTATGTTTGGGGGAATTAGAGAGATAACCTTTCCGGGGCTATGGACACTTGACTGGCAACAAGGCTTAATCGAAGGTTGGCTTTGGATGATTACTAAATTATGTAGTTCAATATCAATGAACTAGTTTTTTCACCAAGTTCCATACACAATAATTAATAAATGCACACATTCATGATTTCCAAAGGAATTTTATAATTCTTATTCTAGAATTAAGGTAAACGTGAGAAGCTATTGCAAGAAAATATGCATAAGTTGTAATTTAAAACAGGTTGTCTAGTCATGATTTTTCTTTTAAATTTAGTTTTGTTTGTTGTATTTTGTTGTGTGTTCTAACAACACAACCCAAGAATGTAAGTCTTGGGGACCCAAGCAAAAATAATAATTCTTATGGTAGGTGTTGGTTGGAAAAGGATCACTGGAGGCCCATGTTAAATTGGAAGTCTTTGAAATAGTTTGTGATTTGAGTGTACCAAATATCAAATAGTAGAAAGATAGGTCAATTGGAATGTTTAATGAAAGGTTTGGTAGGTTGTTGTGGTCTAGAAGTAAAGGTTCAAGGTTTGTGAAGGTTCTGGTGGTAACCAGGATCCAAGTGAATTTTGTTCCGATTAAAATTGAAGTTTGTTGGGTCCCGGGTACTAAGTAACAATGCATAGGTGTTAAAGTTGATTGTTAAGTTTTTCCTGAAAGCCTAAAATGTCTAGTAGCCTACCTAAAAGAATAATTATGTGAGAATGTATTAGAAGCATGGATATGTGCATGATCATCATGGAAAAAACAAGCCCTTAAGTTTTGAAAAATTCAGAAAAATTAGAGTTAGACAACTTGATGTAAAAATTTGAATAAGTTATCTATATTATTTCAAAAATATGTAAGAATATATTTTTTGGTAAATTGAATGTAGTTTTTAAACTACTAGGTTTATCTAAAAAATAAAAATTCTATTTGGTGAAAATTTGAAATTTCAATGCAGTATACTTACTTAAATTTTAGGGAAAAACTAAGAAGTAGGTGTTTGTCTGACCACCCTAAACACAATAAAATGATAATTATTTTTTATAAGATTTTAGATATAAGTAGAGGACTCATGTCCTAATGTGATGCATATTTTTTTCCAAGTAAATAATTAATTATGAATTTTTTATTACAACTTTTAAAAATAAAAAAACTTGTATGTTTGACCACCTTAACTTGGTCAAAACTTCATGAAATTCTTTGTTTTTTAATCCTATAGTATGCGATGCAAAGAATGTGACACATGTTTTGGATTCAAAAAATGTGATACCATTTGAAATCTATAGATTTTTTCAATTAGCCTATCAACTAGGACTTTAGTCGTAATTTAAATATAAAATGAATAATAATTATTTATTAAATTAAAAGTAAAGCATAATTTACATTGGTGGAAAGCTGAGAATCTCCTTTAAAAATCATTTTTGTTTCATCAATTTTGGGTCAAAAAAAAAGTCGTCATCCACATACCCATCATATCGCCACTTTTGGGCCCATCATGATCCTGCACATACCCATGTGTTATTTATAACTTATTTTAAAAGATGATTTATTAATGATGATTTTATTTTGATGAGACTTTTATTAATGTTTCAAAAGGGGATTGATATATGGAATTTTATGTGTAGGAGAAATAGGATGTTGGACTATGTTGTAGTATGGATGGTGAGGCAAATATGGGTTGCAAGAATATCTGATGATATTACCAGGTTTTGTGGAGTTTTGTGCAATGGAAATGATTGATGCTTCTACTCCTTTGACCAAAGAAGGTGCAAAGAGAGAGATCCAATTTCACACTCTTCACACTCAAGGACACCATAGAGATCTTCACCCAATTAATAATGGAAAAGATCTGATAATAAGGTATCTAATAGAGCCCCTAAAATTTCAAAATTTTAGGCCCATTTTGTGCTTGGCATTGGCATGTCACATGTACATCTGTGGATAGGGTTTAGGGTTTTAGCTCTGTAGCCTTTATTTTGAATACCTTACGTTGTGAGCTTTGAACACTCTAATTTCTTGTTGACCTAATCTACTTGGTTGTTGATTGATCAAGTCATCATTTAATCCATCACAAGCATCATGTTATCATCCCCCTTCGCTTAGGCTTGTCAGTTCCATGGTTTTAATTGTAATTTCATTAGTGCCTAAGGTCAGGTCAAATATTTTTTATGAGACTTTCCTTAGGAAAGTGTGCACCTTAAGGGTCAAAACCTATTGGCCTAGTCAGGCCCCCATTTTAAACTAACCTTTATTGATGTGTAGAGGATCTTTCGGTGAGATCCTGACTATTCATCGTGCATTGCGCAAGAGTTGAAGAGTGCCTTCCAGAAGGTTTGTGAGGTCTTCAATTATGTGACATGTGTCATTACCATGGAGGGGCCTAGGCTAGTTGCATCATACGCGATGCCCAGTACATTTGAGATTGACAACCCACAAGTAAATTCACTGTTAAATCTTAGCTACACATCGCACACCTTACAACATTAATCTAATGCTCATCGAGAGATGTGCAAGGCCTATGATTAGGTGGCATGTGTGTGGTTCCATATTCTAGGAAAAGAGGTGGAGCCCATGGCAAGAACTAACATGGTTGCAAGTCAACAAATTTTTATTGGCTGATGAGTTGATGAACCATCATGGAGAAAATTCAAACTTTGTTCACTCAATTTGATACCAAGCTCATGAGAGGTCAAAGCCTAGCTAAGTTGATATTTAGATTACCAAACTGATGAGAGGTCAAGGCCTAGCTAAGTTGGTGGTTGATACCAACCTGGAGTACAGCCAGATTAATTAGGTTGAATATGAGAATGTTGCACCTATATGTGGTATGTAGACCTATGGGTGGTATAGGAGAATTGTAGAGTACTTGAAAATGATGCAATGTCCTAAAGGCATGCCTAAAAATGAGAAGAGAAATTTAAAAATATATGCAATCAAATATATAATCATTGATGGTGATCTCTAGTGGAGAAGCCTCGAGGGTGTACTTCATAGGTACGTATATGGTGATGAAGTAGAAGACCTACTAATTGAAATTCATAAGGGAGCTTGCAGAGGTCACTACATGGCCAAGACCAATGCACATAATATATTGAGAGCAGGTTTCTAGTGGCCAACCATGTTCAAATATGAATAGAGATTTGTGAAGAGATGTGATGTTAATCAGAGGTTTACTGGCAAACTAAAGTTCATCGGAAACCTACACTTAGGCTAGTATCATCCCAAGCTCTATTTCGACAATGGGGAATTGATTTTTTCAAAGAAATGGCTGAAAATTTTAGTGGAGGACATTCCTAGATCCTTTTTGCCATAGATTACTTCACAAAGTGGGTAGAGGCTATTGCCACTAGGAGAGCAATGAGTAAAGTTGTTATTGAATTTTTGATGAACAATATTTTGAGCAGGTTTCGGGTTCTTGAGAGAATTATTTCTAATAATGCCATGTCTTTTAGGTCTGAAGAATTTATTGATTTCTGTAACCAACGTGGTATTAGCATATCTTATTCATCCCCATACCACACCCAAGGGAATGTGCAAGCTAATTCCAGCAACAAAAACCTTATGAATATTATTAAGTGGGTGATTGAGAAGAATAAGAAGGCTTGGGACTCAAAATTACAATTAGTGTTGTGGGTTGATAAGACCATCATGAATAAAGTTATTGGACAATCCACTTTCAACTTGTTATATGGGGTGGAGGAAAGGATACCTCACAATAGTTTCATAAAGATGTATAAATTTTTGTAGGAATATGATGATGACACCTGTGATGAGATGAAGCATCAAATGGATGAGTTAATTGAGATTGAAAAAACTAGAAGAGAATATCATAAAAGAAATAACAAGATGCAGCTCCAAGTCAAGCATTTGTATGATAAAAATTCCATTGAAAGGAAGTTTGAAGTAGGATGTATGGTATTGATGTGGAATGCAATATTGGAAGACAAAGGAAAACATGGAAAGTATGATCCCCTATTGCTCGGGCCTTATCTGATTACAGATACGCATTAGGAAGACTCATATTTCTTCTAGTCCCTAACAGGTGAACTTCTGGAACTACCAATACGTGGATAGTTCTTGAAGCCCTATTTGTCATGAAATGGGTTGTTACCATGTACATTGCATATTTTGCAAATCTTGTACATAGGTTTGGCATGCTTTATTTTTGGTACGTCTTCTTGCTTTGTCCAAGCATGCTCCTATGTTTTTTGGAATTCCTCTATGTTGGTCTACTTAACCATGAGGTCTATTTCTCACCATACCCACTAGAGGTATATGTCCCCAAGCATAAGAAACTAATAGAGCCCTTAAAATTTCTGAATTTTAGGCCCATTTTGTGCTTGGCATTGGCATTTCACATGTAGACCTATGGATAGGGTTTAGGGTTTTAGCTTTGTAGCCTTTATTTTGAATCCCTTACTTTGTTAGCCTTGAATGTTCTAATTTCCTATTGACCTGCTCTACCTAGTCATTGGTTGATCAAGTCATCATCTAAGCCATCACAATTGTGCTTTTATCAGCACCCTTCCCTTAGGCTTGTCAGTTACCTAGTTTTAATTATCATTTCATTAATGCCTAAGGTTGGGTCAATTTCTTTTTATGAAACTTTCCTTAAGAAAGTGTGTTCCTTAAAGGTCAAAACTCATCAGACTAGTTAGGCCCCCATTTTAAACTAACCTTTATCAACATGTGAAAATAGATGGCTTGTTTGATTTTTTGATGAGATCCTAACCGTCTATTACACACCACACAGGAGTTGAAGAGTGCTTGAAAGAAGGTGTGCGAGGTCCGCGATTATGTGACACATGTCCTCACCATGGAGGGGTTCAATCCTATTGGTTGTTTTTCTTGTAAACTAGGTTGGTCTCCTATTCTACCTATGGAGTAGCCAACTCCAATCAAGGGCAGCACAGAGGACCTAGACCAACTGACAAGTTTCAATCAAAGACTGAGATCTTCTGCACTTTAGGCTTTGTAGAACCAAGGTAGGTACACCCACACAATGCCTCAAAGAAGACTAGACATTTATTTTTATAGCAGATGACTCCTAATGCCAAGTCTTGAGAACCTCAAATATGGCTTGATTCTCAGTAACACAATACTTGCAGCAACTAGGAGGTAGGACAAGACAAACTAAATAAAAGATATTCAATGATTTGTAGATTAAAAGGTTTCTGAGAGGAACCAGGTTGCAAGACAGATCAGTGCCTAATCCAGGGTCACGTAGTCACACACAAAAGATGGAATTCATCTGCAAACAAGACTCAATCAGTGCATTTTGTTTTGCTAATGCCTTACATCAACTATCAGTGCCTTACACTGACAATCTGACTCTTGTGTCAACTAGACTCTTCTTACCAAACCCAACCTGCAAACAAGTAATCACTGCTATCTATTCAAAGGATTTAACTGCTTCCTTGAAGCAAACCTATCAACAAATAACATAGTCCCATGAAGTAAGAGAAGATGAAAAAAAACACCTTATGCATTTATTCAAATGATTAAAAGCCTACAAATGTGGAGACAATCTGATGATACGCATGAAAGATAAGCATCTTCATGTATTCTTGCTTAACTAATTGCATTTACAGAGGAATTCAACATTACAGTTTACAGACTCAAAAATGACCTAGGACCAAACCCTAATCTATCTTAGACCAATCCTAGAACTCAAAAAGATGTGGAACTAGAACACCAAGGTTCTGAACCCCTACATCAGGCCACAAATTCTCCCTTTATAGGAATAGGGAGAGCAACAAGCAACCGGCCAGGGAAATTACATGTTAGCAGTTAATCGAACAAACCCTAAACAACATGCAGGCTACATCACCAGTCCACATCAGACCACAACTGCATCATGACCAATCAAAACCCTCACTGTGACATTCAACAACTTCTCTAGTCTCATAAATGCCTCTGGTCGTATCTCTGTCAGGAGGGACATTCCCACACGAACAAAGATCCATCAACTTGCACCAAATCCACTGCCAAATCCATGTGCCCATACCGTCCTATGCAGTCCTTGTCCCAGAGCCGTGTCGCCATGAATGCTAGCTCAGCGGAGCTAGGGACCAACTCTCTATCACCATGAATGCTCTAGGCTTCTGGTTTTCATGCACAAACACTTTCCAAACCCTAGCCACACGCATGTTTGAATCTTCGCCATCGATCAACAGTGATCAGGCGGCTGTCTTTTAAATCTTAGTTAGCTGTTGAAGTAGGCAACCACTATCAGCAAGACAAAGCGGTGTCAGGAAGACCTCTAGGTGACAAAAATAGTTACACCGAAGTCACCGGGCATATCATCTAGACAGAAGGAACTCAAGGAGACATCTAGCTGAAGAGAACATGTTATATCAAGGGGCCAACACAATCGACAACACAAGCCAAATTCGGGGAGACATCACATAGAACATTCTGTATCTTGCCACAACATCCCAAGCTCACAATAGATCACCAAGACATTAATGATCTCACATCGACTGAAACCTTTTTCTTTTCGTGCATCACTATAATATTAAGATATCAGGAAGACCTCCTATAGAGCACACCATGTCTTTTCGAAAGTCTTCATTCACCTGTGTTGCTAAGACATTACAACACCTATGCCGATGAAGACCCATTATGTTCCATCGGCGAGACCGAAGGTCACTCGCCGAGACCTCTCACTGAAAACCCTAACTCTTATCAAAGAGATTACTTTTATGTTTTCAGTTGGTGTAGCAAATCGTATTCGCCAAGACCTCCTGCCGCAGATCATAGCTTATGTCGATGGGATCCCAAAGTGCATCCGTCATCGAGACATCTTGAATGTTAGCTTGACCACCTGATTCACGCCGATGAACCGTTCCATGTGCACAAGTCAAGGAGACATATAAAACTCAGTGAGACACCACCCCGATAGTCACAACCTTTGCCGATACGATCATCCTTAGTTGTTGAAACCACGCGAATGTCTTGCCGATAGACATCCACAAGCACTATTCGGGGAAACAATATATCTTCGCTAAGACCTTATCTCGAGAACCCTAACTTTTGCCAAGATGCTTCCATCCACCATCGGTCGGTATAACATTGCAATCTCACTGTGACTTCACACTGATGGCACAACACGAGGGGTGGAAAAAGGATTTCGGGGAGACATCCTGGGGTCGCCGAGAGGTAATCTTGAGTGCCAAAGGTCATAGCGAAAGCAACGCAGGGCCAGTGAAAATGGTAACAAGGGGCTGGTAATTAATGGAAAATGGGGCTCGGGGGAACCACTTAAGTTAAAATGAACCAGGTGGACAATTCACCAACAAAAAGAACAAACATCCAGAAGAAAAGGAAGCTACAGACCCAAAACCGATCCCGCTCTCGCCTCCACAAAAGACCACGAAAGTGGAGCTAGAACCAAAACAAAACCAAAAAGCTGTGGGGGTAGAGACAAGGAAAATCAGCACAAATAGAGCCAGGGCTGAAACACAACCAAAAAGTGAAACATGAGCAAGGTTTCGAAACCAATTTCATTTTGATCCTACCTCTGCCAGAGGAAACAAAAAGGTGAAAGGAAAAGCAAAGGCATGGAACCAGAGGTAGAATGAAACTTGAAAGAGGAAAAAAAGGCAAAATCCTGATCCTAATTTCACTCTGATCCCGCCTCCGCCAAATAAGGAAAAAACACAAGGCAAGAAAGAAAAGGAAAATTTGACCACCTAAGACATGAACACCAAGCACGTTGAGCTCAACCCTTGTGGGAGCCCACTTACCCCACGTGCCAAAATGAAAAACACCCCATAGCTAGATTTTTATCATGAAAAACAAGTGCAAACAACTGGAAAATGAGAGACAACCAAAATAGGCACTAACATAGGCTCTAGTTGGGGATATATGCCCCTGGTGGGCATAGCAAGAATTCAGATCACTGAGAGAGTAGACCAGAACAAAAGGAAACCCAAAACACTGAGGAGCTAACCGGACAAGGTTAGTAGACACAGCAAAAACAAAACCAACCAGAAAAGCAAAAGCCTAACCTAATGTTCATGGAAAAGGAAATGCTTCAGATGAAGCACCGCTTCGAGAATTGTCCATGAACAAGAAATTCAAGAGTCACATTGTTGATTCCTTTGTTTCATCTGATGACACCAGGCCACCAAATGAAAATGAGGGCCAACATTTACCCCTATCAAATACAATTTTTTAGAATGAGCTAGTCTCCTCTAACTCATGCTTTCCTCTGCCAAACGGCAACAATATGAATGACAGTACCCATACAAACACAAGTACCTGATTGCCTCTGTGCAAGTGAAAACTTACTCTCTGTTTAGTTTTATCTTCAACTGGAAACTAGATCAAATAGGTCTCATTATTGTCACCCTCTTGATTCTCTGATTTTGTATCATGTGGCAATACATGTGAATACTGATTAGGAATGCATAAAAACACAGTCTGATCACAATTAGCTACCTGAAAAAACATGTTAGTACCTCTCAACAGGCTGTCATATTCATCATTATAAACATGTACATGATCCTTATGCATTTGAAAATCAGGCATACTTTCAAAATGCTAACTATTATGTGACAAGCTATCATATTCACTATTTACATTACCCTGAAGATGAAAACAACTAGCTCCAGTGCTCTGCATATTGTCACATTCTGTGAAAAATTCATCAAGTGTATACAAAGGGATACACTCACCATTCAACACATCTTGCAACTGCTCTACATCATTTTCAGTAGGAGGAGGCACATCATTAGTGCAATGATGGTTTAAACTACTACTCCCACTTCCTCTTTTCACTTGGCTCTATTCTTCATCATGCTAGCAATGAGAGTCACCAAAGGACTCTAACTCATCCTCATGGGCTGTCCAACTGTCATTATCATCCCAATCTTGCTCATCATTGAGCAAGTTTGGTTCAGAAGCACAATTTGATTTCAGACTAAAATCAGTGTCATCATGATCTACAAGATCACCATTAGAATGGGCATTAGAATCACTTTCATCATACCTTGCACCCTGTAGGTCCTCATCATCAAGACTGATATGAGTTGCCCACAACAATCTAGAGTTGTGTGCAAACCTTTGATATTCAGCGGTTAGCAAATCTGATATTTGTTCACAACTTAGTAGGTCAATGTTCTATCCTACCCTCTCAACCACTTCTTCCTCTTCTTGACCTCCACTAGGATTGGACGCAATACCAAGCAACAAATCAGGATATCCCAAGGTATCTTCAAAAATATTACCTTCATGAGGGTGAATTTCAACACCTCTTCTATCAAATCTGATATCCTCAAGGGCACTCCTTGAATCAGCAACTTCATTTGTCTCCTCATGAAGACTTGTGTCAAGATTGCACCCATTTGTGCACTTGAACTGCTTAACTGTCTCATCACATTGCTGATTATACCTCCCTTCTTCAAAGAGCCAGTCCAACTGATATTCCTCTTTGGGTTCTTGGATTGGGAGACTCAACCTCTGATCTTCTGCTTGGGGCATCACTTCTGTAAGTTGTTCAAACACAACTTCTTCATCATCTGATGAAGCATAATCAAAGGTATCAAGGAACAAAGTCCTGAGTTGATACCATGAATCAATGGAATGCATCGGTAAGCAAGTAAACCAATCATCAGCCACACCTTCTAAAGTCCTTATAAATAATTTCATGACAATATCCTCCTTCTCAACCTGATAGTCTTCCATGAAATCAATGAAACACTCCATATGTCCTAATGCTGACTCCTCAACACCACCTTTAAACTTGGGTAAATATTTATTGATTCCCCTAGGGGTAGCATGTGGGTAACCCTGGATTTTATCAAAATCCAAAGGGTTGTATCTTTCACTATCATATGCCCTCTTATGAAGACAAGACTGTGCCTTAAGCATGGTATCATAGCTTGTAGAGGGAGAATCAGGACAACAATGCATTTTGCAAATGAAACCTATCCCTCTACAACTATCCAATTGCACTATTCAAATATCCCCTAATGACAGTGCTTGATCTCACCAAATAAGGGAACTAAAGTTCTTTTAAATGTTCAAAAGCATGAAGAATACCTGAGAATGTTGCAGCCATGAATCTATTCTTTGAATCTTCAATAGGTTCACCTTGACAGAGTTGCCACCTCTTTGCAGAGGAAAGAACTTCAAATGGTATGAAGATCACTTACATGTAAATCTTTCTCCGAGTTCCATCCGACAGAGCACCATAGATCTTGTAGCTTTCAGGTTCACTACAACAAAACTTTCTCCAGGGCCGAGATTCTTCAAACTTTGAACAACACCAACATGGAAAACATTGATATGACTCTATTGCACATGATATGACTCATAAGGCTGGATTCAGTTTCTCCCTAGCGGAGTCGCCATCTTGTTGGTTGTTTTTCTTGTAAACCAGGTTGGTCTCCTATTCTACCTATGGAGTAGCCAACTCCAATCAAAGGCAGTTCGGAGGACCTGGACCAACTGACAAGATTCAGTCCAAGACTGAGATCTTCTACACTTTAGGCTCTGCAGAACCAGGGCTGGTATACCCACACAATACCTCAAAGAAGACTAGACATTGCATTTTATAGCAAATGACTCTTGATGCCAAGTATTGAGAACCTCAAATATGGCTTGATTCTCAGTAACACAATACTTGCAGCAACCAGGAGGTAGGACAAGACAAACTAAACAAAAGATATTCAATGATTTGTAGATTAAAAGGTTTCTGAGAGGAACCAAGCCGCAAGATAGATTAGTGCCTATTCCAGGGTCACAGAGTCACACACAAAAGATGGAATTCATCTACAAACAGGACTCAATTAGTGGATTTTGTTTTGCTAATGCCCTACATCAGCTATCAGTGCCTTACACTAACAATCTAGCTCTTGTATCAACTAGACTCTTCTTACCAAATCCAACTTGCAAACAAGTAATCACTGCTATCTATTCAAAGGATTTAACTGCTTCCTTGAAGTAGACCTATCAACAAATAACACAGTCCCATGAAGTATGAGAAGATGAACAAAAACACCTTATGCATTTATTCAAATGATTAAAAGCCTACAAATGTGGAGACAATCTGATGATATGCATGAAAGATAAGCATCTTCATGTATTCCTTCTTAACTAATTGCATTTACAGAGGAATTCAACATTATAGTTTACAAACTCGAAAATGACCTAGGACCAAACCCTAATCTATGTCAGACCAATCCCAGAACTCAGAAAGATGTGGAACCAGAACACCAATTTTCTGAACCCCTACATCTAGCCATGAATTCTCCCTTTATAGGAACAGGGAGAGCAACAAGCAACCAGCCAGGGAAATTACATGTTAGCAGTTAACCGAACAAACCCTAAACAACATGTAGGCCACATCACTAGTCCACATCAAACCCCAACTACATCGTGACCAATCAAAACCCTCGCTGTGACCTTCAACAACTTCTCTAGTCTCATAAATGCCTCTGGTCAGATCTCTGTCACGAGGGACATTCCCACACGAACAAAGATCCATCAACTTGCACCAAATCTATCACCAAATCTGTGTGCCCATATAGTCTTATGCAGTGCTTGTCCTAGAGGCGCATCGCCATGAATGCTAGCTCAACGGAGCCAGCGACCAACTTCCTATCACCATGAATGCTCTAGGCTTCTGGTTTTCACGTGCAAACACTTTCCAAACCCTAACTATATGCATGTTTGAATCTCCACCATCGATCAACAGTGATTAGGCATCTATCTTTTAAATATTCGTTAGCCGTTGAAGTAGGCAACCACCATCGGCAAGACAAAGCAGTGTCGAGAAAACCTCCAGGTGACAAAAATAGTTACACCAAAATCACCGCGCATATTGGCTAGACAGAAGGAACTTGGGGAGATGTCTGGCCAAAGAGAACATGTTATATCAAGGGGCCCACATAATCAGCAACACAAGCTGAAGTTAGGGGGACATCACATAGAACATTCTGTATCTTGCCGTAACATCCCAAGCTCATAATAGATCACCAAGACATTAATGATCTCACACCAACTAAAACCTTTTTCTTTTTATGCATCGCTATAATATTAAGATATTGGGAAGACCTCCTGTAGAGTGCACCATGTCTTTCCAAATGTCTTCATTCACCTGTGTCGTTGAGACATTACAAAACCTATGCTGACGAAGACCCATTATGTTCCATCGGCAAGACCGAAGGTCACTCGCCGAGACCTCTCGCCAAAAACCCTAGCTCTTACCGAAGATATTACCTTTATGTTTTCAGTCGGTGTAGCAAATTGTATTTTCCAAGACCTCTTGCCATAGATCATGACTTACGTCGATGGGATCCCAAAGTGCATCCGTCGCCAAGACATCTTGAAAGTTAGCCCGACCACTAGATTCACGCCAATGAACCGTTCCATGTGCACAAGTTGGGGAGACATATAAAACTCGGTGAGACACCACCCCAATAGTCATAACCTTTGCTGATACGATCATCCTTAGTCACTAAAACCACGTGAATGTCTCACCGATAGACATCCACAAGCACTATTCAGGGAAACAATATATCTTCGCTAAGACCTTATCCTGAGAACCCTGACTTTTACCGAGATGCTTCCATCCACCATCGGTTGGTATAACATTGCAATCTCGCTGTGACTTCACACTGATGGCACTACATGAGGGGTGGCAAAAGGATTTCAGGGAGACCAAGGGGAGACATCCCAGGGTCACCGAGAGGTAATCCCGAGCACTAAAGGTCATAGTGAAAGCAATGCAGGGCTGGTGAAAATGGTAACAAGGGGCCGGTAACAAATGGAAAATGGGGCTCGGGGGAACCACTTAAGTTAAAATGAACTAGGCAGACAGGTCACCAATAAAAAGAACAAATGGCCAGGAGAAAAGGAACCCATAGACCCAAAACTGATCCCACTCCTGCCTCCGCAAAAGACTGTGGAAGCGGAGTCGGAACCAAAACAAAACCAAAAAGCCGTAGGGGCAGAGACAAAAGGAAAACTGGCGCAAACTGAGCTGGGGCCGGAATGAAACCAGAAAGTGAAACATGAGCAAGGTTCTAAAACTAGTTTCATTCAGATCTTGCCTTCGCCAAAGGAAACAAAAGGCGAAAGGAAAAGCAAAGGTGTAGAACCAGAGGCAGAATGAAACCCAAAAGAGGAATGAAAGGAAAAATCCTGATCCTAATTTCACTTTGATCACACCTCCGCCAGACAAGGAAAAAACACAAGGTAAGGAAGAAAGGAAAATCTGACCACCTGAGACATGAACACCAAGCACGCTGAGCTCAACCCTTGTGGAAGCCCACTTACCTCATGTGCCAAAATGAAAAACACCCCATAGCTAGATTTTTATCATGAAAAACAAGAGCAAACAACTGGAAAATGAGAGACAACCAAAATAGGCACTAACAAGTCCATTTGCATCATACGCGATGCCTAGTACTTATGGGATTTACAACCCATAAGTAACATCACTATTAAATCTTAGCTTCCCATCATACACCTCACAACATTAATTTAATGCTTGTTGGGAGACATGCAAGGTCCATGATTAGGTGACACATGTGTGGTTATGTCCCCTAGGAAAAGAGGTGGATCCCACGAGAAGAACCGACATGGTTCCAAGTCAGCACATTTTCATTGGATAATGAGTTGATGGACCATAATGGAGAAAATTAAAACTCTATTGAATCTATCTGAGTCATTCATCATGCCATCTTAGAAAGAAATCAATGACTATCATTTGAAATCAAATACATAAACATTAGAGCTGTTTTGCTTCGTGCGAGAGGGCAATAATGGCTAAAAGGACATTGGAAGTGATTGTAAGTGGGTTGTAAAATAATTCAATTTTATTTCTTCACATAGTCAAAACTTACAAGCTAGTGCAGAGCTACTGGAAGATTGAGCCAAGGTGTTTGACCTGAGATGTGAGAAAATTAGGGTTCTTGTTAACTTAAAAAGTTGTGAGTACAATTAAAGTTGAACTTTTTGTTTTATTTCTAATTATATTGAATTGGGGAAGGTTGTCATTGTGTTCTTCATATTTTTCTAGCTTACGTGCTTTAATTATATTTTGCGTTAATATTATGCATAAAACTCTTTCCCTCAGAAACTTTTATTTAAGTATTTGTCCTTTAATCACACCCTAGGTTGCTAGTTGAGGGAATTGGGTTTTGAGATTCTTCCTGTTAGAACCCTAGTTTGTTTGGAACTTTCAAAAATATTCATGACTCCCAAAACACAAAATATTCATTCTGAACCCCCAGCTAGGTTACTCTCCAATGACACAGTCAAACAACTTAAACCATTGACTAAAAAAAGAAACTAGGAAGCAACATTATATTATGGCCCTAGAATTTATGAAGGACTACAAGACAAGAAACCCTAGATTAAGGATGCTAAATTTCCCTATACTAGCTGGAAAATATTTAGAAATTGGTTTGGGAAAAGGAATTGTGAATATCCTATTTTCCATTTGGAGGTTGGATATGGTGGAGCTTGTAGTCCCAAATGTGTATCTAGATGTGGACCTTCTCAAGGATATTGTAGCTAGATATGTTCTTTTTTCCAAAATTGTTAGGGGATGTAATGGTGTTGAGATGGTCAAGATTACTAGGGAAGAGATTGCAAAGGTTTTTAAACTACAGGAATGGAGTTAGGATATGGTACCCATTGACATTGATACATTCAAAAGGGAATATAAGAATACCAAAGCCTTATTCTAAAAAATAATATTGTTAGTGCATACTACTGCAACTGGACATGGAAATAATAGGGAGCAGATTAGGATTGGCAGAGATGAGAAGGAACCTTTTCCTATGAATGACTTTACCCATTACTTTAGAAAGAATATGTGCTCCCTGTTTCAAATAATTGGTTTTGATGCACCTGAAAATGTACCAATTGAATATATATATATATGCCAGAGAGTATTTAGTATGTAGCCTTTAATGCGGTTTATGATTATGCCACTTACCTATAAGAGAACATGCATAAGCACTTGGTTGACCTCAAGGGAGGAAAGCATTGGTTAAAATTTTGGTGTTATTCTCTTCTAATGCATATGATCTTGTACAATCAAAAGAGATATTTTGGTGAAGACATGTCTTTGAAAAAGGTGGAAGATGATGTTGAGCTACTAGTCCAATTTTGGACCCAAATCCTAGATATGGATGACAAGAATTTTTATTATGTGGTTTTCCATAATGTCTTTAGATCCAAGTTGAGGAGACTCATGGTTCTTGATCTTCCAAGGATCCCTAATTAGATTAATGATTTCTTAAGGCCTACGAAAAGGAGACCCGAGCTGAATATAACTCATAATTGGGGAGATATAATTCCATATCTAGATAGAACTATATTTAGGGTGTATGATACTACTGCTTATCTTTCTATGCTACAAAGTATCCCTCAGAATTGGATTTATACAAATCATGAGAAAGTTAGCTGGATCACAAGAGTTCCACTTGCCAAATGTTAGCTCACCCAGGAAATCATGACCCTGAAGGATTTATTCCCTAAGGATACAAAATTTGCAGATTTTGTGTTGATAAAAGGAAGTTAGAAGGATTTGGTGGAATTCCTCAAGCCCTAAAAATTGATGTCATCTCACCCTAGAAATCATGACCCTGAGGTATTTATTCATGCAATAAGAACAAATAAATCATTGGGTGTATTTGTTCATAATTTCTACTACCCTGAGGATACTGTCAGCAATATTTTTGACTTTCAAGTGCAAGAGGAAAAGAGAGAAAAGTATCTTTCCTTCAAGAATATGGTGGAAAGGATTAGGAGGTATGATACTATTTATGACCCTCTTCCTAACATGCACAGGGAATTTAGCTAGGTAATGCGTGCACTTGAAAATTTTGGAAGTGTTGTCGGTGTGTTGAGAAGAGTAGAAATAGTTAAGGATAAGGGAAAGGCTTCGGTAACTGAAGCAGGACCATCTATACAATTGGAGGAGAGGCCTTCCTTCAGCCACCCAAAACAATTTGGGTGTATACTCGGAAAAGGAAAAAAAATAAGGAGCAGATAGAGCCAACCCCTATTGCGACAGAGGATTCAATACCTTCCTCTCCAATTAGATCAGTTTCATTGCCTCGTAGGATATCCTCACCATTTATAATTGAAATTGATTCTCCTCAAATAAGTTCTCCTCCCTTAGAGTAGCTACCAATTAAGAGAAAAAGGGTAGAGAAGATCTGAATTATAGACTACCCTAACACTGATGAAGATGATATTGGGATAACTTCTGAGGATTTGCAACAAGGAATTCCTTCTCCTACAAGAGAAGTTGCATCAAGATCTGCCACAAGTATCCTAACATTGGGAAAAACTAAATTGAGTGGTGTGAGCAATATTGATGAGTGTGAGGGTGGAGGCCTATAAAGAGTTCATGGAGGATGTTTCTTTCATTGAAACACCAGCATTCAGGGATTTTACATGGAGAACCAAAGTTGGAGAATATGTAGAAAAGGTTGTTTTTGAAAGAAGTTTACATCCTAAATTTCCAGAGAGTGTTATCCAAGCCAATGTGATGCAAGAAATGAAGAAGCAGTTTAAGAATACTATGTTTGAGGAGGGAAGAGAACTTATGAGAAAGAGTAGTGTTTTGTTGTTACCTGAAAGGAATATTGCTGATGTAGTGGTATTTGATACAATAAGAAGGGTTGGTAGGCCTTTATTTCAAACTGAAGAAGAGGCTAGGTTGGAACTAGGGGATCTGCATTCAGTCATGAACATGATGCTCTAGAAATATGGTCATTTTATCATAGTTCAAGGAAGCCCAAAGTTGTAGAGCTATCAGACGTCAATGGTAGATTGATTGTAAAGAGAGTTGCAGATACTACAACATTAGAAGTCGCTGGCATGACTATAAATGTTGTTAGGTTCACAAAAGAAATAGTTGAGTATCTTACTAGTGATAGGGATACATTTAGAAGCAAGTACCATGAGATTCTAGGTGAATACAATAGGATTCAGCGAAGAGTAGCTCATCTTGAAATAAAACAAGAATTTTAGAAAAAACAAGTGGAAATGCTCAAGTCCCAAGGGCCAACTAGCTCAAGCCATTACCAAATTTTCCCTACAACATGGGTCAAGAACCTATTACAATTGAGAAGCTAGGTACATCAAAGTAAGCCCCATCTAGTGAACACACAAAATAACTACTTCATCAAATTGAGGAATATAAGAAGTTTCTTAAGGAAACACATAATCTGATGCATGAGAATAATGCCAAGATTGTTCACACTATTTTGGAGCATCTTAATAGGAAATTTCAAAGAAAATTGAATAGTTTCCATGCTAATTATGCTTTGATGTTGAGACCAATGGAGATGTATCAGAGAGATGGATAATTAGGAACCCCACGCTTAGATAGGTGGATTTCTATAATTAGTGATTTGAAGTTGATGGCAGTTGGAGCAAAGCAATGAGAAGATAGATATCCAATGGTGTTTTCTTCTTTAAATTTTATCAGTGATGTTAGGGAACAACCATCCCATGGGTATGTTGCTCCATTTGAGTAGAAAATAAAAGAGTTAGGAATCAAGTCTGATCAGGAAGAGTTGACACTATTAACAGACATCCTACAAACCCTTGATGAATTGAAACCTTTGCAAATGTTGAAGAATCAGGTGGACACTACCATTGATTCTTAGGATAAATTAATTTGTGAGGATATTAATATTGATATGCTTAAAGATAATTTGGAGAAGTTATCTTTTTTCATTAGTTTCCTCAAAGACTTTGTCAAGGAGGCTAATTCAGTGATGACAAAGTATGGCCCTTACAGAAAGAAAATGGATGAAATTATTGAATTCAATTGGCCATCTGAAGAGGAGTATGAACAATGGAAAAGGATATTTGTAGCTAGATTGGATTAATGAATTCAGTTTGCAACACATATCCTTGGTCAAGTATTGTACAGGTTTGGCCTTTGAAATTACAATGGATAAAGTATGTGTATCCCAATTAAACTGCTATAGGTAAATATTGATAACTAATGTGGATTTTGACTTGAATTTTTGTTTACTTTTCCTATCTTTCTGAATTTTATCATCTTTCCAAGTGGGCTAGATGTGCAACAACAACTTAATGGATATCCTTTCCAACATGTTCCTTTTAGAAGACGGGTTTTCTTTTTCATAGAAAATGGAAATAATCTTTGTCTCATGTGTATTCCCTCCGATTGAAAATGTAAATATAACTAAAAAGGGAATATTGACTTGTAGTGGTCCAATTAGAATGTGACATGTGTACTATTGGTACGAAGCTTGTTTTTACTCCCTTGTTTCCATAAAAGGGAATTTGAGGCCATTAGTATAGGTCTTTTGTTGAATTCTATAGTCAAATTGTTAATTTGAAGAACACAAAGTGAATATGTTAGGAGTTTTTGTCGAATGCTTTGAGTCTAGATAGTAAGTTTTGTCAAATGTATGGTTTCTAAGCATATCTAACTAATAATAAAAAAATTTGGAGTCTATATTCTCTCCAATTTTAATATGTACTTGAATTATTAATGAAAATACTGATCAAAGATCATTTCATTAATTTTCATCAGTTTATTACTTTGAGATATGCTTTGGTTTTACCTCTGATTCAAAGAATCATTTAAAATTCTTAGATCAAATCATTAATTCATGTGTAGGGTAATTGGATCTGATAAGTAGTCTTAGAACCTGATTGTGGATTTGTGAATTACAAAGTAACCCCATGTATATCTTGCATGTTCAAGATTAAATGTACCTTTCATTTCAATTTCCTCCAACTTCTAGCCCATAGATAATGACACTGATCTAATCTTTATAATCATTTCTGACAATTCCAATCACCCAACTTAAGAACGCCATTTTAAACAATATTTAAATAAATCTTTAGTTTTTTGTGGTTGGTGTTGTTTGTATTCTTAGTTGTAGATGTGTAAGTCTTTCAAGGAAATTCCAATCTCTTGAAGGATTTCATCTTGCTAACCATTGATGAGAATATATCTACTTAGCTATACAATGTATATGCCAATTTTTTACAAGAGTCATATAATTTACATTTTCGGACTACCCTCCCAAATTTTGAAGATCTTGAAGTGGAGGAGATAAAGATATTGGTGGTATATCTCATTTTTTGGCCACTTATCTTGCACATATTCAAGAATTGAGTTTGGAAAACTCATAGGTATCTAGCAAGATCTGATTGGTTTGTTTAAAATAACCAATAGAATGGTGACTCTACAGGGGACACAAGCTTTACAATTATTGGCTCTATAGAATTCCTTATCATATATCACTATGTTAAATAGTGATATTTACTTCTAGAGTTGGTGAATTTAAAGTGTCTACTAAGTATAGCTAAAATATTTGTCATGTATTTCACCATAGTTCATGAGAAGTTTCCTTCCCTTTTGTCTTGAAAAGGCTCATGTTCAAAGTCTATTCAAAAGAAAGTCACATGTGTCAAAATTGGTTTGAGTTTCCAAGGATATGGAAAAATTTATATAAAGAGTAATAAAATTTCTACTAATTGGTCCCAAGGAATTTGGGTGACAACTTTGAAGTCTTTGCACTAGTGTGAGCTAGTGTTTAAAGATATCAAAGAAGTAAAGAACCAAAATATAAAGAAATAAAATTTTTTTATGGAAGTGAAGAAGATCCAAGTACAAATGTGAGGAACACGAGGCCATATGAAGAAGTATCCAAAATAGAAGTTAGAGGGTGAATTTTCCAAGAATAAGAATGCACATTGGAAATGGGGAAGATCAAAGGAAACTAAACTGAGTAAGTCTACTCCTCATCTGGTCCCAAAATGTTATATTCGTTCTAGTTCTAGTTCAGAATGTGAAAGGAATTTGCTAGATTTCAATGATAATACTTATACTGATAGGGAAGAAGTTCTATGAATTCTGTCGTACATGAGTACTCCTCAGACCTAGGCTTACAAACCATGAAAATAATGAAGTATAGAATAGAAATAAATAGAGTACAAAGAGAGAATTATAGTGCTAGTCACACTAGAGCCAAAGGGAATTTTACCCTTAATTCTCAAACATATACTTCCATTTCCCGTAACCTACTAACCAGAGATGAATATTATCGTAATGCTACTCCCCATCAAGTTGATACTATAGTAGGATCTAATGGAGATTCTACTTTTCCAAAGGAAGAAGTTCCACATGATATGCAATTGCTCAGAGGAAGAGCTTCAAGGTGTAATCAGAATAGAAAGAAGAGGGATGAGGAGAAAGAGAAAAGAATAAGGGAATTCATGATGGAGAGGGATATATTAAGAAGAAAATTTGAGGAGATGGAAGCATTGGATAGACTAGCTACTGAAATTGTCCAAACAGTTGGCCCTATTATGAAAGAGGTTGTAGGAAAGATCCCTATAGTTCCCTCTTTTGATAATGCTACAAATCAACAAGCCAATATTGCTGAAAATATTTTTGTCCCAGTCGATTCTCCTCCTAAAAATACAAATTATGATTCCCACAAGGTTGATAAAGGTAAATGACCCATAAATGAAGGAGCAAAAACAAATGAAGGAGGTTCTTCCTAGAAGGACATATTGTATTATGAATTTATCTCATTGCTCAAAAAGTTGGCAAAGGGAAATGAAGAACTAGAGAAGAGAATGAAAGAGATGGAATTATTGGTTGTTAACACTAAGATGAAAATGAAGCTTAGTTTCTTGGAGTCCACTATTAAAGGCTCTACCCCCGATGCCTCAAGTCCTAAAGCATGTACATCATCCTCAAGTCCTCATACCAATGAAAAAATATCATCTAATGGAAACCCTTCTAGTTGATCCTCATAGCTTGAAGACAAGGATAAAATAGTCCATTTCAATGATCAACGTGATTCCCAACAAAAAAGGTCTAGGAATAATAATTTTTGAAGGAGTGATCATGATAGCCAATATGACGAAGAAGGATTTGGTGGGAGGATATTGTTGCACACTAGTAGGTACAGATAAATTTGTTTTGAGAACATTCCTGGATATCCAAATCTAGCCCCAGATAATGCAAGGAAGCACTTGCCTAAGTTCATCGATAATAATAATATCAGTGGTAAGGACCATTTAAAAATCTTCCAAACCTTTATCAAGGATTTTGAACTATGGGATGAGGATGTGGCTATGAAATACTTCATGCAATCTCTAACAGAGGATGTGAAGGATTGATATAGGAGGTTGCTTGATGCAAGCACTGACTCTAAGGATTCTTTCCATTGCCTCTTCAAGGAACAATATGGCAACCAAACAGATCCTTGGTTTAGGTTGAATGATTTCAACAATATCAAAAAAGGGCATAATGAACTAGAAATTGAGTTCAATACCAAGTTATAGAATTCAATGTACAAAGTCCCTACTTCTTTGAGACCTAATGAAAAGGCATGCCTAGTTTTATATTGCAATGCATATGACTTGAAGATGTGTTATCTCCCAAGGGATAAGAATCCACAGTAACTAATAGATGCTTACAAAATGGCAATCAATATTGAAAATAATCGAAGATCATCAAATAAAGTGGGAATAAGAGATGACCCCAAAGCTCTAAACAACCCAAAGAATCAAAATGAAAAGATAGTCAAAGCAGCAACTCCCAATGAAAAATTAGATCAGGTCATAAGTTTGTTGTTGATGGAAGCCAAGAATGATAGACCATAATTTCAGAGGAATGAAAGGCCACCAAGCCTGCGAGACTATCCTTAATATACAAACTAGCACAATGGCAAGCCAGTTAATGATAATTAGAAGTATATCCAAGGAACACATGATCCTTTACAGAAACATTCCACCAATGTTGCTAAAGATTTTCCTTGGTGTGGAGTGTGTCAAATGCCTCACTCCGCACAACAATGTGATGTTGCTAGATTAGTGGAGGAATCATCAAAGGATCAAGGAGTTTATGATTCTTCTCATAAATAATAGGGTACTATGAATGTGCTTGTCACTAGCTCAGATCTAGATGATGAAGAATAATCCTTTTATTATGAGCCTAACTAAAGTGATGTGGATATCCAAAGGTGGGAAGTAGGCTCCTATCATCTGCAAGTATTCTTAGATGAAGAAGGAGAAAATAACTACATAGTGTACACTTTTGAGTGGGATAATCTTTCTTTGAGGAGGCCCTCAAATGAGGAAATTGATAGGTACACAACTACATTGGTTGCTAAGGCAAGAAATGATTATTACTTAAGATATAGGACTGTAGGGGTAATTAGGGTAACCCGGGGAGCTTGTTTGTTAAGGAAAACGAAGCAGAAGATAATGCAACAAAGGTAGATAACAAGGAAGAAGAAACAAATCCCAAGGAGGGTAAATAAATAAGAATTTGGGAAAAAAGGGTACTAAGGATAAAATTGAAAGTGAAGCTACCCATCAAGTTGAAAAGGCCACAGATTTGAAACCTAGTGCTAAGAAGGCCCAAGGCCAAGCTGACCAAGTAATTCCAAAAGAATTCATAATCCTTGAGTTACCAATTTATTCTCCAATAGATATTTTTCAGGTATTATCTCAGGTCAAAGTCACGGTCCCATTTTTAGAGATGATGTGAATAGATGAGCACAACAATAAGAATTTTTCTCTTATCAATAGTATTATGCCTAAAAGGTAGGAAAAAATGGTTGATCAACTTGAATCAAGTACATACCAAGAGAAAAATCTTGAGGTCAAAGCAATAATTATTGAAAATACATAAATATATTTGGGAACCACCATTACTGCCTATCCAAACCAAGTTAATCCATTTTATCTAAGCTTGATCATTGATGGTAAGCTTCTTAGAAATTGTATGATCGATTTAGGAGCCCCAAATAATATAATTCCAGTGAAAATCATGGAAGAGATGGGCTTAAAGGTTGACAACACATATGGAAAGTGTTATGTTGTGGACTCAAGGGAAGCCCCCATCCTATGGGTAATCAACAAGGTTCCATATAGATTGGAAAATTTCCAGAGAAAGAGTTGTTTATGAGTATCATAGTGGTGGATATCCCACCAACCTATGGGATGCTATTGTCAAGACACTAGAGTGCTTCCATGGGTAAGAGTATTCAATGCGACCTATCATTTGCAACTTTTTCAATAGATCAAAAAGATGTCAAGATTGCAAGAGAACCAAGGATCTTCCACATGATCAAACATACTAACGAGCTTGAAGAAGCAACAATAATTAACTTTGTAGACACTAGTGTAGACACTTTCTTAGTAGAAGAGTTGAAACAACAAAAAAAGAAATCAAACCTGCACTGATTTGCAAAGAAGTCCTTGAGACACCACAAGAAGATTCTCTTTGGACTATGTACATTGATGGAGCTTGTTCGAATGAAGCCTCAAGTGTAGGGGTTACTCTTACCCCTCCTCAAGGTAAAACTTTTAAGTACTCTTTCTTGTTACAATTTTCATGTACAAATAATGTTGTAGAGTATGAAGCTCAATTACTTGGTTTGGGGCTAGCTTCCAAACATGGTATTAAGTTATTTAAAGTTCTAGGGGATTCTGAGTTGGTATTCTCCCAAGTTAGGTCTATATTTCTAACTAAAGACAAGAGGCTTAGGTAATATAGTAATGAGATTTGGGATACTATTAAGGCATTTGATGCCTTTGGAATAGATTGGAAAGAAAGAGGAAAAAATGTAAGATCAAACTTATTGGCTAACATTGTTGTTAGGCTAGATGATGTCACCTTTGATGGTGTCTTACAAATAAAGATGCAGGCTCAACCTACAATACCTGACAACATTTGTAATTGGAAAGTGTTTGATGATGACACTAAAATTTATAAATTCTTGCATTGCATTGACCAATATGAAATCCAAGAGATTGACTTTGGCTCATATATGGTTGAAGTTGATGGGAAAGAGACATTATTCAGGAATGAGATAATTTAGTTAAAAAAAATTAAGATTCCCAGAGGACTAGTCATACTAGATAGGATCTTTGACGACCCTAATAAATTGAATGTTAAGTAAGCATCTTCCCACAAGGAAGACTTGGAGGAGATAAAATTAGGGACATAAAATTCCTGTAAGGTGTATATAGGCAAGAAGATGAAACCCCAAGTCAAGAGTATTTTAATTTCCCTATTGAGAAAGTATAGGCATGTGTTCACATGGTCATATGATGACCTAAAGGCCTATAGGGAGGATTTATTCCAACATGAGATTCCTTTGAAACAAGATGTAAATCCCTTAAGGAAAAAGCATAGGCCAATAAATCCTACCTTGTAGCCAAAGATGCAAGAAGAGCTTACAAAGTTGAGAATGTTGGTATGATCAAACCCATCAGGAATTCATCGTGGGTTTCAAATTTAGTCCCTGTTAGAAAAAAGAATGGTGATATCAGGCTATTTGTAGATTTTAGAAATCTTAATGTGGCATCTTTAAAAGATAACTATCCTCTACCTAATATAGAGGCCATGTTGCATAAGGTCAAAGGGTGTGTGCTACTTTCCATGATGGATGGATTCTTAGGGTATAATCAAGTCATGGTGAGAGAGTTTGAACAATACAACACTAATTTCACATACCATGGGGAACATACAAATATGTAAGGATGCCATTCAACTTGATTAATGCTAGTACAATGTTCCAAAGAGCCATGGATGTGGCCTTTGTAGATTTTCTTGATCTTTTCCTTGCTAGATATCAAGATGATTTGACTACTCACAACAAAAAGAAGGAAGATCATTGTTCTCAATTAGAGAAAATTCTCATTAGAGCCATGGAATATGGGATCTCTTTGAATTCCAAAAAGTGTTCCTTTTGATTCAAAGAAGGTAATCTATTCAGACATATTGTTTCAAAAGGATGGGGTCAGGATTGATCTTGAACATGTAGAAACCATAGATAAAATTTCACAACCTAGAAATGTGAAAGGAATCTAATCCTTTTTTGGGAAAATTAACTTCGTAAGAAGGTTCATTACAAATTTTGTTAAAATTGTTGTACCAATTTCTAAAATGTTGAAGAAAGGAGAGAAGGTATCTTAGATGGAAGAACCTACTAAGGCTTTCCAGGCCATAAAAGATGAAATCAAAGAGGCACATGTTCTTAAATCTCCTGATTATTCCAAACCATTTCAACTTTTTACTTTTTCTTCATTTCACACAGTGGCAGGAGTATTGTTACAAAATAATGATGAGGGCTTTGAGTAGCCAATTGCTTTCCTTAGCAAGTCCCTGCAAGCTATTGAGCTCATATATGATGTCACAAAGAAGCAAGCATTCACCTTGGTAAAGGCTTCAAAAAATTTCAGACCATATTTGATTGGAGCAACTGTAGTAGTTTATGTTCTAATTGTAGTAGTTAAAGAGATTTTCACCAAACAAGAGACTACTAGTCAAATTTACAGATGGATCAATAGGATTTAGGAGTTCAACATTGATATCCAGATCACCAAGCTCTTGATAGGTCAAGGCCTAGCTAAGTTGATGGCTAAGCCCAACATGGAGGCCAACTAGATTAATTAGGTTGAATACGAGAATGTTGCACCTATATGTGATATGTAGACATGTGGGTGGTATAGGAGAATTGTAGATTACCTATAGACCATGCAATATCCTGAAGGAATTCCTAACAATGAGAAGAGAACTTTAAAACTACAGGAAATTTTTTTTTTATCATTGATGGTGAACTCTAATGGAGAAGTCTTGAGGGTGTATTTCTCAGATGCATGGATAGTGATCGAGTAGAATACCTATTAATCCAAATGCATAAGGGATCTTGTGAAGGTCACTACATGGCCAACACCACTGCATATAAGATATTGAGAGCAGTTTTTTGGTGCCAACTCTGTTCAAATATGCACACATATTTGTGAAGAGATGTGATGTATGTCAGAGGTTTACTAGCAAACTAAAGTTCTTAGGAAACCTACAACTTAGGCTAGTATCAGCCTGAGCTCCATTTTGACAATGGGGCATTGATTTTATTAGATAAATGGATGAAAAGTCTAGTGGATGACATGCGTAGATCCTTGTTGCCATGGATTACTTCACAAAGTGGGTAGAGGATATTCCCACTAGGAGAGCAATGAGTAAAGTTGTTATTCACTTTTTGATGAACAATATTTTTAGTGGGTTTGGGGTTCCTGAGAGAATTATTTCTAATAGCACCATGTGTTTTAGGTTTGAAGAATTTATTGATTTTTGTAACAAGCATGGTATTAGCATATCTTATTCATCCCCATATCAACCCCAAGGGAATGGGAAAGTTGAATCCAACAATAAATTCCTTATGAATATTATCAAGCAGGTGATTGAGAAGAATAAGAAGGCCTAGGACTCAAAATTGCATCTAGCATTGTGGGTTGATAGGACCACTATGAAGAAAGTTATTAGACAATCCCCTTTCAACTTGGTATATGGGGTGAAGAAAATGATACCTCACAATAACTTGATAAAGATGTATGATTTTTTTTAGGAATATGATAATGACATCTATGATGAGATGCAACATTAGATGGATGAGTTAATTGATCTTGTTGAAACTAGAAGAGAAGCTCATAAAATAAATGAGAAGATGCAACTCTAAGTCAAGCATTTATATGAAAAAAAGGAAATTGAAAGGAAGTTTGAAGTAGGACGTATGGTATTGATGTGGAATGCAAGATTGGAAAGCAAAGGAAAACATGGAAAGTTTGATCCCCTATGGCTTAGGCCTTATCTGATTGTAGATACACATGGGGAAGACTCATATTTCTTCTAGTCCCTAATAGGTGAACTTCTGGAATTTCCAATACATAGACAGTTCATGAAGCCCTATTTCTCATGAAATAGGTTGTTTCCATGTACATTGTATATTTTGTAAATGTTGTACATAGGTTTGGCATGTATTCTTTCAGCTATGTTTGCTTGATTTATTTGGGAAAGCTCTTGGGTTTTTAAGAATTCTACTTTGTTGGTCTTTTTAACTATGAGATTTGTTTCTCGCCATACCCACTAGTGGTATACATCCCCGAGCATCTCCTAAAATTTCTAAATTTTAGGCCCATTTTGTGCTTGGGATTGGCATGTCACATGTACACCTATGGATAGGGTTTAGGGATTTACCTTTGTGGCCTTGATTTTGAATCCCTTACATTGTGAGCCTTGAATGTTTTAATTTCCTATTGACTTTCTCTACCCAGTAGTTGGCTGATTAAATCATCATTTAATCGATCACAATCATCCTTTTACTATCCTCCTTCACTTAGGCTTGCCAATTGTCTGGTTTTGATTGCAATTTCATTAATTCCTAAGGTCAGGTCAAAAATGTTTTATGAAACTTGCCTTAGGTAAGTGTGCGTCTTAAGGGTCAAAACCCATTGGCCTAGTTAGGCACCCATTTTAAACTAACCCCTATTGGCATGTACAGACACATGGTTCATTGGATTTTCTGGTGAGATCCTGACCATCCATCGTGCACTACAAAGGAGTTGAAGAGTGCCTACTAGAAAGTATGTGAGGTTCACAATTATGTAACGTGTGTCCTCACCATGGAGGTGACCAATCTAGTTGCATCATACCCGATGCCGAATACATTTGTGATCGACAAACCACAAATAACATCATTGTTAAATCTTAGCTTCCCATCACACACCTCGTAGCATTAATTTAATTCTCATAAGGATATGTGCAAGGACCATGATTAGGTGACACATGTGTAGTTCCATCCACTAGGAAAATAGGTGGAGGCCATGGGAAGAACTGATGTGGTTCCAAGTCAACACATTTTCATTGGTTTATGAGTTGATGAACCATCATGGAGAAAATTCAAACTCTTTTGAATCAATCTGAGTCATTCATAATGCCATCTTAGAAAGAAATCAATGGTTGTCATTTGAAATCAAATAGACAAACTTTACAACTATTTTTCTTTGTGCGAGCAGGTAGTAATGGCTGAAAGAACATTGAAAGTGACTGTAATTGGGTTTTAAACTACATCAAATTGATTTCTTCACATAGTCAAAAATTACAAGTTGGTGTAGGGCTACTAGATGATTAAGCCAAGGTGTTCGAGCTGATACATGAGAAAATTAGGGTTCTTGTTAATGTAAAAATCCATGAGTACAATTAAAATTGAACTTTGTGTTTTATTTCTAATTATCTTAAATTAGGGTAGGTTGCATTTTTCTTCTTCAGATTTATCTAGCGTATGTGCTTTAATTATCTTTTTGCGTTAATATTCTATATAAAAGTGTTTCCCTTGGCCAAGTTTGTTTAATTTTGTGTCCTTGAATTGCACCCTAGGTTGCTAGTTGGGGGAATTAGGTTTTGAGTTTCTTCCTATTAGAACCCTAGTTTTTTGTGAACTTGTCAAAGTGTTCATGGATCCCAAAACACAAAAGCCTCATTCTAAACCCCTAGCTAGGTTACTCTCTAATGACATAGTCAACTAGCTTAAACCCTCAACTAACAAAAGAATCTAGGGAGTACTATTATATTATGGCCCTAGAATTTATGAATGACTATATTGACTAGAAAATGTTTAGAAATTGGTTTGGGAACATGAATTGTTCATTTCCTATTTTTAGTCCTTGGAGGTTGGATATGGGGAAGCTTGTAGTCCCAAATGTGTATGTGGACCTACTCACGGATATTATAGCCAGATATGATCCTGTGTCCACAATTGTTGGGGGATGTAATGGTGCTGAGATGGTCAAGATTACTAGGGAAGAGATTGCAAAGGTTTTAAAACTATAGGAATGGAGCGAGGATATGGTCCCCGTTGACATTGATACCTTCAAAAAAATGAGAATAACAAAGTTTTGTTTCGAAAATCAATATTGTTAGTGCATACTGCTTCAACAAGACACAAAAGAATAGGAAGCAGATTAGGATTGGTAGAGATGAGAAGGAACATTTTCCTATGAGCCACTTTACCCATTACTTCAAAAAGACTATTTTCTCCCTATATCAAATCATTGGTTTTGATGCACTTGAAAATGTACCAATTGAATATCTATATATGGTGGGGAGTATTCAGTATGCAACCTTTAATGTGGTTTATGATTATGCCACTTACCTAGCAGAGAACATGCATAGGTTCTTGGTTGAAATTAAGGGAGGAAAGCATTGGGTAAAATTTTGGTGGTATTCTCTTTTGATGCATATGATCTTGTACAATCATGAGAGGTATTTTGGTGAAGACATGTCTTTGAAAAAGGTTGTATATTATGTTGAGTTTTCAGTCCAATGTTGGACCCAAATCCTAAATATGGATGACCAAAATGTTGATTATGTGGTTTTCCATAATGTCTTAGCATCCAAGTTGACGAGAATCCCAATTCTTTATCTTCCAAGGATCCTAAAGAGATTCATGCTTTCTTAAGGCCTATGGAAAGGAGACTCGAGCTGAATATAACTCATAATTGGGGAGAGCTCATTTGATATCTAGAGAGAACTATATTTAGGGTGTATGGTACTATTGCTTATCCTTCTACGTACCAAAAGATGTATCCCTCAAAATTGGATTTATAGAAATCATGAGATAGTTTGTTGGATCCCAAGAGTGCCACTTGCTAGGAAATAAGAAGAAAGGTTCATTATTCCCTGAGTATACAACATTTGTAAATTTTGTGTTGATAAAATGAAGTTGAAAGGCTTTGGTGCAAGCTCCCAATCCCTACAAATTGATGTTAGTTTTCCTAAGAAATCATGACCTTGACAGATTTATTCATGCAATAAAAACAAAGAAATCATTAGGTGTATTTGTTCACAATTTCTACTACCCTAAGGATGTTATCAATTTTTTTTTACTTCCAAGTGCAAGAGGAAAAGAAAGAAATGCATCTTTCCTTCAATAAGATGGTGGAAAGGATTAGGAGGTTAGATCCTACTTATGAACCTCTACCTAAAATTCAAGAGGAATTCAACTAGGTAATGCATGAACTTGAAAATTTTGAAAGTGTTGTTGGTGTGTTGAGAAGAGTAAAAATAGTTAAGGATAAGGGAAAATCTTTGGTAACTGAACCGGGACCATTTGTATAATTGGAGGAGAGGCCCTCCTATCAACCATCTAAAACAATTTGGGTGTATACTAGGAAAGGGGAAACATATAAGGAGCAAACAGAGCCAACCCCTAGTGCATCAAAGGATTCAAGACCTTCCTCTCCAATTGGATCAGTTTCATTGCCTCCTATGCAATCCTCACCTATTATAATTGACATCGATTCTCCTCCAAGAAGTTCTCCTCCCTCAAAGTAGCCACCAATTAAGATACAAAGGCTTAAGAAGACCCCAATTGTAGACTACCCTAACAGTGATGAAGATGAAAATTTGATAACTTTTGAGGATATGCAACAAGGAATGCCTTCTTCCCCAAGAGAAGTTGCATCAAGCTTTGGGACAAGTATCTTGAGATTGGGAAAAGTTGAATTGAGTGGTGTGAGCAATATTGATGATGTGAGGGTTGAGGCCTATAAAGAGTTCATGGAGGATGATTATTTCATTGAAACACCAACATTTAGGGATTTTACATGGAGAGCCAAAGTTGGAAAATATGCAGAAAGGGTTGTTGTTGAAAGAAGTTTACATCCTGAATTGCCAGAGAGTGTTCTCCAAGCCAATGTGATGCAAGAAATGAAGAAGAAATTTAAGAATATTACACCTGAGGAGGGAAGAGAACTTGTGCGAAGGAGTAGTGTTTTGTTGTTACCTAAATGGGATATTGCTAATGTCATGGTACTTGATACAATAAGAAGGGCTAATAGGCCTTTATTTCAAGTTGGAGAAGAGGCCAGGTTGGCACTTCAAGGATCTACATTTAGTCAAAAACATGGTGCTATGGCAATATGGTCATTGTCTCTTAGTTAAAGGAATCCCAAAGTTGCAGAGCTACCATACTTTAGTGGAAAATTGATTTTAAAGAGAGTTGTAGATAATCCAGCATTGGAAGTCACTGACATGATTATAAATGTTGCTATGTTCACAAAAGCAACAATTGAGCATCTCACTAGTGACATGCATACATTTAGAAGCAAGTACCATGAGATTCTATGTGAATACAATAGGAGTTAGTAGAGAGTAGTTAAGCTTGAAATAGAATGAGAATTCTAGAAACAACAAGTGGAAATGCTCAAGTCCCAAGGGCCAACTAGCTCAAGCCATACTACTCCCACTTCTCCTGCAACTCTTCCCCAATATTCTTCACCTAAGCAGCCATTACCAATTGTGCCCTACAACATGGGTTAGGAACACATTGCAATTGAGAAACTAGGTACATCAGAGGAAACCCCATCCACTGAACACACAAAAGAACAACCACTTTAGCAAATTGAGGAATATAAGAAGTTGCTTAAGGAAACATAGAATTTTATGCATGAGAATAATGCCAAGATTGTTCATACTATTCTGAAGCATCTTAATAGGAAAATTCAAAGAAAGTTGAATAGTGTCCATGATAATTATGCTTTGATGCTGAGAGAAATAGAGATGTCTCAGAGAGATGGAGATTTGGGAACCCCACTCTTAGATAGGTTTATTCCTAGAATTAGTGATTTTGAAGATAATAGTAGCTGGGGAAAAGCAATGAGAAGACAAATATCCAATAGGATTTTCTATTTAAATTTTTGTCAGTGATGTTAGAGAACAACCATCCCATGGGTATGTTGCTCGATTAGAGTAGAAAATAAATGAGTTAAGAATCAAGTATTATTCGGTAGAGTTAACACTATTACCTAACATCCTACAGGCCCATGATGAAGTGAAACCTCTGTAGATGTGGAAGAATCAAGTGGAAACTACCATTGCTTCTCAGGCTAAATTAATTTGTGAAGATGATAACATTGATATTCTTAAAGATACTTTGGAGAAGCTATATTGTGTCATTAGTTTTCTTGAAGACTTTGACAAGGAGACTAATTGAGTGATGACAAAGTATAGCCCTTATAGAAAAAAAGTGGATGAAATTATTGAATTAAATTGGCCATATAAAAAGGATTATGAACAATGAAAAAGAATATTTGTACCTGGATTGGATTAATGAATTTAGATTGGAACACATATACTAGGTCAAGTATCGTACAGGTCTAGCCTTCGAGATTACAATGTATAAATTATATGTATCCCAATTAAAGTGCTACAGGTAGATATTGATCACTGATGTGGATTCTAATTGGAAGTTTTATTTACTTTTCCTATCTTTGTGAATTTTGTCATCTTTCCAAGTGGGATGGACATGCTACAACAACTTAATGGAAATTATTTTCAACATGTTCCTTTTAAAAGGCATGTTTTCTTCTTCACAACAAATGGAAATAATTTGTGTCCCATGTGTATTCCCTACGATTGAAAATGTAAATATAACTGAAAAGGGAATATTGTCTTGTAGCGGTCCAATTAGAATGTGACATTTGTACTATTGGCTCGAACCTTTTTTTTCTCCCTTGTTTCCATAAAAGGGAATTCAAGGCCATTAGTATAGGTCTTTAGTTGAATTTTGGAGTTGAATTGTGAATTTGAAGAACATAGAGTGGATATGTTAGGAGTTTTTGTCTAGTGCTTTGAGTCTAGATAGCAAGTTTTGTTTAATGTATGGTTCTTGAGCATATCCAAATGATAATGCAAGTTTTCATAGTTTATAGTCTCTCCAATTTTAATTTGTACTTGAATTATTAATGAAAATATTGATCAAAGATCATTTCATTAATTTCCATCATTTTCTTACTTTGATATATGCTTTGGTTTTAGCTCTGATTCAAAAAATTAGTTAAAATGCTTAGATCAACTCATTAATTAATGTATGGGGTAATTGGATATGATAAGTAGTCTTAGAACCTGATTATGGATTTGTAAATTACAAAGTAGTCTCAAGTAGATCCTAGATGTTCAGGACTAAATGTACCTTGGATTTCAATTTTCTCTGACTCCTAGCCCATAGATAATGGCACTAATCTAATCGTTATAAGCATTTCTAATGATTTCGGTCACCCAACTTAAGAACATCATTTTAAATAATCTTTAAATCAATATTTAGTTTGTTGTCGTTGGTGTTGTTTGTATTCTCAGTTGTAGATGTGTAAGTCTTCCAAGGAAATTCCAATTTCTTGAAGGATTTCATCTTCCTCACTTTTGATGAGAATATATTTTCTTAGCTATAGAATGTATATGTCAATTGTTTAGAAGAGTCATATAATTTACATTTTTAGACTACCCTCTCAGGTTTTGAAGAGCCCGAAGTGTAGGAGACAAAGCAATTGGTGATATTCCCATTTTTTGGCCACTTATCTTGTAAGTATTCAAGAATTAAGTTTGAAAAACTCATAAGTATCTAGAGAGATCTGATTGGTTCATTGAAAACAACCTATAATATCCTAGGATAGGGTTTTAAATTCGCAAAGGGGTTCACCACAAAGTTTAGACTTGGAAAAGAAAATGTTGGAAAGCATAGTGTGATATACAAACAAATGCTAAATGGCCTAGGGAAGTGAACAAAATGCAACAAAAAGCTATGAAACTAGAAATGTGCACCTTTTAAAATGAAGGAGACAAAATGGGGATCTAGAATCCTGAAAAATTTGTTGTTGAAACTAGCTAGGACTCATACGCCAATCTAGGAAAATTAGTCCAATTTCAGGGAAAATGTGTTAGAAGAGGTTTCTACCAAAAGGGTATCCAAATCTACAAAATCCTTCTTTAGGCCTATACAATGGGATTCATTTTCCAATAGTGGCGAATCAGTCCACTTCTACATTTTGGGAAATTACAAACTAGATCATGTTCCTATTGGTCTCTTCTACTCTATTTGACTCATTTCTAGGTCTGGAACTATAGAATTCCACCTATAGATCTTCTCCAAGCTTCTCCTAGGTTGAATGACAACATTAACAACTTTAACTACTTAACAAATTTTCTCCACTTTTTCTTCTTGCTAAATCTATGACCTAGCCATGCAAATCACACACAAGAAAAGGGAAAAATGTTGTGGGGTTAGTGAATAGGGGTTTTCCTTGGTCAAACCCCTTATTGGTAATTAAACCTTGAAATAGAATAAGATATGAAAAGAGAATGATGAATGAACAAGAAAAAATGTTGCAACTCACCAAACCCTTGTAATCAAGTGTTGCAAACATGTAAGTGATGGCTCGAATGGATGTGGACTTGGAATCTAGCTTGATATTGATAGATCTTGAATGAAATGTTTGCTTGAATCACACAATGCTACATCACAATTGTTAGCTCTAAAACAACATGATGCCAACAATCTTTGACATGATGAAACACAGTAGAAGAATGCTCTTGAATGCTTGATAATCTGCCCTTGAAATACCTTGAATGCTCTTGTGAATGCTCAAATTCTCTTGTGAACTATATGCATGAATACTTGAATGATAGGTATGAAAATGAGAGCAAGAACCTTGTATTTATACTTAACTATGCAATAATTCTTGAAATTGCAACACTATAGGCTGACCTTAAGTCTTGGATAACAAAAACCCACTAGAAATTTAAATTAAATTTGAATTTTAAGTTAAAGGGGACTCATTCGCCACCCTAGGTGAATGCGTCCCATCTAAGGGGACTCACTAACCCATAATGGAAAATGACTCCCACCATAGAAATTTGAGGTTTTTTTTAGGATTTTGATGTTTTAAATGCCCTTTGTCAAGATTATCCTTAAAAATATACATAAATAATGCCTATGGATGTAAAATGGGGCCAATTAAAGCATAAAAAAACCCAATTATTAATGATAAGCCTAGAGAAATGTGAAAGTGTGTTACAACACTTTACAACACTCTAGATAAGTCAAGATTAAGGTTGATTTTAGATAAAATTGTATTTATTATAGGGTATGTGTAGGATCATCATGGAAAAAACAAGCCTTAAGTGGTGAAAAATTTAGAAAAATCTGAGTTAGGTAACTTGATGTAAAAATTTGAATAAGTTACCTATATTATTTCAAAAATATGTAAGAATAAAATTTGTAGCAAATTGAATGTAGTTTCTAAACTACTAGGTTTATTTATTTTTAAAATCTATTTGGTGAAAATTTGAAATTTCAATGCAGTAGTACTTAAATTTTAGGGAAAAAATAAGTAGGTGTCTATCGACCACCCTAACCACAATAAAATGATAATATTTTTTTATAATATTTTAGATATAACTAGAGGACTCATGTCCAGTGTGCATATTTTTTGTAATTTTTTCCAAGTAAATAATTAATTATGAATTTTTATTAGAACTTTTAAAATATAAAAAACTCGTATGTCTGACCACCTTAACTTGGTTAAAACTTCATGAAATTCAATTTTTTGTTTTTAATCCTATAGTATGTGAAGCATAGAATGTGACACATGTTTCAGATCAAAAAAACATGACACTGTTTGAAAGCTATAGATGTTTTTCAATCAACCTATCAATCAAAATTTTAGTTGTAATTCAAACAAAAAATGATTATTTATTAAATTCAAAGTAAAGCATAATTTATATTGGTGGAAAGATGAGAAAATCCTTTAAAAACCCTTTTTTGTTTCATCAATTTTTGGTAAAAAAAAGTTGTTAGCCACATACCCATCATATCACCACTTTTTGTACCATCATGATCCTGCACATACCCTATGCTTAGTTAATTGATAAGTCCCTAGAAAAGTGTGAAATTGCATTGCAACACTTCACAAAACTTTTGCAAGGAACCATTAAAAATACATCAATTCACAAAGGCCCAAGACCTAATGTGAATGTGTTATCTACATTGCAGCACTAAATCAAGACAACATTAAGCCAAAATCATAAGGAGGGTCCAAATGAGTTAGAAAAAGTAGAAGGCTTACTTTATTGGTGACAAAATTTAGCTCCCACTTTAGTGAGAGGATGAACCTGCTTCAACCTCACACTAAAGTAGATCCACATGCATCAAGAGGGGTTCCAATGAACCAATGCTAGTGAGATGAGACAACAACGATCAAGAGGGGTGATCAAGCCCCGAACACCAAGATCCCAAGGCAAACCAACATAAGCACAAAAGAACACACATGAGAAATAATAAAGGAATAGTGACAAGGCCAATTATACACTACCAAAGATGAAAAAGAAAAAGGAAAAGAAGAAAGGAATTAGATCAAGCTTCGATCATTTGTCCATCCTGATGTGGATTAGATCTAGGTTGTTTTTCCAGAAAACAAATACTCACTTTGAGATGATAGAACTCTTGGCTATCCATTGGGTGAGAAGTTCTAAAAAGACAATAAACATATACTCATGGCTAGTATTCACTCACACACACACACATGTGGCTATGGGGAAAGTCATGCCTTGGATTGGGCTTCCCACTCAACAATACAAAAGTTATACCTCCTAATAACTTTAATAAGGTGCCACAAAAAAATGACTTTTCGAGCTTCATGAGACAAGAAAAACTTCGTATGCTTTGAGCTCATGAACATGATGGCACTATAAGCATGCAAGTTGTGTTATGTAAGGTTGCCATATAACAACAAATGAAAAATGTAACATGCAAAGAATGTTCAAAGGAGTCTTTCTTAGTTCATGTGAGGTCTTAAGTTAGGGAACATCATGCCTAATGTATCCAAGAGAGGGAAAATTCAAGAATATAAAATTTGCAACTTAGGGGATGTAGTGTGTCACATCAAGCCACTAAGAGGAATGTAATATGCTAAGAGATATCATGATCATGAAGGACACTATACCTAATGTCATCTTCAAAGTGACAAACACAATGTATGAAGTAAGAAGGCTACACTAAGAATGAGGAAAAAAGGAGTAATTGCAAAAGAATAATGCCAATGTATGCCCCTACTTTAAAGAAATTACTAAACACCATACTATGAGCAATTACTCTAAAGTAGCAAATGAAAAATGTAAGAAAGAAAGAAGACATGAAAGACAACTTGGAAATCCCTCATGCCAAGTCATATGTTTCCAAGTAAGGCTGAATCATGCAAGAGAAAAATTAAAGTGAGGAGTTTCCACTGTAATGAAAACACCAAACACATAAAGGATATATGGATTTGGGGTTAGTATGTTCTTTGATACAATGTTTTTAGAGAGCTTTTAATTGTCATTATCCCCCAAATACACATAACTAGAAGAATGACACAAAGAGAATGAAAACAAAGAAAAACATTTTGGGTCAACATGGAAGAGACATAGGGTGTCTCGATGCCTTGCATCATCCCTAAAAGGAAAACACAAGACCAATGAAAAAGAGAAGGTGAGAGAAAAAAGGAAAAAAAATTGGCTCAATATGAAGGAGACATAAATGTCTCGATGCCTTGTGCCATCCCCAAAAGGAAAAAACAAGAAAAAGAGAAGATGAAATGAAAAGGAAAAGAAGAAGAAATCCTTTTGGGTCAATATGAAGGAGAATTGAATGTCTCGATGCCTTCCATCATCCTCAAAAGGAAAAAAAAAGAAAGAAAAATAAAGGCGAAAGAGATGCACAACATAGAGAAGAATGAAGGTACAAATAGAGTAATGCCACAAAGAGAGAGAACATCAAACATAATATCATAGGGGATAAAATCACACACATGCAATAAAACAAAATAAAATGAAAAAGAAAAAGAAATAATGCAAGATACTAGTAAGGAAAATGTGAGTCAACCAATGAGAAATTCATCTACCTCCCAATCATGTTCTATGTATGCCAAGGGCAGCCACTTAGCCAAAGGGACAAGGGAAAGTGCCTAACTAGGAGAAGCACTAGGTTCAACACTCTTTTTAGGAGATTTATTGTTTAAGCTCATGGAAGAGGAAAACAATGTGTTCAATTCATTACACACCTCTTCATCGATTTTAGTGGTCTCATTATCATCATCCAAGTTAATCACAACATGAGTACAAATGATAATTTTCATTAAAGAGTTCAACTCTTGTTGTAATTTTTGTATTGGGTCATTTTGTTGTATTTAGGGAGGAGGGTCATCATTCATTTCTTTGATCAAGTTCAGAATTTGGTTATCTATATTTAACTATTCATGTAACTTGCAAGAAAGGGCACAACGTCTACACCTATGCTCTCGAGCACCTCTATTTTTAAAAAAAAAAATTCAAGTTGCATTTGTGTATGATCAGGTTGATCAACCATAGGTTACTTTTCTTCCCTAATGGGAGGAACAAAAGGAACCATAGGGGGCTATTCAACCACTTTCTCTTTTTCCTTTTAAACTTGTTTGATTTTAGGGTGTGTGAAGGGGTTGCTTCCATTGTCTCTTGGTCATTTGTGGGATGCAGGTGAAGTTTTTGTTTTAGGTTGGTCTTTGTTGTTTGGTTCTTGTTTAGTTTCAAGCATGGTTTCATCTAGGATGGGAGGTTTGGAGTTGGATGGGGACATGTTTTGGAGGGATAATTCTACTATTTTCTTTTCCTTGAAATTTTGATAAGACAAGGAAAATAAGTCTTCTCTAGGCTTTATAGGTTCCATGGGCTTAGGCCAAAAGGCATATAGGGAAAATTTTCCTTTAGATGACAAGGGGTTAAATCTGCTATGGTGAATAATGAATATGTCATTTTCAAAAAGAAAATTTAAGCATTTATGCACTATTGAAGGGACAACTTTCATGGAGCGAAGCCATGGGTGGCCTAGCTTCACATGAAGTTGGTCCAACTATAGGACGATAGACAATGTTACATCTAATATTTTTGGTCCTATTTGAAATGGTAGGGTGATTGATCCTATCATAGGGCATGTGAAACCATTGTGTGTCTTGATCCATGCTTTCAATTTATCATATTGATCTTGATAAAGTTCATTCAATAGTAAGAATTATATGGTGATCACATTCTCTCCACAAGCGAGATCTATTAGTATCCCATTAGTGGGTTTGTCATAGATATGCTCAACTTTGTAGAGATGACCATCAGGAAAATGTTTAATTATATCCTTAGAGGAGAAAGAAATGTGAAGAGGACTCTTAGTTTTACCCTTACAAGGGATGACATCTATCGCCCTGACCATTTTGTCCATAAGATTGATAGTATTTAGAATAACGTCATTGTTTTTGTCATTTGTATCAACATTCATCACATCATTCTTTGTAGTTTAGTGAGCTTTGACAAATGAAATATTATGTCTGGGAATTGGATTTGTGAAAATTTTCAAGTTGTGGTTTAGAGGGGCAACATACTTATTACCTTACACCTCTAATGGATAGATGACCAAAATCAATGTGGTCTTGTACAAGATGTTTAAGACACTTCCAATGTTTTGTGTCATGTCCATTTTATTGATGATAGTGGAAATAGGCATTTGATTTGAAGCTCAGGGGTAAAGGCTTATTAGGGTCTGGTGTTTTGATGGGAGTCAAGGTAATCATCTATTGGTCTACGAGTTGGGACATTGTGTTATGGAGAGTATCAGATAAAGGAGTAAATTTTCTTTTTGGATCACCATAACTAAAGGGTACTGAGAATTTGATAGTATCTATTTAGTTGTTGACATTTTGAGTTGGTTGATGAGGAGGATTGAATTGCAAGAACCCTTTTTTTTTTCTAAAAGGTTGGGAATTTTTTTGGTTTATAGGTTTAGATCTTTCAATTCAACTACAAGTGGACTTTATATTTTGACTACTAACCAAATTATGATAATCACAGAGGGTAGTGCAAAGGTGCTTGAAGGATGGGAATTTCATCATGATCAACTTATGTTGAATATTAGTTTTCAATTTTTCTATAAACATCTTTTGAAGGTGTGGGTCGGGAACCTTGAAATTGATTTGGGAATAGAGTGATTGATAGCATGAGATAAAATTAGTTATCTTTTCTTCCTTGTTTCTCTTGCATCTCATTAAATTGACCAAGTTCATCTTGGGAGTCATATGCACTTGGAAATGGTTTAAAAATGCATCAACAAGTTCATTAGATGAATCAATTGAATTTTTTGGTAAAGAAGAAAACCATTCCAAGGTAGTATCTTTCAATGACCTAGGAAAAAGTTTTTCCAATAGTTTATTGTCAAGGACAAAGTCACTACATAAGGTAGTGTAAGAATTAACATGGTTAGAAGAATCTCCTTTCTCTCCATATTTCTTGAATCTAGGCACCTCTACACCTTGTGGCATAGGTGTTCACAATATCTCCAAGGAAAATGCACTACTTTTGACATAATATGTAGGTGGACCATTTTGATTTTGGTTGATGGTGGAAATTTTATTTTGAAGGGATGAAAGAGTTTAAAAAAGTTGTTGTGAAAGGTTCATTGCTTGTGTTATGGAGTGTAATTGATTGCGATGGAGTGTATGTGGTTGTAGGACAAGTGAATGTAATAGTTATAGGTGGTAATGTAGAAGATATATCTTGTGATGCCACATAGGAACTAGAGATGCTAGCACGAATACCCGGGGAAGGAATCACATTACAAACTTCTTGCATTGTTGTTGTGACTTGGTGAGTGGTATAGCTAGGGAGTGAGACTATGATTGTAGGAGGAATTTGAGTTCCTCATTAGCTTTTAACATTGTTTGTTGGAAAAGGACAACTAGTGATTGAGGGAATATTCTTTCCAAATATTTGCACTATTTTTTTCATAAGGTCAAGGCCTTCATCACTTTCAAGCATGCGGTGAATGTTTTCTATGGTAGGAATTAAAATTGTAGGAATGTTTTCAAGGATTATTTGATGTTGTAAGTTTACTAAGTCATCATGAATTTGAATTATGTTTTCTTTTGGGATTCTATCATTCCTTTGTTCATCTTGCATGTTATTTGAAGGAAAAGAGTTGCTAAGGGTGTGATACATGGCTATTGTACTAGTAATATGGGGTTAGAGAATTCCTAGCCTAGATAAGTGACAACCAATACTTCTAAGCTAAAAACCACATCCAAAACAAGATAATACAATCAAATAGAGAATAAACTAAAATAATTCAAATTAAACACTCCCCATTTGAAGTTGCTTCACTTCCCTTGTCTCTCCTATTTCTTCTTATGCCAATATTTCCCTCATATTTATTGTTGAATTCATGAAAATACCTACAAATAGTAAGCAAGAAAGTTGGAGATAATGGTTGTTCAATTGAATATGGGAGAGGAAGGATTCGTTTATAGACAACCATTCAAACGACCAACTGAGATTGATCTTTTAGAAGGATTCCAAGATCGATGGATGAGAATGGATGAGAGGGAGGTTATAGAATGAATGACCAAGATAAAACTTCTAGAAAGATGTCAAGATTGATGGTTGAGAATTGATGCTACTAGAATATTCCATTGATGGAAGAGCTATGACACCGATGGCTATGATGCCCAACAAGTATGACATAAATGAATGATAGGGAATCTTTGACTAAAAGGTAGGCATAAATGATTTATATTTTAAATTAGTTATTCGAAAAATAGAGGAAATGGACAATTGGATGATAAATAATTAATTTGAATTATTTATTTGAGGAAAATGAAAATTTATCATTTTATTAATTTATGATTATTCAATGATTTTAATTAAATGGGAGGAAATTGAAAAAGGGACATTAAATAATTAACTTAGACTAATTATTTAATGGGGGAAGATGATAAGGGATAGTTAAATAATTTTGATAGTTATTTAACTATAGAAGAATTAGAAGACCATGAATTGATAAAAAGTTAATGATAATTATTGAACTATAGATGAAAGGTCACAAAGAAATAATTAAATAATAATTTATTTAATTATTGAAGAAAGAGAATTAGTGACACAATTAATTTTATTTAATTGATCAGGGAAGAATAAGGATTAGAGGGTGAATTAATTAAATAATTAAAAATTATTTGAGTAATGGAGGAATATGGCCAAGAATTATTAGATAATTAATTTTATTTAATTATTAGAGGATGAAGACCAAAGAAAAATGTTGCTCAGAGACTTAGGACATTTTTCAATGTCTACATTTTCCCCTCTTTGACATAATCAGTTCATCACATTGTGTCAAATAAATTCAGTCAAGAGATGCCCTAGGATGCTTCAATGAAGTCAAGGTACATGTATGCCCCCTCGAGAGAATAGGTAGGTTCAAAGAATGAAAATTTTCTCTCAAAACATGTGATACGAGTAGAGGATGGAGGATAGAAGAAATGTTTTCATGGAGAAGATGGATGTTAGCACGAAAAAGGAAAGGAAGATAGAGATGAAAAGCTAGATGGGAAATGAAAAGGGAGAAAATTTCATACTTGTATACTTATCATCATTGGGCATCAAAAGTGTCACAAATGGAACACAAACACCATGGTATGAAATGGACCAAGGTGTGTAAGGTGACCATTTGTGAGAGACAAGTGGTCAAAAGATAAGTCAAAATATAAGGAATGCCCTAGCTCATACTAAGGACCCAATTATCCTAGTATTTTTTCCAAGACAAATCACAGACAACAAGAAAAAAAAGAGGCCATGATCCATATTCATATCTCTATATCCCTTAATAGGTTATCCTCAAGGTAACTAGTAACAGGACTGAAGACTAACCACAAAGATAAGACACATACAGAGCAAGAAAGTTTTTGCCAATAAAGATAGTGTTTTCCAATATTATTGATAAGATTGTTTGATGTGATTGTTTAAGTTGACCAATATAATTAAATTGATTGATAGGTTGACAAGGATTGATTGATAATTTACAATAGTTGAAAAATTTATTTGATCGATAGGTTGTCAAAAATTGATTTGATTGATTGTACCTAGTTTTAGGAAGGACAGATCCTGAGTAAGGTATAATTGATTGACGAGATTGATTGATTTGATAAGGATTTATTGAAAGGCTTGACAAGGTTGACAAGATCGATTGATTGTTTGATAAAGATTGATTGATATGACCAAGGGATGTGATGATACCTAATTTTAGGAAAGAAATTATGTTTAAGGTAAGGAGCACATATAATAAAGTTGACCAAGTGACAAGTGTCGACAAGACACCTAACTACAAGGACACATCCTACTTAAGGTGAATGACAAGGTTGACAAAGTCTAATCTAAGGAAAGACGCATCCTAATAAAAGGAAAGAAATAGGACTGAATGAGATAAATGACATAATGCCCCATTCCAATACAAGATCAATGATCAAATTAAATGATTGAAGATAAGATGATTGGTTGGTTGAAGATGAAAGATTTTGTTTGTTATGGTTGCCTATTTATTCATGATTTGATTTAAATGATGATTTCTTCCAAACCCAGAACAAGACTAGACTCGACAAACCCTAAAGGACTGGCCTAGGTGGTATTGGAGGCTCATCAATTGATGGCCTTTCCTACGTTATACATGCAAAGACCTTGTAGTTCGACAAAACTTGGCCTTGCCTTATTTTGACAAAAGACTAAGTCATGATTTTATTTAGACAACCTAAAAGGACTGACCTAATGTCTTAAGGGCTCATTTGAGATGAGCCCTACCTACGTAGAAAATGTACAGAGACAATGTAATTTGAAATTGGAAGTTTTGATGTTTTTTTACTTTTTTTTGGATTTTGATGGTTTTATGATTTTTTTGGATTTTGATGTTTGATGATTTTTTTGGATTTTGAAATGTTTTGAAAAGCTTAAACCATGTGTTATTTATCTTTACTTTTTTTTTTTTTTAAATATTTCTTTTAATTTTTATTTTTTTTGTTGTCACCAAGACTCCTATTTGCCATGTTTTCATCACGATGACTATTTTTCTTTTTTTCTTTTTGTATTTTTTACTTTCTAAGGGGATACTCTGAGAATCAAATGTTTTTTTTTAATTTTTTTGTATTTTTTTTGTATTTTTTACTTTCTAAGGGGATACTCAGAGAATCAAGTGTATTTTCTAAGAATCAAGTGATGTTTTCTAGGTTTTCACCATTACACTTATCCAAAGTGCCACCGAAGTGGTTTCACTTTTGGATGAATTATTTCTCTTTACAGTTTTTTTTTTTTAAATTTGTTGTCACCAAGACTCCTGTTTTCCAGGTTTTCATCACAATTACTATTTTTTATTTTTTTTTTTTTGTATTTTTAACTTTCTAAGGGGATACTCTGAAAATCAAGGAGATACTTTAAAAAAAAAATCTTTTTAAAAAAAAATTTTGTTGTCACTAAGACTCTTGTTTACCATGTTTTCATCATGGTGACTATTTTTTATTTTATTTTATTTTGTTTACTTTCTAAGGGGATACTTGTGAAGGTGCATGCTATTGATAGGTTCAAACAATGGTTCTTCTTTAGGAGTAGAAATCTGATAAGCGATTGATCCATATGATGTGAGAATTCCTTGATTCTATTGGGATGATCATGTTGGATGAAAGGACCTGATTTGGATGAGGAGTGCACGTGGAAAATATGAAGGGCAATAGATGTGGCAAATGAAAGAAGCTAGGATATGATCCCTAATGTGCACACTACATGGTCCATCAAGTTTTAGATGGAAATGAGTTTGGGTGAAGGGGTCATCATCAAATGTACATTGAAAACATTACAAATGGAAGTGGAAAGATATCATGGGTGTGTGAGTATAGGTGGATGAAATGGGATGTGTGAAATGAGTAAAAGTGTTGGTAGATACATGGGATCAACAAGATCTTCTTTCAGGATTCTACTTTGATGGATGCCCCCTGTTATTTTGATGGAGAGGCATAGTTGGAGATCAATTATTTCTTACTTTCATTATTCTGATAGATGCCCCCAATTATTTTTGGTGAAGAGGTATAAATTTTCTTTCTTTTAGTAATGAATTTTATTTTTATCTTTGAATCATCCAATAGCTTTTTAATTTGGCTAAAGGACATTTCTTGATCATTCTTTCTTTGTATTCTTTCTTGGATTTTGGATCTCCATTTGTAAAAGTCACTTTCACCTTTAATTCTTGAGCCTTATCCTTTTTCTTTTCTTGAGATTTGACTTGTTGATCCATGTATATGACATGGATGGATAGAGTGAGATAGATGAGATGGATGGAGTGATGAGAATGTTGGTGTATGACAAGGAGTGGCAATTCCATCAATGGAGTCTTTGGAACTATCATTTTTGGTACTTTTAACATCAAAGGAGGCTTTCACATCCTTAATGAATTAGCAAGATAGATTAGTAGAAATGATATTAGAAAATGCATATCATAGCCTAGGATAAGTGGGATAAAAGAGTGATGATTGGATATTCTCAGTAGGGTCACGATGAAAGGATAGGTTATCATAGATATCTTGGCTAATCATGGGGATATCATCAAAATATTGAGTGGAAGAAGATAGGGAAAAGGAAAATATATCATCAGGATCCCAAAAGTTTTCACTCCAAGCAACACCATCTTTTTGCATTCCTTCCGCAACTTTCTTGACATCAACATTGTCTTTCACTGGTAATTTATCCATATGGTATTCTCCACATCCCATACACGAAATTGGACCTTAGGGTTTGATGGTGTGATGAAATAAGTGGATGTTTTAATGAGGTCAGATGGATCAATGTATTGGAATGAAATGGACGATGAGGCCTCTCGATTTATGGGCACTTGATGCTCAACAAATCTTCTCAAGTTAGTGCAATACTGAAAAGGATTAGGATCACCGAGAATTGTAATTTCAATGCCATTATGTGGTAACTTGAGGAATTGATGGTAGGTGGATGGAATAGCCCTCATGACATGAATCCATGGGAAGCCAAGGAGGAGATTAGAATACAAATCTAGATACAATACATGAGATAATGTGTCCTATATTGCTAGGCCAACTCTCACAAGAACTGAAATTATGCCTTTAGAATAACATTCAACATCATCATAAGATTTGATCACAATTTTCTTGGTTTGGTCAATACAATTCTTAGAGTATCCCAATGCTTTGACTAATTTTAGTAACAAAATATTCAGACCTACTCCATCGTCTACTAGAACTTGTCTGATCTTGTGTGTATTAATGCATACTTCTAGATGGAGGGGACTATTATGATCAGATTTTGGTGCAAAAAAGTCATGTTTAGAGAAGATGACATGGTGCAGCATGGCTATGTATCCAACCATGGCCTGAAATTCATTGACATCTAGGTTTTTAGGTACTGAGGCTTCTTTCAAGGATTTATCAAGGATGGCTCTATTATGTGGTGAGACGCAAAGGAGCTCTAAGATAGAAATTTGCACAAGATTTTTCCCTAGCTTCTCTAGGAGATTATATTGACCTTTTGGTTGGGGACTTGTAGATGGACCTAGAATAGTTATCTTGGTTTTGTAGGTGGAAACACAACAATCTGATTTTGGCTTGCTTATGGTGATAGTGCTAATATGATCATCAAAGGGTGTCACATTAAGGATGATAGTGTTGTAATCATGTTTGACAGCTGCATAATTGGTATTATTGTTGTTATTCCCTAAATTGGAGGATTTTCCTTTATCATGGTCTTGCAAGGGAGTCTTGAATATGGTATGATCAACATTGGTTTTTCCTTGTGAATTATCAACTGAAATAGTTCCATCTTCGATAAGGTCTTGAATGATATTCTTGAGTGTCCAACATCTAGGTGTCTTGTGCCCTTTTGAATGGTGGTATTCATAGTATTCATCTTCTTTCCACCAATTAGGTTTGATCAATGAAGGTTCATAATTTTTGGTATATGGTAGTGTGATGAAAATATATTGAAAAATCCATTTGAGGATTTATTTGATTGGTTCACCCAAGGGATTCTCTTGACACGGGGAGGACCTCTTCTTTGTTGATTATTTTGGACAACATTTAGCATTTGGTTTTGGTTGTGTGTTTGGGTGTTTGGTGCATTGGATACATTTGATAAAGAAGGACCTTTGGTTATTAGTTTGGCATAAAAAACTCCATTATTTGTGATACTTTTTTTTCGAGACTAGTATTTTCTTTTGTCATTGTTGGATTTCAGATTTTCTCTATTTATCTTGACTAGTCCTCTTGCAATAAGACATTTCTCAATAAGGAAACCTTTCTCAAGAATCTGTTCAAAGGTTGTGCAACATTGGATTTGAATTTGATTCATCAATTTTTCATTAATATTTTCCACAAACATGGTGACAAATTGTTTTTTAGGAATGTTAAAAGGGACCTTGCTAACCAATCCTTGCCATCTCTGGTAGAACAAGGTAAGTTATTCACCTTCCTATTTTTTGATTGTGTTGAATTTTGCAAGGGTGAAATCATTTTTAATGTTGAAGGAGAAATGATTAATGAATTTGTTAGCTAGTTCATCCCATGTTTTGATTCATGTAGGAAGGTGTGCAAACCAATCTAAGGCTGGCCCTATAAGGCTTTGTGGGAATAGTCTCATCAAATAGGTAGGGTCATATGCAAATTCCATACATGATGTGTTGAATTCTTGAATGTGTTCTACGAGATCCCCTATCCCCTTATATTTAGGAAAAGGTGGTGTTGTTAAATGAGGGGTAAATGGTGGCATGTATAGATTTTAATCAAATGGATAGGGTCACAACTCCTTCATGGAATATGTCTTCTTGTTGGTTCCCAATTGCATGTTTGTAATTCATTGTTCAAGGGTCTTCATATGTTGTATCAAATAGTCTACAAGGGATGGTGTTGCTTTGTTTTGGTGAGATGTCATAGTGTTGGCATTAATATTGTATGTTAAATTTGAATTAGGATTGATGCTTTGTGACATGGGACCTTGGTTGGAATATGGGTGTGCATTGTTTTGATTCAGAATAAAATTGGTGTTTAGATTTTTTCCAAAGGTCATGTTTGCATTTTGTATGGTGTTTTGGAATTGGTATATGGACCCTTGATTCATGTTTTGGTTTTGAAACTTTAATCCTTGGTCTTCAAATGGGGGTGTTGAACCTTGGTTGATTTTTTGACATGAAGGTGTAGGCACTTGATTGATGTTTTGATGTGAAGGAATTTTTCCTTGATTGGAATTTTTAAATGAAGGGATGGTCCCTTGATTGACGTTTTGAAGTGAAGGTGTAGGTCCTTGAGTAGAGTTTTGGAATGATGGAAGGGGCCCTTGATTTGTATTTTGAAGTGATGGAATAAACCCTTGATTATGGTTTTGATTTGGGACCTTTCATGAGACGATGTGCACCTTTCTAGGCTTATTTGGTGGAAGTTGATTTGATGAAGGTGTACTTTGGAATTGGAATAAGGGCCGTTGATTTGTGTTTTAGGATGTAGGTATAGAACCTTTTTTTTGTATTTTGGGTCAAGGGTGTGTGACCTTGGCTTAAACTTTGGATCAAAGGTGTAGGACCTTGTGATGTGGAACCTTGATTTGTGTTTTGAAAAAGGGGGTTCATGAAGGTCTTACGCATGGTGTTTGAGGAATTTCCAAGTGTGAAAGTTTTTCCCTATGTAACAGTATGGGTTACCTTGTTTCCAATTGTGGGAATGTTTGGGATCTATGTGGTGGTGGTGGTAGTCATGTGTGTGGTTGTCCCAAGGGGTATGTTTGACACTTGTTGTGATGAGGGTATGCCAAATAGATTTTTAGTTTCTTCTTCTATAATGGTTGATATGTCAAAACCTTGAGGTAACTTGGCACCCATTTTGGCTAGTACATAGAAATTTTTTTTTGGATTGGCACTAACAAGTTGATCAACTATGATTAAAAATCTTGAATCTTGATAAGCCCTTTAAATTTCTTGAGGGCTCAATTGCTTGTTGAATTCTTCTAGGTTTAGGTCTTCCTAAGGGTCAATTTTCTCTCTTTGTGTTGTATTATTTCAAGGTGTAGAGTGATTTGAATTTATGGTATTGTCATGAAAAGGGTCACTGTGGAAATCCATTTCCTTTCATTTTTTCTTTTACCTTGTTTCAATCATGTGAGACTTTTGCAAGTTGAAGGGATATGCAAGATGGTGATGAACTATACTATATTTTTGGATTTTCTTGAGTATAAGGATAATGAGGCTAGTGCAAGATGAGTATGAAGCTAATTGATTCTAAGGGATGTTAATGATCAAGGATGATGATAAGGTGACTAAATGATGCTAATTGAAGATTAAGGTAGTATTGCAACTAAGGTTAAGATAAAGATAAACTATTTTTTTTGTATTTTTGGGGTATAAAAATGCAAGGACAATGAGACTAATGGATGAAGGATTGACTAATTGATATGATGCTAAGGTAAAGGTAAAATGGGCTTTTTTTTTTGTATTTTTGGGATAAGGATGCAATATAGGTGCAAAGGAATCCTAAAATTTTAAAACAATGGATGAAAATAAAGCTAATGTAAACCCAAGGTAACTGTGCGAACCCCAGTACTAGTACCTGCAAAACAACATGAATAAACAAGTTAAACAAGAGATTGCAAGATAAAACAAGGATTCCCCATGAAATCCATTTACAACTTTGAATTAGGAGAGAAAACAACAAAGAACACAATGAAACAAAGAAATATAGATTCAATCCTAATTTAAATGTGCAAACTCATGTTCCCATGGGGGAATTAGTGCCAATTTGATGTGAAAATTGGCCCTTTCCCAATTCCTAAGATGTAAGATTGATATGTTGATGAAGCATGAGAGCTCCAAGCCAAAATCTACAAAAAACCTAGCTAAGAACTCAAGATTGATGGATGGAAATGGCTAAATATTTTAGCATAATAACTTTGCATAACTTGTGGATGTTCAAATGAGGATATGAGCTCTTTATTTATAGAAAGAAAGAGTTGAATATTGAAAGATAGGATGAATGTGGGATGAAAGATAAGCCAATGACAAAGTGCCACTTGTCAACTTGTGAGTGGATGGAGGATGAGCACATTTTGATCAATGTGCAAGTTTGAAATTTGAATTTGAAGAAGTGACATGTTTAGGGGGGATGAAAGAGGAGTTAAATGCCAAGTGGGAGACATGTAAGAGACAATGTAAGAGCTTTAAATGCTTTGTTGGATGGACAAGTCATTTTGGGGGGAGATTTCAAACTTGAAGGAATATTCCCTTTTTGATGCCATTTTGAAAGTAAATAGGGAATTATTAAATCAAATAAATGATTTAATTGTGCAAGTTGCAAAATCTAGAGGATTGGAGTGATTAGGATTAAATTAATCAAGATTTGACTAATTTAATGAGGGACTAGTTGATTTGACCATTTTGACTTAGATTTTTGGATTTAAATAAATCAAAATGAGAGGAATAATGATTCTAGATTTAATTAAATAAGATTTGATTTATTTAATTAAAGAGGATGGTGTTAGCTTTAAATCAAATAAAGATTAATTTATTTAATTTAAATGAGATGACTTTAGAGATTAATTAAATAAAATGAATTATTTAATTAAAAGAGGGACTATAGGATTAATTAAACAAAGTGATTTATTTAATTACTAGGAGATGATGATTTAATGAGATAAAAAATGATTTATTTAATTAAGAGATGAAATGTGATGAATTTAATTAAATAGAGATTATTTAATTAAATGACTAGCAGAGAGATGATTCAGGATGAACTTGGTGTTAGTAAAATCAGGATCAGGTGCATGTACATTTTACATGTCTACAGTAACTATTCCAAGTGTCATTGACCATTTGTGGTAACCAACTAGATAATTTTGACAAGGTTGAGTCAAGGCTAGGACAAAAGCTTAAGACTCAAATGTGATAAGGATGATAATGACAAGGATTGATAATATGAAGGATAGTTTTCAACGACAAGTAAAATATGTAACCAAGAATTTTTGAAAAGCTCAAAGGTCTTCCTATGTTCAAAATTTAAAGTCCTAAATGCAACCTAAAGATCAAAGTTTGGTTAATGCAATGCAAAGGATGGAGGGAGGTAACCTATAATGCAATGTATCCCTAATGGAAATGCTAGAATGAGGTGATGAATCTTGCAAGTCTTTGGTTTATCAGTTAGAGGTCATTGTGAAACTATTTTGATTGTATTTTGGGAACATATTTCATAAGTTTTTGTTTAGTAGAAAATTGTGGTTCGGTTTTCATCGAATGCATCACAAAATTGTGGTCCAAGTTATCAGATGTGGCTTTTTTTTCAGCAATTATGTTTTAGAAAGTCAATTTCACTTTTTTAGTTCATAGTTGCAGTTTACAGTAATAGTTGTGGCTCTATGTCTAACAATTGTGGTTTTCTAGAATGTTGTTTTGATAGTTTAGATGTTTTCGAAATGGTTTTGATCTAGATTTTGATTTTTTCTAAAGAAATATGTTTAGAAAACACAAAAAATAGTATCAAGCACTTTGTTTTGGTCTAGTTTTGATGTTTGATTTCAAGAAAAACAAGAACAAATCCTATGGTTGGCAAGGACAATATTTGTTGGGTTCCCAGTTGGATTTCTCCATTCATGCACCTATTTAGAGTAGATAGCCTAGGAACTTAGAAGCACAAGCTCCTTCTTACAATGCACTCACTTTTTGAGCATGCCAAGTTTTGAATTCCCTAAAGAGGAATTTTCCATCTCTACTTTGAACCATGAAAATGTGGGACAACTTTAGAGGTCCAACCTCCTATGCCAACAAATAGAAGGATTTTGGCTTCTAAAAACAAGAGGTGTATAGTAAGGGCATCCGTTCAAGGTGGCCATACGTGTGACAAGATTAGCTCAAAACTATAGTAGTCAAGAGGCCTCCCAGTCCTTTCCCTAAGGAAGGATTTTTACGTAGCTCACGCAGCTACTGAGGGTGGCACTTGTTGGTATGACACATCTACACCTGTTGCTAACTGACTTTAGTCAAGAAGCACATTTACTTATAGTGGCTTGGAAGACCTTGGCTTCAGCTTATTACCACTTTGGGTCATTCCCTCAGGGTGAGTACTTTTTCCCACCAAGGAACACCCTCTAATGGGTAAACATAGAAATAGATGGGTCTGGTTTCTGATCACTGAGTTTACACAAGGTGAGAGCATAATACCTAGCATCTTACAAGAATGAAAAACAATGATTTATTTACCCCCTAGTTAAATCTATATGAAAGAAGATAGTTGTTCTTTTTAAGCACCAATCAAAGTGTTTTCTATACTAAAAGATAATTGGTTTCAAAATCAAGTCTTCAAGAAATGTTTTGTACCAAATGTCATTAGTAGTTTCTTTGATTTTCAGTCTTTGAAAAATGTATGTTTATGCTTTCACCTTTCCAATCTCAGACATGCGAACCTGCACAAAAGCCCAATTAGCAAAATTAGCCACAAAAGTAAAATTAAACTAAGAAAAAAATTAACATTTAATCTAAAATATAAATTAAGCTCAATCTAAATTAAATCTAAATTAGAATTAATTCTAAACTAAATTAATCCTAAAGTAAATTAAATTTAAATTTAAATTTAAACTAAAAATTATCTCTACCATGTCAATTAAATCTAAATTGAAAACTAAATCTGAATTAAAAATTAAAGCTAAATCTAAATTAAAAACGTAAATCTAAATCAAAAACTAAATCTAAATTAAAAATTAAAACTACATTTAAATTAAAAATTAAATCTAAATTAAATTAAATATACATTCTAAATTAAATCTAAATTAGATACTAAATGTGAATTAAAAAGTTAAATCTAAATTAGAAATTACATCTAAACTAAAAGCTAAAAACTAAATTAAAATTAAAAGCTAAATTTAAATTGGAAACTAAAAAGCTAGATCTAAATTAGAAATTAAAAGCTAAATCTAAATTAGAAATTAAAAGTGAAATCTAAATTAAAAGTTAAAAACTAAATCTAATTAAAAGTTAAAAACTAAATCTAATTAAAATTTAAAAGCTAAATTAAAAGTTAACTCTAAATGTTGTGACTGCAAGATTCGTTGAAAGTGGAAATGTTGTGACTATTGATGGAAGGAAGAACTCCTTATTGAAAATTCCACCAACATGCACTTACCTACCAAGTTTCATTATTTTTTGAGCCTCACAATCTAACAAATCAAAAATATATAAGCCTAAAAAAAGTTATTTGTGTTGTGGGCATTCAAAATTTCTGAAGTTCATTTTTTGTTTAATGATTTTTTATTTATTCAAATTTTTTTTGTTATCTAGATGAAATATGATTGATTTATGAAAATGCAACTATGAAAATGATAAAATGCAGCTATGAAAATGATAAATTGTAGTTATGAAATGATAGTATAATCTAATCTATGAAAAATGCAGCTATAATATTTATGCTGCTTACTTGTTTTTTTTTCAAGATTGATTTATCAAAATGTAGCTATGAAAGTGCAGCCATAAAAATGAAAATACACCTATGATGTTTATCCTATTTGCTTATTTTTTTTATTGATTTATGAAAGTGTAGCTATGAAAATGACAATATGATCAAATCTATGGAAAAAAATGTGATGTAAATTATCAAATCTATGAAGATGTAACCATTATGCTATTCACATTGGGTTCACCAATGTAAGATGGAGTTAGATAATTCCTAGCCTAGATAAGTGACATCTAGCACTTCTAAGCTACAAACCACATCCAAAACAAGAGAATACAATCAACTAGAGAATAAACTAAAATCATTCAAAGTAAACACTCCCCATTTGAAGTTTCCTCACTTCCCTTATCTCTCCTATTTCTTCTTATGCCAATATTTCCCTTAGATTTGTTGTTGAAGTCGTACAAATACCTCCAAATAGTGACCAAGAAAGTTGGAGATAATGGTTGTTTAGTTGAAAATGGGAAAGGAAGGTTGCTTTTATAGACAACCATTTGAACGGGTGACTAAGATCAATCTTCTAGAAAGATTCCAAGATTGACATATGAGAATGGATAAGAAAAAGGTTGTGAAATGGATGGCCAAGATCAAACTTCTAGAAAGATGCCAAGATCGACGATTGAGAATTGATGCAACTAGAATATGCCATTCATGGAAGAGCTATGACACCGATGGCTATGATGCATGACGACTATGGCAGAAATGAATGATAGGGAATCTTTGACCAAAACGGGGGCATAAATGATTTATTTTAAATTATTTATTCAAAAGTGGAGGAAATGGACAAGTGGAGGATAAATAATTTATTTGAATTATTTATTTGAGGAAAATAAAAAAATGAGCATTTAATTAAAATTATTATTCAACAATTTTAATTAAATGGGAGGAAAATGAAAAAGGGATGCTAAATAATTAACTTATTTTAATTATTTAACGAGGAAGATGACAAGGGATAGTTAAATAATGTTGATAATTATTTAACTATAGAGGAATTAAAAGACCATGAATAGACAAATAATTAATTATAATTATTTAACTATAGATGAAAGGTGATAATGCAATAATTAAATAATAATTTATTTAATTATTGAAGAAGAAGGGGAATTAGTGATGCAATTAATTTTATTTAATTGATCAAGGAAGAATAAGGATAGGAAGATGAATTAATTAAATAATTAAAAATTATTTAATTAATAGAGGAATATGGTCAAGAATCATTAAATAATTAAAGTTATTTAATTATTAGAGGATGGTGACTAAAGAAAAATGTTGCTCATAGACTTAAGACATTTTTTAGTGTCTACAGTACTAGTGTCAATACTAGGAGTGAAAGCTCTAGATAACCCAAGATCGACAATGATTGTGCTATCGCGGGATGACATGGGTCTCAAAATTCTTCTCACTAATGTATTATCAATAGGACACCAAACACTCATGCAAATTATACTAAATGCAAAGTGAATGCAAGTGCAATGTAAGATAACATCAATGAAATGCTTATAATTAAAATTTTGGAAAGTAAAACAAAAATGTAAAAACAACAAAAAAAAACATAGAAAATGAAGTATAAATGGTAGAAAATGTAGTGAAAAATATGCAAGGGGACTAATTCGCCCTAAGTGGCGAATGAGTTCAGGTGTTATTTTTTTTGAAAATTTTCAAAAAATTTATATAGGATTTTATGATTTTTATGTTTTCTGATGCAACTCTAAGATGTAAATGTAGAATTTTAATAATTTTTCAATGAAATTAAGATGCAATAATGGAAGCTAAATGAGATTTTCACTAATGCAAATCTTTAAATCCTATAATGTAAATTAACCAATGTAAAATGCCATGCAATGTTAATGTAAGCTAAATCAATGATGTAAATATACTCCAAATCAGAATTAGGATGCTCTAAAATTTGGTTCACCAAAATTTGTTCAATAGAAATGATGGAAGCTTCTAATCCTTTGACCAAAGAAGGTACAAAGAGATAGATCCAATTTCACACTCTTCACACACAAGGACACCTTAGAGATCCATGTAGGCCAAATGGAGAAATTTCACTGTGCACAAACGATGACCCTTGGAGCTAAGATTTTTTGTGTGTGACTATAATCAATCATTTAGAGAAAACCCATTTCCTTCAAACTTTTCTCGCTAAAATATTTGAAGTACCTGCTTTGTAAATTGACTCCCAGGACATGTTCTCCACACCCAAAATGCATTAAAATAAAACATCATATGACCTTCGATTTTGATGAAAAAGGAGCTAGATACATTTTAGACAAAAAAAAGAAATGGGTTTCCCTTAGAATTTGAAAATTTGAAACTTTTTGGAACACCAATTTTGGCCCAGTCATAGTCATCAACACATTAATTAACCCAGCAAAACTCATCTAGGAGTTGTAAAAATGAACAAACATGTAGAAATTTGAACCAAAAATTCATTGCAACAAATGGCTTGGAAAAATTCATTTTGAGGTGCAAGATATTAAATTACAAAGTGGCTCATTCAAATATTTTTGCATTTTCACATATCAGAAACTAGTTAGGGCTCACCAAGTCACCTTCTTGAAAAAGTATCAAATCACCTCCTGAGGAACTATCATTGGACACACTAGGTCATTTAGGTACACTGAGTATATGAGCAAGAAGGAATTCACTCAATCCACATTCGTCAAAAGATATTAAGGGTCAAAGATGACCACTTTGAAACATTTTGAAAATGCAAGTGTAAAAAGTGAACAAACTGCATTTGCTTTTGACTTAGTAAAAATATCAAATCAAATCCTGACACTATGAAATCGGACCAGGGAGCACATGAATGTGAGGGGAATATAGGGAACCAATCTGTTTTTCTTGAAAATAATCCAGTTGTGAAATATCCACTCGAATAGGAGGCCACTTCGCAAACCTGCCAGTTTGCAAACAACAAAACAATCCTAGAATCCTTGAGCTTTCCTTTTCAAAACCCTACCAAAACTCATCATGGAAGCTAAAAACTGACATGCATGTTCACATATTTCAATTGAATATTCTCACAAAGGGGTTTGGCATGAAAATTAACTAGCTTAGAATTATGACCTTCCAAAGTAGGTCACTTGGGTAGAATTTTCAAGTGCACTTCTAAGGGTGTAGATCAGTTTTTTTCAACATAGGAACTTCAAATTTGAGTTCTTTTGAAGGTGCCATTAGTGGCTCTTTCTAGGGATTTCTATTCCTTAGTGAACATAGTGAGAATTTAAAATCTTCTGGGAGAGCAAACCGAGTGCTAGAACCATTGGGAAACAAAGTCTATGTTTTAAACTTTTTAACCTCACTTGGTGGCCCTAGGCCACCAAATGAAAAAGGGGAGTCAATTCTTACCTCTGTCAAATACCAATCTATTAAAAAGGTTGTTCTCCCTCAACCCATACTTTCCTCTGTCACACCATAACAACATGAGTGACTGCATTCTTGCAAACACAAGTGTCGGGCTACCTTTGAATTTAGCTTTACTATCACATGGCCACCAAATGACATAGGCCATATCACTTCCATTCAATTCAATTTCTAATTTTGTGACAAGTGACAAAATATGAGGATGATGATCAAGGTTATTTGAAGACACAATCTCATCATATTCACAAATGCCCTCATAATTATCAAGGTTAGGAAAGGTATCATGATTCAGAGATAATGTGCAATCCTCTTGTGTGGTGAACAAAGAATGCTCACAGATTTGTAACTCATACTATAACTGAATTGCATCATAGGTGATTTTATCATCATCCCAATAATACAACTTATTCACACTATTATATATCTCAATGTCCTGAAAACAAGATTTTCCAATGATAATAATACCTTCATCCACATTCAAATCATAACATACAAACAATGCATCAACATCCCAAACAGTGTTTCCCACTTCAAGCTCATAGACAAGACTGCCAGCATTAGTAATGTTATCACACACAAAAGTTTCAAGAGTAGGCTTAGATGACTTAGAATTTACTTCTACAACAAATTCCTCATAATGACTGTTTAAAACACATTCACTTCTGAAGTAGAAACATATCAACACCACCTCCTACTGCATCAACATGACAATTTGAAGCATACTACTTATGAGCAAGACTATGAGTTGTAGATCCATAAAAGAGTTTTGCATATGCATCCATGTGATTGAAACAATCACATTCTTCAATTGCAAACTCATCATAAGGACTATCATGAGTTGTACTAACATTTCTCTCTACATTTCCACTTTCATGTACAACTTATTCCATGCTATCATTATGCAAGCATTTAAAGATAACTTCAAAGTTAGAAAAATAAGTAGAAGAAAGTAAAGCATCAAACAAAACAAGAGTTCCTTGTGTATCATTATTAACATATGTATGCTCCTCATAATAAACTACTTGAGATGATTCATCCAATGAAACTGTTACATACATATCTCCTTCTTTGTTCATATTGCTACAAAAATCAGCAGGACTACGTTTCTCACTGTCAAATTGAAAACCATCATTTATTTCTTCATTGCAACTTCTCACACATGATTATTCTAACTGAAAATCATTGCATACTCTGTTATTTTCATTTGATACACTGACATTCACATAAGCATTCCTCAAATCAATATGCACCTTTTCCTCATGATGAAAGTTTTCATGAATGCTACACTCAACACTTGTAGAAGAGGAAATATCAATGACAACATAGGACTACTGATTACATATTTCTTATTCAAAAAGAATGTTCAACTTATATACCTCATCATGCTGTTGTGATTCTTTAGAAATTTTATCATCATTTTCCTTGTTGAAACACTTTCCACTTAAGGAGATCAATTCTACCTCTTCCTCTTGAAAGGAATCATAGTCTCCAGGGATGCAAATAGAGTTGAAATCATTGTGATTACCCATACAAGAATTCTTTTCAGCTAGTTGCAAACTTCAATTTACAACACCATTTTTTGCATCATGATGACATGAAACTTAATAATCAACAAGATCTTCAACCGTATATTCAAATTCCATGGAGAAGAAAAAATTTTCAGCATCATCTACATCGTTGCATCTTTCATCTGATACAGAAAATATGCTCTCTATTTTTGTATTTTCAAAGCAAATAGAAGAAATTTAACATGTTTCATTTATCTCTTCATGACCATCATGGTTCAATCTTCATCAGGGTTCATTTTCTCCATGGTTTGTTAAGAAACAAAATTCTCATCATTACATGATGCACTATCATTGTCTTCAATCATTGAAAGCCATTGATATAAGCATTCAAGGTTAGGGGGCTTCAAATCAGCTAGTGTGGTACTCAAACCTAGCTCACAATTCACACAAAATAAATCAATGGAAAATGATTCATTAAGGATTTTTGATTCTAGTATGGTTCAACCTTATTTTCAGATTTCTCTTCAAATAGTTCTTGGGTATGCAGATTTCTTTCTTCAATCAATCATTCATCATTCACTTCACTAAACTCATCTATGAATAGTTTCTAGAGCTCTTTCCATGAACATATAGAATGCATTGGTAAACTAGAAAACTAGTCTTCAACATTATTTTTTAAAGTTCTTACAAAAAACTTCATGATAGCATCTTCCTCTACTATTTGAAAATCTTCCATTACATCAAGAAAAAACTTGTACATGTTGTGATGTGATTCTTCAAGATTTCCTCTAAACTTAGGCAAACATTCATTAATTCTCCTTGGGGGGTGATCCCTCATAGTTGGTTTATGATTTATAGGAAATTATATTTTTGTTGAAATCACATATTTTTAGAAAATATAATGATTTAAGCCTAAAAAATTTTCATTTAAAGTATTCCAATTGAAGAGGGTTCGATCAAGCTACCTTAGAGCAAACCCCGTTGGATAGAACCCCGCTAGTTTTAAACCATACCTATAATTGAGTCTCCTTTACACCTATCAAAATGTTGATAAAAACCACTTTTGATTTACCTTTTGGGGGATCAAACGAATTCATTTAAAATTTATTTTTTGTATGTATTCCTTATTATAATCTTCCCAAAAAGTATAATTTTAAATAAATTTAATTTTATTATTATATTTACTTTTTTATTTCTTGTGAGTGTAGGTTTTTCACCAAAAATCAAGCTCTTTGTTCTGCACATGTGGAAAAATAGAAGATTATAATTTTCTTTTGAAAAATATGAGTGCACTAGACATTGAATTCCTTAATCCAAAAAAAAAAGAAATTTGATATATACAAAAAAAGTTGTGTTACACAGTCTGCCTATTTATGAATTGTAATTGGTTTGAATTTGAAACTTGATTAAGGAAAAAATATTCAATAAAACACTATGAAACCAATTAGAAGCACTAGATATCATAGTTACAAATCTAAATAATAAAAAATAAAAAATTTATCCTTCATGGAAAAGAGGTTAGGTGTTATACGGTGAGTGTCACTCCTTAAAAATGGTGTTTACTGAAAAAAACTAGTTTTCAAAGATGGAGAAAGAAGTGTAATATGATTCCAAAATTTTTGAAAAAATAAAAATAGAATCTATAGATAAAATTTCACAAATCACTATTTTGCATCATCTTCAAATTCCTTGCAGTTTAGCCACTATAGGTGCTCGAAAGTGAAGATTTAGTTAAAAAAATTTAGTTCAGTGTCGAGTCTAGCAAAAAATTGTAGACCAGTACTGTGGGATCACCCTGGGACAGAATGTGGGTAACCCTAGATTTTAATTTGATGCTTTTAAAATGCACTTTGCTTGTTAGATGAATTATGATATATTTATAGTTAATGAAATGATTCTAGTTCTTGATTAATAGATATGTTAGCAATGTACTGATGGAACCTTAGAGGACTTAGGGTTAGATTATTTGAGATGTACATCATACATTCTATTGATATTTCCTATTAAAAAAAATTGTTCCATTATTGTAACATGGTTGTATTGTCCTCTAGGGTTATTTGGTAGGGTGTTACACTTGGTATCAGAGCCTAGGTTCATACACTGGGTACTCTGGATACATATGAGCCCATTATATGGGATAGTAGTGTAGCTTTAATAGTTAACCTTGAAGATTTCATTTTGAGTCTTCTAGATTGTGCATTCCCTAGACCTCACCTTATGTTTTTTTGTGCTCATACTCTTCTCTCTAGAAATTATAGCTATGTCCATTATGTGTATTCATATTTTGTGCCTGCCCTTTCGATGCGAGTGATTTTTATATGATGCTATGTGATATTTGTTTCTCTTGTAGTTGTTTTTGGGTACTTGTTGAATGTTGAGAATGGTGATCGAGTGTATGATTTATCATTTTGTATGTGTTCCCTTAAATGATGTTACCATGAATGCTCATATGAATAGCTTTATTACAAAGAAGTAGTATGTTTACCTTCCTTATAAATAGTAGGATAATGTGCTTGTGTTCCATATAATAATTTGACTTAGAATAGATCATGATCCATATGAGAACAATTTGCTCAGTGTACATATATTAGTTGAATGATGTCTTTCTCTCTCCCCTCATTCTTTTCCAAGGTTGATGTGAAATATAAAGATGTTGATTTATGATGTGTTGTATCAATTAGATGTATGGAGTTTATATATATGTGATACTATATGCAAATATATTGTTTGTATAGTTTCACCTCTCAATAAGGAATTATGAACTATCTATTGCATTTATCAAGATAGGAAATGTAGAGAAATACTAGAAAATTTGATCATTCTTGTGAGATATTACTTAATTGGCATATATATGCATTGATTAACTGACAACTCTCCCTCTCTCTTCTCTGATTATCTGAAAATTAGATTCATAAGGATAGTTCTTAGGAATGAATTAGACATCAATAGAGATATTGAATGCTTAATAAGGAATAAAATATGAATTGCTTAAAAAGAGAATGCTTGTTTAGAATGGAAATTTTGTATCTCAAAGTTTATGCATCACATTTAGGACTCTGAGTTTGAAAGGTAAACATGGAATTATTTAATAAACTTTAAAACTAATGTGTGCATGTTTTCATCTTAACTTTGTGACTTCTAGGAGTAAGTCAAATCTTATGGGGGAGGATGTAGTTCCCCTCCATGATTCACACTTTTTATGGTGTTTAGGTCAGATACTTTTGGATATGCTAATGACTAATGGAATAGTGATGTTAGATGCTAATTATTCTTTGATTATTTTGTTGATGATCTATATGAAATGATCTAAGAAGTGTAAATGCTTTATGTCTATGAATATGCTAGAAATAGAATGTGTTATCTTATTTTGGAATGGTTTATGATTATTGATGTTATGAGATGTTATTTTATATATGATATGATTATTTTAAATGCTATTTAGGTGTGGAGTGAAGGATGTCACATTTCTCACTTGTGAGAACCCTATGATATTTTGATTTCCTATTCACTAGGTATGTGATGATTATACATATATGCAAAGATGTTTATGTGTTGTAGATTGTAGGTACTAGGCATTGACTCCACTAGAATTGGCAAGTCTGACTATGCCTTAAACCCAATGGAATAGTTGATCAAAGATAGCACTTTTTCCCCTACCCTAGCCATAATTCTCAAAAAGGATGAGTATTTGGTTTGTTACCTCATTAGTGTTGTCAGTTTGTTTGTGGTCAGTTGGTCTTGCTTTTTGACCCTATTTATGGTTCAGGTAATTGTTGTTGACATTTGGTTTATTTAATTTAAACTTGTTTGATAAATGTTGTTTTGTTTAATTGATGCATTAAAATGAGTTACCAAGTAAAAGGGTACCTTGGTAGATAAATATAAATGTATTTATTAATAATCATAGTTATAATAAATTAAATGTGTAAATTTAGTAATTAAATAAAATAGAATTATAATGGAATGTTATAATAAATAAATAGTAAAAATAGCATAAAAGGATAGAAAGGTTTTCATGCAAGTTCACGCAAAACTCTGAACGGATTGTCTAAAAAGAAACTTAATGTTTTTTTGGGATTTTGTGAGATTTTATTGGATCTTTGGTTTCAAAAAGGATCAACCTTCTTCTTGTAAATATTTTCCCTCTAAGAGAGATTTTCATTATGTTTTGGGCTTAAGGAAGTAATTTTTTCTATAAAATTTTTACATATTCTTGTTGTTGTGGAGAAACGGAGAATTCTTGGAGAAAATTGAATCAAGGTTTTGGGAAGAAAATTTCATTTCATTGTTGATTTTCGAAAGAGATGAACATAGAAGGATAGGCAAAGGAAGGCATCATATCAAATAAATTTGGGGAAAACCAATTTTATAGATGAGTCTTCGTTCTTTGCTATTGTTTGATTGCTTAATGATTTAGTCATTCTATTTATAATCTTATTGCTATTATATATTTTATGCATATCATATAATAATACATTCCTAAGAAAAAATTTAACTACATCTTTTGATTTATTTATTGGATGTAAATAGAATTTGTGTATTTCTTGTAACCATTACATTTGGTGAGATAAAATCCATCTTTACCTCCTAAATGTATTTTCTTCAAAGTTTCTTCGTCTTTTAATTTAATATTTTTTACGCATATTATGTAATCACTACAATCCATGAGATGACATCTATTCTAGGCAATTAGGTTAAAATATACCAGTCGATACTCCTCTTATAAACTTCTAGAGACTTTTCATCATGATCCAATCTGCGTATCCAACTTTAATGAACCCGTCCTAGACCAAAGTGCGGAAACACCAAAACCTTGTGGCTACAAAATTTCCTCATCTAATGCCATAGGTAGCGGTCAGTGGCACCCTAATCACCTTTGTTATATTAAATCATGCAATATTATAATTTGAATGATATTTCATGGTGGTAACTATCACTCCATATCCCTCAACCTAGTGAAAATGAGCTTGTAGCGAAGTTAGGTATTGATTTTTATGGAACGCGTTGTAACTAACCCTCTTATATTGTCACATCTCATCACCATTTATCTCTTTTTGAATATAGTTATGATTTCCTTGGTTTCGATTTCCAGCTTTTCCAAGTGGGTTTTGTGACTTTTCTTGCTATATGATTTTCTTGCATTATTTTTGATTGCTTCATTTTGCATCACCAGTATTCTCTACAAGAACATTTTCCCTATTTTCCAACTAATGGTGATATTGTTCTTTATATTTGGTAGTTCAACCTTCATATGATGGTGATAATTTCTTTCATACGTAGTGTATTGATCTCCATTCAATGGTGTTATTTGGTATGATGTTTGCTTGACAATTGATACTATTATTGTGTCTCATTTTTTGCATTATTTAAGCAATACTGAGTCTGTCAGTTTCTTCTAAGTGTTACAATTTTACTGCTACATTTTTCATTTCATACTTATGATGATATTTGATTGATATGTTTTATGGTTGGTATTCCATGCTTTCTATTTGGTAATTCGTTGTTTGTGTTTTTATTAATGATAAAAATGTGATTTATATAGTTTATCGTTAATGTTTGGAAATTGATGTATATTTATTAGTCACGATTGTGAGTGCTACCATTGACTTTGTTTCACTTACTTTATACTGGGTTCATTTTTTTGAAGACCCTCATGTCTAGAATTAAATATATACTTCTTTTGGTTTGTAATTCAAATATATATAGAATTTGATGAAGTTGCATTATGGTGGGCATTCAATTTAATATATATATGTATACATGTTTGAATATATATATGTATGTATGTTTGTATATGTATGTACAAGATGAGCCTTCTAGAATGACAACTACCAACTAGAAAATAGGAAAAGCATTCCCAGTACTTTGAAAGTAATAATCCACCCAAAATTGCAATGAGAGAGAAGGCTTATTTAAGATCCTTGAGCAATGTATTTCCTAATTCTCCCCTATTCTTACATATCTAAATTCATTTTAATCCAAAGAGTTCAATGAAATGCTTTATCTAAAAGCAAAAAACACATTTTCAATTGGTATTCCATGAAATGTTTCATAAAAAGATTCCAATAGATTTAATCTTTTGATTGGAACAACTCAATTAAGCAAAGGATACATAATCTTCAGAACACTTGCGAAACATAATAATCATAGTAGATGATGAGTAGTTAACCTTTTGACACATTATCACTCAAACATTTATCTTGAATAGTCTTTAAACATTTTCATAGAATAATCCTCATAGTATAGAATGAATTGTTATGTTCTTGATCCATCACCACATAAACACGTCAAAATATGTATATGTCAACTTTTTGCATTATTATTTCTTGTAAAGGAAATGGACTTGGGAGAAATCAAGTTATAATTTATAATACAAATATGAAATGGACTCAACGGTGGAAACTTTATTTATCACACCAAATAATAAATATACGTGATAGCATCACTTGTTTCTCTTAGACTCCAATTTTTAAGCATAGCAAATAATTTCAAATGAAAATGAGAAAATGCTTCACAACAAAAGTTGTTAATTGAGGAAAAATAAAATCTTTCCAAGTTCCACCATTGTACGCATTTACAATTATTTCTATATTATTGTAAGGGAAAGGAGGATAATTAAAAAATAATTTCACTTGCTACAATTAAGGATGATCATATGTTTTTTGTGTGGAAAACTTAGACTTATTAACCATCATGTGCATGTTTCTCTTTTCAACTGCTTTCCATACCATCATAAGTGATCAAGCTAGTTGAACGTAGCTCAAAGCGATTTTGTGTGTTTGGGTATGAAAGAGGACCATGCCTAGTGTAAACATACCTATTAGGATGTGTTGGAGTAGTTTGTTTGGTCACACGAGTTACAAAATGAAAGTTGCACCACTTTGCAACTTTACACTGTTGGGGTACATGAGACGCTAAGAAGGGCGTGAATCAGTTTCTAGACAAATTAATTCAACTTGTTGGCTTTTAAAACCCCTTTTAAACCTTTTGAGAACAAAAAGAATTATGCTTCAAGAACTAACATGCGAACCAAACTAATTTGCAAATTTTAATCACATAAATGTCAGTGTAGAAATGTATAACTATGGAATAGTAAGATCAAAAATGAAACTAGAAAAAGAACCATAACACAGTGAAATTCTTGAGTGGAAAACCCTCCTAGCGTAGAAAAACCACTCGTAAAATCACCTCACTATCTTAATAAACCTTACTAGTTATAGAAATGCATCACTAGAAAAAATAGCCTCACTGACCAAAAAACCTCACTGGTTACAAGAATGCCTCACTAGCAATGTGTCTCACTGACATTAAATATGCCTCACTAAAAAGTGCAAACTGCCTTACTGGCTACCAAATACTCTTTTAGACATAAAAAAAAACTACAGAGGATCACTCTATCTCTTTGAAAATAATTACAACAAATTTACACTAATATATTAGATGTCCCAAAGATTCATAGTATGGAACCTTTTAAACATACAGTATAGTAGGTACTCTTCACTATTTTGTGCACAATTTTTTCAAAAAAAAGTTATGCATTTTACTCAAGGTCTTTATAACATGACAATTACAAATGATAAGAATCACATATACAAACTATGTGATTTATGCATTATGCTCAACCAAAGGAACCCATAATTTAGAAAAAAATTTATATCCTTTAGATCTGCTCATACTCGAGCTTGTAATTGAAAAATCCATTAAACGGTGATAACTGTCATAGTAAAACTTCATTTTGTTGCAAACCAATAACCCGTGTTATTCAAACTAACAACCTACTTTTTCTTTTACTTGATTAACAAAGAAATAAAACTTTTCAAAATGTGATGAAAGGGCTGCAACACCCTTCAAAAACTACCTTAAAACCCTTCTAAAATCCCCACAAATATTTAGTCAAACAATTGGCAACAATGCTATAAAATTGAGAAATTTGGATCTACACATATGCACCCTTATTTGAAATAAAAGGAATGATGGATTACATCAATAAATAAGTCAAGAGGGACTGATAAAAGCACCTAAAAATAAAATAAATTCATAAAAATTCCATGAAATTACCACAACAAGGTTTCAAGCTCAAATAGTGAGAGCTTATGCCAAACAATGCATTCTCTAGCACCTAGAATCCTCATGTTGCTTCTCAAACTTGCCTCTTTCAATCTAGAATTGATATGGAATGTGGTATAACAGTCCCAATCCTCCAATAAAATCTTCAAACAATCTCCTCCATGAATGTAACACCTTCTACTATGACTTTACTTGTTTTCTTCAAAAACTCCACTTAGAAAATGACCTCGTTTTCCCAAAATTTTCACCATTTCCATGATTGTTTTCCATTCATTTTTCCTTCTCCCAAAAACTCATGACTAATTCTCAAATACACCATTAATTCCCACCAAAAATATAAAAATAAAAACATTAAAATCCAACCAATCAAAATCATAACTCCAAGCAACCATTGGTTTCACCATTTTCGCCCGAAAAAACCAAAATCCAAGATTGGCTAACCTTGGCATCCACTTCCCCCAGTCCCTAATTTTTAAGAATTTTTTGAAATTCATTTTAATACATTATTTTATTCAATTTCCACACCTTATTAATTGACTTTCAAGAGTTTAAAAATTAGAAAGTCAAAATTGCATTATTACCCTGCTTTTTCACCTTGTCAATGCTTTTCATGATTTTTGATCGCTTCACACAAGGATAAATGAAATTATTCATTCCAACATTATTTTCCACCAAATAATCCATCCCAAAATCAAAATTTCAAAATTGAAACAAAATTTTAACCTTCAAACCAATATAGGATTGCACGTAGCCATGGATGCTCCTACATCAAACACCCGTGGTAGAAATAAATGTTTCTTGAGTGTGACTCATAAAAATTTGTAGATTCCATACTTAAACTGAATCCACCTTTTTTCCTTGTCCATTGGAACCTTTCCATGCATCAAATTTTTCAAACTCACAACATTACCATGTTTCATCCTTCCTCCACTACCCATCACATAATTCAAAGCATCAAATTTTCTTCCCAACCAATATACTTCATCAAAATCAGAACTAAAAATTAAAATTGTACCTTCTCCTTTATCAAAGAAAAATTACTCATTTACCTCATTTGTTGTTCTACCATTTTTATCTCTTTTTACTATGTCTACTTCATGAAATTTCACTATTTTCATACATTTTGAAAGACATGGCATTGCTGCAACTTGGTTTTCTTCACTCAAAATAGCATTAGTACTACCATAAAAAGACTAAATATCCATATTACTTGACAAGGAATCATGATTACTAATAAAAAAATTTCACCTCCACTAATCGGAAGCAAGTATTCCTCAGAAAACTCTTCATTAACCTTTTCACTCCACTCTTCCAATCCAACTTTATCAAATTTAATTTTTGTTGCAACAAAATTATCTATTCCTTCACTCTCTTTCTCATTAAAGGAAACAAATAGATCATATTTTACCTTACCTTCTGCTGCCACCTTCATTCCACTTGAGATCTTTTCTTCAATCTTGGTCAACAATTCACCTTTCTCATCTTCTTCATGGTTAGTGTCAATAAAGCTAACATACTTATGATTCATACCATCTAAAATTCTAACTTCATCAACCAAAAAAGACCTATCATTACTACAAACCTTACCCATTTATTCTTTCAATGGATTCAATTTGTGTTTCACTCCATCCTTTTATCAATGTGTACATGTTGGCATAACCATCGTGCATTGCCTTCTTATCAAATTTCCAAGGCCTTCCTAAAAAAATATGACACATTCATAGGAATAATATCACATAAAATTTCATCTCTATAACCTCCTATATTAATTTTTACCAAGCTTTGTTCACTAATAAATACTTTCCTATCATCCTATGGCCATGCTATCTTATACAGATGCAGATGCCTTCTTCTCTCTAGCTGTAATTTTCTCACCATCTCTTCAGAAACAAGATTGTCTGTGCTACCTCCATCTATAATTTCATTACTTACCTTGTTCTGGCACTTTCATCTTGTTCAAAACAAACTTTTTCTTTGAATTGACTTATCATCTTCATTCAATAGTGTTCTCCTAGTCATTAAAGTTTCACCATCTTCTACTTCTTTGGAATGTGATGACCCTACATCTTCTCTATTCAAATTTTCTGCTTTATTCTAATTTTCAATCCTTCTTCTTGGTATTTCCTCTTCATGAGGACAATCATATGCCATAGGACCTTCTTCTCCACACTTAAAACAAGTTCCTTGAAAGGTTTCTCTTCCAAAACCTCTACCCGATCTTCCTCTACCTCTTGAATCTTGATCCCTAGGACCATATGGACCATCATACCTCTATTTTTGCGGCTTCCTTGGTCTTATTTTTTTTGATATTTTTGATTATTATCTACCCCATATGATCTTCCTTCAATATCCTCTTCATTGCATCTTCCTCTTTGCTTACAATATACCTTTTACTTATTCTTTCTTCAATTTTCAAGGCAACTTGGTATGCATCTTCCATAGTTATAACTCTCAGCAATGCCATCTCCTCTTGTATGCTTGGTCTCAAACCATTAATTTACCTTGCAACCTTCTCCTCTGTTGCTTGAACATGTCTCATTCTAATCAATATCCTATGAAACTCCTATGTATATTCTTTCACCATTTTTGTTCCTTGCTTCAACCCTTGCATTTTCTTGAGTAAGTCTAACTCATAATCTATTGGTATAAATTGCCTTTTTGTTTTCTCTACCATTCTATCCCACCTTCTAATTTTCTCCTTCCCTTTTATACCTCTTTCTAACTGAGTTTCTCTCCACCATATTGAAGCATGTCCCTTCAATCTTGTCTTGGAAAATCTTACTCTATCTAGGTCTTCAACTTCTTCAAATTTGAAGTACTCCTCCATATCATTTATCCAGTCTATTAGTTCTTCTGGATTAAAACTACCATGAAAAGTAGGGACATCAATCTTAGGTCTTTTCCCAAATTTTGATAAAATTCACAACAATGGATCCCTTGCAACTGCTGCAACTTCCTCTCTCTATTTAGTTGTTTGGCTAGCATTCTCTAGAGCTTCTTCTTCTTCCTCATCACTTGTTGGTTCCCTTCTTTGTGCAAAATCTCTTCCTATTTCTTCTTTAAGTGTTTCCACTTTCCTTCTCAAAGATCTGAAATCATCATCATGGAAAAAATTTTCCTTTCTTCCTCTTCCTCTTCCTCTATCACGATGGGCTCCTCTCCCATCCATTTTCTCCAATATCCACAAGCTCAATCCTGGTGTAACTACCTCTCTTTGTTGATTTGTTACCACTGATGAAATGGATGCAACACCATTCAAAAACTAACTTAAAAAACTTTTAAAATGCCCACAAACATTTAGTCAAACAATTTGCAATAATGTTGTAAAATTCAGAAATTTGGATATGCGCATATGCACTCTTATTTGAAATAAAAGGAATGATGGATTACATCAATAAATAAATCAAGAGGTACTTATAACAGCAGCTAAAAATAAAACACATTCATAAACATTCCATGAAATTAGCACAAAAAGGTTTCAAGCTCAAATAGTGATAGCTTATGCCAAACAATGCATTATCCTACACCTAGAATCCTCTTTTAGCTTCTCAAACTTTCCTCTTTCAATCTGGAATTGATATGGAATGTGGTAGAATAGTCCCAATCTTGCAATAAAACCTTCAAACAACATCCTCCATGAATGCTACACCTTCTTCTATTACTTTACTTGTTTTCTTCAAAAACTCCACTTAGAAAATGACCTCCTTTTCCCAGATTTTTCACCATTTCCGTGAATTTTTTTCATTTTTTTTCTTCTTCTCCCAAAAACTCATGACTAATTCTGAGCTTCACCATTAATTACCAACAAAAAGCTAAAAAATAAAAAATAAAAATCCAGCCAATCAAAATCATAACTCCCAGCAACTGGATTGGTTTGACCATTTTCACCTGAAAAGGCCAAAATCCAAGATTGGCTAACCTTGGCATCCACTTCCCCTAGTCCCTACTTTTTAGGGATTTTTTGAAATTAATTTTAATACATTATTTTATTCAATTTCCATGCCTTATTAATTCATTTTCAAGAGTTTAAAAATTAGAATGTAAAAATTGCATTATTACCCTACTTTGTCACTTGCTTTTTCACCTTGTCAATGCTTTTCATGCTTTTTTATCACTTCACACAAGGATTAATGAAATTATTCATTCCAATGTTCATTATTTTCCACCAAATAATTTATCTCAAAATAAAATTTCAAAATTGAAACAAAATTTTAACCTTCAAACCAATATAGGATTGCATGTAGCCATAGATGCTCTTCCATCACAATGCCTTCCTTCTTTCTTAAAACAATTTGAATCTGTAACTGAAATAGTTTAACTATGCATAGAATTTTCCTTTTGAAAAAATAACTAATAGATCCATATAGTCAAACAATGTCGTTTACAAAATTTATTTAAGATCATTACAACATTTATCCCATTTGATTACAACAACTATCCAAAATAATCGTTAAACTATCTTTTCAACAATAGTAAACAAGATAGTTAATAAACTATCTAATCTGTCAGGAAAAACCTTTGAAGAAAAAAATCAAAACTGTCATCATGGAAAAACCCTTAACAATAAACCAAAAAAATGAACCCCAAATTAAAATAATATCACCTAAAAAATGTCGACAAATGAAGTCTTTGAGTCCAAAATTAGTTGTCAAGCTAAATCTCACTGTTGCTTTGTCAAATCTCGGAGACCATCCTCATCATCACAACTAAATCTTGAGATACCTTGCATAAAACTGAAACCCTAAGTCAAGAGCAGCATGTTACAAAGTTTATTCTTGCAAAAAAGAGCTTTCAATCATATACATCTCTTGGCTGCCTGTTTCAGTGTGTCCTAAAAGGACCCAATGACTAATAGATTAAAATCATACACATTTACCTTCTTCTAAAAGTGCCTGATATTCATTAGGAGTATAAAATCAACAAATGCCTTATACAAAAGATGTCGACCATGTGAAATAATACATGGTATAAATACCTTTCCAATTTCATATGCTGATAGTAGTCAAAGTAAACACATTATCTTACAAGATAATAAGAATGTACATAAAATACTTTATTATTACCTTGAAAAACATATGAAGCCAATCCTTGATCCAAGACTGGTAAAGTAATGTTATGCCTTTGGAGAAATATCAATTTCCAAGTATCACCAAATTTTAACCAAGAAACCACAAGCCTTATGCATTTCAAGAAATACATATCAAAACACATTATCCCAATATGAAAAATATACAAACTGAATATTTCACTATCATGCCAAGAAGTCTTGTAGCTACAAGAGCACTTTAATATTTGACATTAATGCCAACTTGCATTTGACACTTTCTCCATCAAGTGAAAATTGGACATCATACGAAAATGACTCCAAGATAACAAAAAAGGAGAGAGGTTATTGTAAAGAGGTCCAATGTGATCCTATAGGCTTAGTTAGAGAGTTCGTAAGCATCACAGTTTCTGAGTAATATCCCATCAAAGATTGTTTCCCTTTTTCACTTTGGATCCTCAAGAGATCGAGCTGGTTGAACGTAGCTCGAAGTGATTCCGCATGTTTGGGTGTGAAAGAGGACCATGCCTAGTGTAAAGATAACCATTCGGATGCATTGGAATAGTATGTTTGGTCACATGAGTTGCATATTGAAAGTTGCACCACTTTGTAGCTTTCAACTACTTACATTTGACAACTTTTTCCCCACGTGAAAATTTTCCACCATGGGAAAACACCTCTGAGATAGCAAAAACTAAGAGAGGTTATTGTATAGGGGTGAAAAAAAATCCTATAGGCTTAGATGAGAAGTTTGTAAGCGTCACGGTGTCTAAGTAATAGACTGTCAAAGATTGCAATCATTTTTTACTTTGGACTCTTAAGTGATTTTGCTAGTTGAATGCAGCTGAGAGTGATTCAACGTGTTTGGGTGCAAAAGAGGAGCATTCCTAGTATAAACGTACCCACCCAGATGTGTTGGATTAGTTGGTTTGTCACATGAGTTGTAGAATGAAATTTTTGACACTTTTCAACTTTCAACTATTTGCATTTGATAACTTTTTCCCCAAGTGAAAATTTGTCAGCATAGGAAAATACCTATGAGATAGTAAAAACTAAGAGAGGTTATTTTAGAGGAGCCCAATATAATCTCATATGCTTAGACAAGAAATTTCTAAGCATCATGGTATCTGAGTAACAACATGTTGAAGTTTGCATCCATTTAGCACTTTAGAGTCTTAAGGGATTTTGTCGGTTGAATGTAGCTCAAAATGATTCAATGTGTTTGGGTGTGAAAGAGGACCATTCCTACTATAAACATACCCACTCAGATGTGTTGAAATATTTTGTTTGGTCACATAAGTTGTAGAATGAAATTTGCACCACTTTGCAACTTTCAACTACTTGCATTTGACAACTTTTTCCCCAAATGAAAATTTTCCACAATGGGAAAATGCCTCCAAGATAGTGAAAAATAATAGAGATTGTTGTAGAGGGGCCCAACATGACCCCATAGGCTTAGAAAATAATTTTCTAAGTATCATGGTATCTGAGTAACAACTTGTTGAAGTTTGCAACCATTTTTCACTTTGAACTCTTAAGGGATTCTACTATTTGAATGTAACTTGGAGTGATTCAGTGTGTTTCGGTGCAAAAGAGGACCATTCCTAGCATAAAAATTCTCACCTAGATGTGTTGGATAGTACATTTTGTCACATGAGTTGCAAAACAAAAGTTGCACCACTTTGCAACTTTCAACTACTTGCATTTGACAATTTTTTTCCCAAGTGAAAATTCACCACCATGTAAAAATTCCCCTGAGATAGTGAAAACCAAGAGAGGTTATTGTAGAGGGTCCCAACATGATCCCATAGGCTTAAATGATAAGATTTTAAGTGTCTCGGTGTCCCAATAACAACCAATTGAATATTGCAGTCAATTTGCAATTTGGACTCTTAAGGGATTCTACTGGTTGAATGTAGCTCAGAATGATTCCACATGTTTTTGGTGTGAAAGAGGGCCATACCTAGCATAAACCCACCCATCTAGATATTTTAGAACAATCTATTTTTTCACACGAGTTGCAGTACAAAAGATGCACCACTTTGCAACTTTGCACTACTTGCATTTGACACTTTTTCCATTGAGTAAAAACTGGACAACATGGGAAAACCACTCCAGGATTAGAAAAAAAAAGAGAGGTTATTGTATAGGGTCCCAACACAATCCCATAGGCTCAAACAACGAGTTCATAAGCACCATGATTTCTGAGTAAAATCCCATCAAAGATTGCTTCCCTTTTGCACTTTGGACCCTTAAGGGATCATGTCAAATGAACATAGCTTAGAGAAATTTTGTGTGCAAGAAATGACCATTCCTAGCATAAATGTATCCATATGGATGTGTTGGAATAGTTTATTTGGTCATGCAAGTTGTAGAACAAAATTTGCACCACTTTGCAACTTTACACTGCTTACATTTTATACTTTTTCCTTCATGTGAAAACAAGACACCACGAGAAAACAACTCCGAGAGAAAAAAATTGAGAGAGGTTATTATAGAGGGGCCCAACATGATCCCATAGGATTATACAAATATTTTTTAAGCATCATGATTTTTGAGTAATAGCCCGTCAAAGATTGCTACCCTTTTTCACTTTGGACTCTTAAGGGATCGATCCGGTTGAACGTAGCTGGGAGCAATTCCGCATGTTTTGGTGTGAAAGAGGACCATGCCTATCATAAACATACCCATTCAAATGTGTTATATTATTCGATTTGGTCACACAGGTTCCATAATAAAATTTGCACCACTTTGCAACTTTACCTTACTTGCAATTGGCACTATTTCCATCAAGTCAAAATTGGAAACCATAGAAAAACAACTCTGAGATAACAAAAACTTAGAGAGGTTTAATAGAGGTTCCCTACATGAACCCGATGCCTTACACATAATACCCATAACTAACATTATATTTGGGTAACATGCCATCAAATATTTTTGCCTTTTTGCAATTTTGACTATTAAGGGATTATGTTGCTTGAAATACAAATGTTTGAGGGGAGCAATAAATTTCAATATTTGAGTAAATCTCATTACAACTATTTATTTCAATAGACTATATGCTATATTGATATTGATATATAATCATTAGGTTGATTTGTTTTAATAAATGAATTTTTTATAATAAGTTAGTCAATTGGTGCTAGTTTTAAAAGGGAGAGAATAAAAGAAGAAAAATAATGATTAGTAACCATCAATGGTTATTACACTCACTATATTAATAATATGATGTTTACAGTAAAATAAGAATTATTTGGTTGTCCTAATTCTTCTATTTGTGCTACAATTGTATAATATGCTTCATACACAGTTCTAAAACCCAAGTGCTTGTACTTGTAGGCATAATGCCTTAGCTACTCTATTCTCATGGATCTTTTACAATGTCACTCATACAATTGAGATTCTCTTACAATTTCTACATCATAGGTTCTCATGATAAGGTTAAATTCAAATGAATAACTTGATATTCCCTCGCTAAGCTTCACATGGTCTATTATAATGTCTTCAAATCAGAATTAAGATTTGTCAAGATCATCAAAATAAGGATGTTGCATTGCTTTTCTAGCTGAGATTCTCTTCGATGGCTCATAAATCAACATTTTCTACAAGGAGAGACCAATCAATTTCTAGTATTTTACTTACAAATATGCAAAGTAAAAGAAGAAAAATAAAGAGCATCCAAAAAGGAAATGAAATTGAAATAGATGGAAGGAACTTGTAGATAACAAATCCACACCATTTGGTTCTAACTCGGGAACAACAAGGCGTAAATCTTGATGCTTCCATTGAGGATATGCATGCCAGTCTCTCAACTTAGTCACTCTTGGTCATACATCTTCACTAGGAGTTCCAAGATACCTATTGCACATAACACCTCTCATGAATATAATAACTTGAAATTTGAGATGCTCTTATAATGTCTACATCATAGGTGCTCATGATAAGGTTAAATTCAAATGACTTGAAATTTCCCCATCAAGCTTCACACACACTTTTATAATGGCTTAAAATCATAATTGATATTTGTTAAGATCATGAAAATAAGGATGTTGTATTACTTTTTTGGGTGAGATTCTCTTGGATGGCTCATAAATCAACATTTTCTGCAAGGGGACACCAATCAATTTTTATTAGGTACTTACAAATAGGAAAATTAAAAGAATATGATAGCATTGGCATCATACAAATTAATGTGCATACAAGTATAAATTAATAAGAACCAATGTGCATACTTACAAATTAATCAAATGAACCATCTAAATTTGCTCTACTCTTTATTATGTCAAGTATTGCCTCATGGTCAGACTCACAGACCTTCCATAAGGTCTTGTTCAAAGGTCTACCCCCATATTTGGTCAAACAAACATTGGATGCCATGAAAAGGTTTAAATAATGAAGAATTTTATGATGCATGTCAAAGTCCTGAAAGAACCAATATTTAACACTCTTATGTGGGTACCTTCTAAGCCATGTTCCAGTAACAACAACTGATCCTGTAGGGTATTCTATGTTTTCTCCATCTATAACTAGGGTCTCCAATTTATTTTTTTCCTCAACACAATGACACAAGTAATAGTCCATTCCCTCTTCATTGTCTTCATCTACAATAACTTCATAAACATGCCCTGCATTGATATGTGCAGTAAATCTCTTGAAATTATTCAACATTACAAATACACTACAAAGTAAGATAACAATAGGAATTTTAAAAACTAAACAAGTAGATATATTACCTAGTTGAACTAGATCTGATTTGTGGTCAAAGTCGACTGATAAATCCATTTGTGTTAGTTCCAATTTCATCAAAGGGAAATAGTGTGAAATGGGCTAAGATAACTTTTCAACCATTTCTCAACCCACTCCTTTGACTCACAATCATTTCAGGCTTGCATTGTACATTAAGAACAAAAGCATGATATCTTCTATGTATTGATACTTCATGAACCCGCTTTTAAGCTAAGGAAAGAGTGCAGCTCCCTCGATCATGTTAGTTTACAACAATCCTCATATGGTGCAATGTTAGTATCATCCATCAACCAAAAAAAAAAATGAACTAAAGACGTACCTTCAATTCTTGGACCCATCAAAGCATTACACCACTCGATGATTGATTTTGCATCTGTCAACTTTGCATTTTTTTTATACTTTAACTATTCTCATGCTAATGCTTTTTTCACACATGCTCTTGCACCATCATGCTCCCCCTTTCCATTCTTGGCCTCACAAAAATTCCACATATATTGAACACCTGTAATGACATGCATCTTGCTCAACCAATAGAACATGCATGATTTCTTGAACTTTACTACATAGTTATTCGACCATATTATATGCCGACCGTATGCTATGCCCCTTTGAGCCAAATCATTGTACAACATCTACAAGAAACCTTGCATAAACTCTAGATAATGTGTGCGATCATCACTAATATAAAAGTGATACTCCCTCAATACCTTCCTTTGGTCCTCTCTACTATCAGCTGCATGAATGAATGTTATGTGCACAAATATGAAATCTATGTGGAGTTGTAATATTGAGACTGCACCTCACACTATGACTGTAGAGTGTAGTTCTCTACAAATTCAACCACTGATACTATGTTTCCAACTAGAAAGGTTTCCTTGCATAGCTTGAATTGTGTGTCTAGCCATCAGGCTCTATGGGTATGCCTTGGATACTCATACATTATTTTGTCATGAAACACAGACATAAACTAATACACTAGAATCTTTTGAATAACCAAATCATACCTTTTTTCTTGATTACCATCTTTCGTAATGTATGCCACTGTTTTATAGTTCCTGAACTCTACTAGTTTTTGTCCCACCTCATCTATGCTTTCCATATGTTGACATACTGGCATATGCTGGAAGCCACCGCAACACTCACATGAACCATCCAAGCATGCAGTCCTATAGAATATTTGGTCATCCTCTATTTCACATAATTTTTTTGATAAGAACTCTTTTGAAGATGTTGGTGGGGCTTCTATTCCACAATCTTGCAAAATATTGTTAGTATGCAAATCTAAACATATATAATGATAAACATTATAATGGTTAGAGAATTCAATATGCAATCTACAACAAAAATTAGTGCGTGTGTGATTTATATTGACATAAAAAGGTTTAATAATTTCAAAATATCTTTGAAAAATACTAATTTGAGGATAATCCTATTGAAATTTATGAAAAAATTGGGTTTGATTCATATCCAAAAAATGGTTTTGATGTGGCTTACAATTCCAACTATTAATTCTCCTTCTTACCACATCCCTTTGATTTAGAGATGGCCTTGTGTTATTCTTCCAATACTATTCAATTAGTGTTCTCAATGCTTCAACAACTTCTTTATCTTGTCATTGCAATCTCCTCTAGAATGCCCATAATTCATTTGAATCAGTGCCCTCAATTCTTTGCCGCCTTTGAAAGCCTCTTGATAAATTTTTTTTATTAATTCTCAATTGTCCACTCATCTTTCTAATGAGATGAGCTCTCTTTGTTTTACTACTTACCAAATTTGATGTAATGACACACCAGATGACATTACTATCCTTTAATAATCAGGTCTTACCCACACTCATAAGAATCCATTAGATTCTTCACAATAGTGTTTTCACTTGAAGCATTCGATGTTCTCAACCCAAGAGTCTTCATGATGTTTCTATACTTTATACCCTGCATCATTTCAACAAATAGTTGACATCTTGTGGTCTCATTTATCCTTTCAAAGAAGAATTTCCAAATCTTATTAGTATATCTTCTACAAGTGCATGTTGGAATCTTACCTTCCATGTGTTGCAAAATATTGTCATCAATATTAATCAAATAGTTTGTCTTTATACATAAAATTTTAGGTGTTGTTCTCCTAGGTACATAAATCTCAACATTAGGAGTTTCATCAATATTTAATTGAGGTGGGCTAGATTGCATACCTTCGATCGATGGTGGACTAGAAGACATACCTTGAGGTTCAAATCTGAGTGATGATGTACTCTCAACTTGAGATGCGGTGGATGGTGTCTAACCATAGTCACTTGTGGTAGATGGTGTCCCTCCATATTAACTTGTGGTAGGTGGTGTCCCTTCGTATTCACTTGCGATAGAGGGTGTGTCTCCAACTACAATATCTCAATCTCCCTTATCATGATGCTTTCGCATTCGTGCCCTTTGTGCTGCCAATGCCTTTTCTCTTATTGATGGTTGAGGTTCCTCTTCAATTGGCTTGCTTTTGTCAATCGTATCCAATTTATTCTTTTCACAATATGCCATCAACCGTTCTCTCTCCTTTTCTTTTTTGGTTTCATACTCTTCATCTATTATTTTATTACTTGTTTGTTTCCTTGGAATGGTGGATAATTTTATTCGTATCATGGTAATGAGACAAATATTATTTCCTAAAAAATGAATCCATACAAATAAATGAAATATATGTCATTCAAGGCTTCATACAAAATACTTACAATCATCCTATACAAGAGTATTTCTAGCATAAACAAAGATTGCATGAATTTTTTTGATGGAATTCCTTAAAGAAATGTGGTAATGTGGCATGCCATGATTGCAAGATAGGCTCAAAATGGAAGCATAGACAAGGCATGTGAATTAAAATTCCTTTCCAAACAATTCAAATTCCTTGGAAAGCTAGTGGTGCATTGGCAAGCTAGTGAGCTCACTAGCCTACCAATGTGGTAGGGTTGAGAAGGTAGGGGCAACATATGCCTCATAGAAATGGGGTCTCATGGTGCCAATGTAGTAGGGTTTACAAGGTAGGGCAACATATGCCCCTACCTTGTCAACCCTACCACATTGGCACCATGAGACCCCATTTCTATGAGGCATACATTTCCCCTACCTTGTCAACCCTATTGCATTGCTAAGCTAGTGGAGCATTGGAAAGCTAGCTCACTCACTAGCTTGTCAATGCGGTAGAGTTGACAAGGTATGGGAAGTGTATGCCTCATAGAAATGGGGTCTCATTGTAATGTATATCACTGTGAGACCACATTTCTATGAGGCATACATTGACCCTACCATGTCAGCCCTATCGCATTAGCAAGCTAATGGAGCATTGGAAAGCTAGTTCACTCACTAGCCTGCCAATGCAGTAGGGTTGACAAGGTAGGGGTAGTGTATGCCTCATAGAAATGGGGTATCATGGCACCATGAGACCCCATTTCTATGAGGCATACATTAACCCTACCTTGTCAACATATTTTATAGCATTCCAAACCTCCATCCAACCACTTTCTGGATTCTTAGGTGCACACTTTCTATTTTATCATTTTATATGTTGTTAAAAGCATTTTCTAGGTCATTTAGTATTGTTTTGCATTCAATTAGGGTTTTACATTTCATTGTGGATTTCTTTGTATTTTCCAAGTTTAAACTTGTTGGTGGACCCCTCAATAGATCATCTCCATCCCCTTGGATAGCCCTTCGCTAGATCTCTTTCTCAATTTCAAATAGATCTCAAGGTTATCCTTGAATGGAATTGGAAAAGTGTGTGTGGGTATGCTCTATTTCTTAAACCATATGCTAGCATTTCCCTAACCACTTTTTCTTGATTTCATTTTGGTGAACCTGCATTTAGAGAAATAGGATTTTTATTTTGAGTGCATTATCATCCTAGATTTGGCTTGCATTAACATTGTATGAGGATTTGAATTGATTATTTGGCATTCTATGGTTTTCAATTTTGCATTAGTGAAAGCTCATATAGCTCGCATTGTTGCATCTAATTTCATTGAAAATTAGTAAAATTCTGCATTTTCATCTAAAATTTGTATCATAAAACATAAAAAGAATAAAATTTTATTAATTTTTTTTTAAAATTAAAAATAAAAATCATCCCAGGACTCATTCGCCACCTTGGACGAATCAGTCCCTCTACATATTTGGCACTGCATTTTCTGAGCTTTTGTTTGTTGGTTTTTCTTTTCTTTTTTAGTTTCCAGAATTTTAGTTATAAGCATTTCATTATTCTTAGCTTACATTGCATTTGAATTCACCTCACATTTAGTAGCCTTTGTATGAGTGTTTGGTGTCTTGTTTCTAATACTATAGTGAGATGAAGTTTGAGACTCATGTCATCCTATGATAGCACAATCATTGTGGATCTTGGGTTGCCTAGATCTTCCACTCCTAGTATTGACACTAGTACACTAGGCATGGACAACATCTTTAACAATTCCTTGCCTTCAAGTAGCACCATGAATGTTGACACAAGAACCACCAATATATCACAAGAAAACATTATTCAAATTCATGAGGATTTAGAAAACTTACAACATCAAATAAGTCTAGAAAACATTTCAACTACTACAATTCCTATCATAAAAAACATTCATCTGATTCTTGAAAGTGAAGATGGTTTTGACCTTGTGAAAAACATAGTTGAGATCCTTGGAAAAATATTCCCTTAGCCACTATTTGTTCTTTTCCAACAAAGTAATGTTACATGGTAAGGAGGAACTCAAATTCCTTCTCCCACAACAATAGCCTCGGTACCTACCTATACCACTCTTGAAGTCACAACAACAATGCAACAACTTAGTAATGTGATTCCTTCCCTAGATATTCTTGCTAGCATCCCTAGTTCTTATGTGGCTTCACAAGTTATATCTACCACCTTACCACCTATAAAAATTCCATTCATTTGTCCTATGAACACATACACTCCATCACCACCTTCACTTCCACCTCATAGCACAACTAATGATCCTCTCATAGCACAACTTTTCCAAACTATTCTATCCCTTTGAAAGCAAGTCTCCACCATAAGTCAAAATCAAAATGCTCCACCTACATATTATGTCAAGAGTAGTCCATTTTCCTTGGAGATATTGCAAACACCGATGCCCCAAGGTGTAGAGGTGCCTAGATTTGAGAAATATGGAGGGAAGGGAGATCCTTCTAACCATGTCAATACCTATACTACCTTATGTAGGGACTTTATCCTTGATGAAATTTTTTTTAGAAATATTTTCCCTAGGTCCTTAAAAGAAACCACCTTGGAATGGTTTTCCTTCTTACTAAACAACTCAATTTGTTCATTCAATGAACTTTTTGAGCCATTTTTCAATCACTTCCAAGTGCACATGACTCCTACAATCAACTTGGCTGATTTGATGAGATGTGAGAAAAAAGAAGAAGAAAAGATAATTGATTTTATCACATGCTATCAATTGCTTTATTCCCAAATAGATATCAAGGTTCTTGACCCTCACCATCAAAATATGTTCATAGAAAACTTACAAAGAAAAATCTAAGACAATCTTACCATGATTGAATTCCCCTCCTTCATGCACCTATGTACCATGCTCTGTGATTATGAGAATTTGATTAGTAGTTGAAATACAAAATCCACTTCTAGCTGAACTAAAAAGTCTAAGCCTGCAAACCAAAAAAATTCCCAACCATTTAGAAGAAAAAAACAAAGGGTTCCTTCAATTTAATCCTGCTCAACAAACAACTCAAAATGTAAATAACCAAGTAGTTGTTGTAAGGCCACTATAGTATTTACTTATGCAAACCCCAAAATACTGTTGGCAAAATAAGGACAGACAACTAAGACGGGGAGTGAATTAGTTGTCACAGATTATTTTAACTTTTCAAGCTTAACTTAACTTAATCTCAGATCTGATGCATGAGAAATAAACCATAAACAATCAACACATCAAAAACACAGAGAACACTAATATTTTTTTACGTGGAAACTCTATTAGGGGAAAAACCACAATGGATGTTAGTCCACAATATTATACCCTGTTAAAAGTATAGAGAAGACTAATGGGAATGCACATGCATTTAGGCACACTACCTAGAGCTCACTAGTCAAATACAAGAGGGATCACTACCCAAAGAAAATAAATATGGATTAGATCCACATGGTATGAATTGAGAAAATAGCTTCTTGAAAACCCTGATTACAGTTCCAATTAAGCACAAAAATACTCCTTCACACTTCACTCAAACTTCTTCACATTCTTCTTTGCAATCAAATTATTAGAACACTATTCACACATCTACACTTTCTCTGGAATACATTCACTCTGATGCACACATCACTTTTCTCAAAAAATTGCTCTTATATATCCGCAACATAAATTTCATCAACAACTTCATTGGCGAAAAGAAATATAAAAATATAAAACATATATGCAATGTCGGCCCTAATTTACAATTTAATTTTTAATACAAATCAAACACAATTGGCCAATATTATTTTATGACCCAAAACAACATCCTAGAGCACACCAAACATTCAAATTTTAATCTCCAAGGATCCACAACATGTTACAATCACCATGTTGGCCAAGAACATGAAAACACGAACACACATGAGAAAAATATTCGACCATGAAAACACCGATCAACACAGACATGCCAAACATATAGATAATGATCTAGAAGCATCCACAAGAAACAAAAACCAATAGAAAAAAATCTACAACAACTGAAATTAATAGAAGCACATAAAATTCACTCAGGAATACTAACTGAAACAATAAAAAATTTGTCAGAATACAATTGTTCATAACATGATCAAAACTTCACGCGAACCTCTAAAACTTTCGATGGATGAACTAGATAATCTAAAAAATAAACTCTTTAGTCCACAATGATTGATAATCAATGTACTGAGAAAGACACCTTCATGACCTTCATTATTTCACTAGAAACCTGTAACTCTTTCTTTAACAATTTTCTAAATATCCTCGACATATACAACCTTGAATACATCAATGACAACCAAATATCATAAACACAACCAAAGCATCCAAAAATATCCCCCTTTGGCATTAATGGCAAGACATGATGTGAAAAACACCATCAACACAACTCTCAATCAACACTTACTCCCCCTTAGATTCTGACTCTTCTACCTTAACTTCTTCTACATGATCTTTACCCCACAAGGATCTTCTCCCTAGATAATTTATAGTTTTTCACATGAATCTTCTCCCCCTTTGACATCAATGGCAAAGATAAACATTATCTTCCCACATATAAGCTCTAAACCACATATCTAAACATCTAACTACTCCCCCTAAGTAGCAGCCACAAAAGCATCAATCCATATAAATATATAGCATTGAAGCATATAGATTGATGGAAGTAAATCCATCTCTAATTCATATTAGGAGGGGTGATCACCCATAACATCCCTTTTAGATAATCAAAATTATTCTTTGACAATGGCTTTGTTAAAATGTCTATAACCTATTCTTTGGTAGGCAAATACTCCAATTTGACTTCTTTCTCATTCACTTTCTCCCTCAAAAAGTTAAACTTGATTGATATATGCTTCGCCTTAGAGTGTTGCACTAGATTCTTCAATATGTTTGTTGCACTTGAGTTGTCACAGTATATGTCAATAGGTTCATCATATAATACTCTGATATCTTTCAACATATGTTTCATCCATATCACTTGAGTAAAATTACTTGCAATAGTAATATACTCTTCCTCAATAGTAGATAAGGAAATGGAATTCTGATTTTTGTTCAACCAAGACACCAACTTCTTCCCTAGGAAGAAAGAACCACCACTAGTACCTTTATTTTCATCTACATCTCCTACCCAATCTGAATCAATATATGCACTCAATGTAAGATCATCATCTTTAGGACACCAAATCCCAAAATTAACTATTCCTTTCAGATATCTAAAGATTCTCTTTACAACAATCACATGAGATTCTTTTGGATCAACCTGAAATCTAGCAACCATACATACAACATTCATGATGTGGTTTGATCTGAGTTAAGTAGAGTAATTCGCCAATCATTGACCAGTATCTTGTTTGATTTTCCTTAGGGGAATCATCAATCTATGTTAACTTGCATCTAGTTACCATAGGAGTACGAATAGGCTTTGAGTCTTCCATTCCAAACTTCTTTAGTAACTCTCACACATTTGGACTGAGATATGAAAATCCCATTGTCTAACTGAGTGACTTGCAATCCCAAAAAGAACTTCATCTCTACAATAAAACTCATTTCAAATTCACTTTTCATTTCATTAGCAAACTTCATACATAAATCATCATCTCCTCCAAAAATAATGTCATCAACAAAGACTTCAATAATCAACTCTTTATCATGATCCTACTGAAAATAAAAGTTTCTTTTAGAAGTACATTTATTGAATCCAAGCTTTAGTAAATATTTATCTATTCTAGCATACCAGGCTCTATGATCTTGCTTGATCCCATATAAAGCTTTCTTCAATTGAAAAACCATGTGTTCATTGTCAGTAAGTTCAAATCCATCCTACTGTTCAACATATACTTCTTCTAACTCACCATTCAGAAAAGATGACTTCACATCCATTTGATAGACTCTATAGTTATTATATGCAACATAAGCAAGAAATAATCTTACAGCTTCAATTATGGAAACAGGGATAAAGGTGTCTTCAAAATAAATTCCTTCCATTTGTGAATACCCTTTACATACCAATCTTGTTTTATTCTGGACCACTTCACCTTGTTCATTTAGCTTATTCTGAAAGACTCATTAAGTACTGTCGAACCCCAACCTAGGTACCTGCAAAACAAAGAGAATAAACACCTCAAGTTAGATATTACAAGTCTAAACAAGGATTCCCCATGAAATCCATTTACAACTTCAAACTAGGAATGAAAATAACAAAGAACACAATGAAATAGATAAAACATAGATTAAATCCTAATTAGATGTGCAAACTCATGATCCCATGGGGGAATTGGTGCCAATTTGATGTGAAAATTGGCCCTTTCCCAATTCCTATGATGAAATATTGATATGTTGAAGATGATATTGATCCACTTTGATGAAAGATGAGAACTCCAAGCCAAATCTGTAAAAAGCCTAGCTAAGAATTCAATGATGGATGGAAATGACTAAATATTTTAGCATGGTAACTTTGCTTGGATTGTGGATGATCAAATGAGGATATGAGCATTTCATTTATAGATTTTCAAGATGGATTAATGTCCAAATTTGAGCAATGTGGGACTAACATTCATCCAATGATATGATGCCACTTGTCAAGCTATGAATGGATGGAGGATGTGCAAGATTTGCGGTTTGTGCCAATAAATGCCAATATTTGAAATTCAAATTTGTTGAAATGACATGCAAGAGGGAAGGGAAAATGCAATAAATGCCACTTGGCTCAAGGAAAAGGACATGTAAGAGATTTTAAATGCCTTGTTGGATGTACATGTTGACTTGGAATTTTTGAATTCAAATTGAGAGAATATTCCAAAAGATGCCATGTGAGAAAAATAGGGATTTAATAAATGAATTAAACCTATTTTCATGTGCAACTTGCATTATCTAGAGGATGTGACAAGACATGAGGTTAAAGTAATCAAGGGTTAATTAATTTAATAGGAGATTAGATGATGTGACCTATTTGACTTAGATACATGGATTTATTTTAATCAAATAAGAGAAGGATGTGATAAGAGGCTAATTAAATAAAGATTTTGATTTATTTAATTAAAAGGAATGATGTTAGATTAAATCAAATAAGGTTTTAATTTATTTAATTTAATGGATAGACTTTAGAGATTTAATCAAATAAATTTATTATTTAATTAAATGGAGATAATTAGATAAGATGGATTGATTTAATTAGCAAAAGAGATTGACTTAATTAGACAAAATGATTTATTTAATTAAGAGACGAATATTGATGAATTTAATTAGCTAGGGAGATTTGATTAAATGGTTAGACCGAGGGATGATTCAGGAAGAAATTATGTTAGTAAGTCAGGATCAGATGCACGATGTCAATCAGTATATTTTACGTGTCTACATTTTGCCCCTCTTTGAAGCAATGCACTCGTTGCATTGGTTCAAAGAATAAACAATCTCGATCAAAGCTAAAAAAAAATTATATTTAAAAACTTGCCCCACTACTGCATGGTGGGAGAAAATATGCCATTATAATGCCCCCTCGAGAGATCAGACTAAAATTTTAATTTTTTGGGTGATCTCGCGAAAAAAGGTGACAAAGTGCCCAATAGGTCCTAGAGGGATTCGAGAGGCTAAAAATGTGTCTAAATGAAATAAAATGATGAAAAACAAGCCTCAAATGGACAAAAAATAGGTTTAGGGGTTTGAAACCCAAGCAGGACAACTAATTAGGGTTAAAAAACCCTAATTTTTAGACATAAAAGGGGCCCGAGGGATCACTTTTAAGTCATTTTCACACACCTCTGCTAGCAAAATTTGAGATTTGAGCTCTGACCCTCCAGCGATATGGCGCAACGACAGCTTCCTCTACACATTTCAGACCGAGTTAGGACATACTAGTGGCCACCTGACATCAGGGCACCGGTATGTGACCCTTACTGAAGCTTCATGTTTTTATTTAATGCATTAATTACCGCTTCAAAAGAAGAGCTTGCCTCCAGCGGTGCTATATAGCACCGCTCAAAATTTAAAGTGCGCTGTGCTAGGCCATTTTGTGCCACAACGGTGCTGTTTAGCACCGCAGCAGTGTAGTTTGGAGATTAGAAACTCCACCGCTGGGCTTAGGCTCGACGGACCGGTTTGGGAAAAGTGCGCTGTGGTGGCGTCCTTTTCATGCAAACTGTGACGCTGGGGGTTAAAGTGCACCGTGGCGGTGCAGTTTTTCTCTTTTTGGGCTCAAGCATCAGAGTTTGAGTAAAATAAAACTGCAACGCCTTCGCAAACTGCACCGTTGGAGATAAGCCTAGAGCGTTTCACTAGGAATTTTTCAAAAAAATTTAACATGGTGACTTTCCTTGATGCAGGACAGGCCGAGGGAGCTCTACTCTTGGGAGCACCGATCGCGAGACTTGGCAAGCATCTTATGGGACCTAAGTGACAAAGACTAGGATTGACTGGGAGTTGCAAGATTATGACACATTGCATACGCAGCGCCCATGCGCACACACCTAGGGATGCTATTGGCGTTGGCTAAGAGGTGGCACAATGAGACATTGTCATTTCATCTCCCTACTGGTGAGGCCACCATCACCTTGGAGGATGTTTGGCGCATCCTCCAATTTCCTATTCATAGGCAATGAGCAATATATGATATGGACGAGGGATGCGAGTGCTACACCAGAGTCCTCGCCACACAGGACATTATCTACTATGAGGGACAGATTGAGTTGGAGAGATACAGGGTCATCGCACCTCCCTTCTGCTAGGTAGTTGCAATGATTATTTCAGGTTTGGTTGCCCTAGATAGACGAGGGCAATACTTCAGTTCTGGCTGGGGTTATTGCTGGGAGTGGATGATCCTAGACAGGTCGGTTCGCTTCGCATGGGGGCTTGTCCTTCTAGCCTCACTCTACAGGGATTTACATGAGTATGTTTATATGGATGGCAAAGCGTTGGGGGCTAGAGTGACACTTCTTCATGTTTGGGTGTGGGAGCACATTTATGTGCTATGTCCATGGGTCGTTCCAGTTCCGATGGGGGCAGAGGATGCCCTGGTGACACGATATAGAGGTGATGTGTCCTTCACACACACTAGTGAGCATGGGATCCCCTACTGGAGGTGGATCCTAGACAAGATGCTTGTCTTTACTTGGCGTCCATACCTTGGTCAGCCTAGATAGGCCGATGATGCTACTCAGCTCTTTTACTATTGCTAGGATTGATAAATGTAGGGGCGGGAGCACACGATGAATGAGCAGTACCTGCCTGAGTGCATACAACGTCAATTTGGAGAGCCATAGAATCGGCCCGATGATGGTTATGTAGCCATCTTTGCATGCAACATGACACAGATAGCATGGGGGCATGATATTCCCACCTCTGAGGTAGTTGATAGGTTCAGGCAGTTGGTAGCCCGACCATGGGCTTATGATCAGGGCTTGGCAGATCCAGGGACCACCCAGGCCTACAGAGACTAGTTCAGACCTCCTCTTCGGTTGACCATTCCAGGTGAGGATCCAGAGGTGCACAAGGTTAGAGGCAGGAGGAGAGGACGAGGGTGAGGACCGAGGGTTGAGATTCGAGAGGATCCACTAGGGGTGCCCCCAATTTCTCCAGGTCAGGGAGATGTCCATATGCAGGATCAATAGCAGGAGCTGCCAGTCCCACCACCATGAGCTGAGGGTGAGGATTAGGTTCATGTGCAACCACGGGGACAGGCAGACAATTGGGATGCACTGATTGCACAACTTCAGGCCCAGGTTCAGGCACTAATAGTAGAGAGAGACTAGGTGAGAGCTGAGAGAGAGCAGCTCAAAGCAGAGAGGGATCAGGATGTGCAGCGAAGATAGGTTGTAGAGCTATAGGCAGCCACTGAGCTAGGCTGCAGGCAGTAGATCGAGAGCATGACAACCTCCTCCTCATAGGGTACAATGCTAGTACGATCCTACAGGGATGCCATTTGAAAGATAGAGTACTATTGTTAGGCTTACCATGATATCATACCTAGAGCAGATTGGATCCCCAAGTACTCAGAGCGAGCTAGCCAGAGACCACGAGAGGGTCACGGTGATAGGGGCGAGGGTAGCATTCATAGAGATCGGGCTTGATCCTGATATTAGATGTACTTTTTGTTCCTTATGGGCTCATTTTTGATAGCCCCAATGGGCCTTTTGTACTGATTGACATATATGTACAGTGATCCAATTTATTATTTTGTATTATGACAGTGACATGATTGATGATATATATGAGCTGATTTTGATGCGATGAAATGTGTACTCCTTTATGCATGGATCTATATGCTTTGTAGTGATGTTTTATGAATGCATTTATTTCTAATGATGTTTATGCAATAATTATGACTAACAAATCTATATTATGCTCACCTATGATATGATGTGCTCTATATGATGATTTATTTTATGCCAATGCAATATGTGAAATGATGGTATATATAAAATGATATGATCAATGATGTATGTAATGATGTGTGGAATATGCTTATATATGAGATGATTTATGGATGGACGTGATATGATGCAGATGAAATGGTTTTATGAGATGCTTAGAATAACAAATGTTATTATCCTAAATGATGATGTATGTGATGCAATGATATGTTAATGCAAAGTGTGAACATAATCTGATGATAATGATGTCATTTATGTTCTGCAAGTATGTATTCCTAATGAATTAAATGCTTATATACCTATTGCTTATGATTATGCAAAAATGATTATGAAATTATTTTGTAGATGCTATGCGATGATTTAGATGGTAATATGAAATGGTTGTGAAATGCAAATGAATGCTTATGTAATAATCGATATAATGCCATGAGATGCAATATAATGGGTGAAATGCAATGACATGGATGCACCTATTTATGAACAATGTTTATGACAACCTATTTATATGATGATAATGCAATGTATATGTTTCCTATATGATATGCTTATGTAATATGCTAATGATTTGTGGATGCAGGATCGGTGGTGATGATGGTGATGATGATCAACTATAATAGTACCTTGTTAGTGTGATTATTAAGAAAAGGAGAAGTCATTTCAACAACACACAAGATGATGCAAATGTAGATGATGATGATGATGATGATGATTACTTGCCGAGGAATTGGGATTTTCAAAGGGCCAAATTTCCTTATGTTTGATAACACATGTGATACGATGCATCAAGGTATAGAAAACTAGGATGGCATGGTACTTAGTGTGATGGACTTTGACTTAAAAATCAGATAGGAGTATTCTTGTTCACACTTGACATACAAAAACCTTGCTAGGATGCACTTCTGAAGTTTTAGACACCTTGAACCAAAACACAGAAAGGTAAACCTATCCCTATAATAGTCAACAAGTTTCCCTAGACCTTCTTCCATAAATGCCTAACAAAACAAGTATTCACCGAGGTTATATTACAAGAATATCCAACAAGCACAGCAAAAAAAAGATAATGATCATTGCCCCATTCCTATTTCTCTAAATCCTCTGCCTTGGGATAGCATTGAGGTGTCCTTGGAATGAGCGCAAAATAAGATAAGTCAAAAGATAAAGACCAAGTAAATAAACAAACTGATGCTCTTCAATACCACTAACGGAAAAAGGATGTGTTTTCTAAGGATAAGAATCAAAACTTATTGCCAGAAGATAATGCCCATTGTAGGAAGGATTCATCCTAGGACATGTTAGTGGATGGCGGCATGTCATTTCTTTTACCCAAAGTGCTCTAAGGGATGATTGATATGGGACTGATTCAGATGATGTGCTACTAATACAAAGAGGTGACCAATTTGCTTACGCACTGACTTAGACTTAAGACTTGATGTTTGGAGTTCTACTTTTAAGCTGCTAGACTTGTTTCCAATTGTTTCACCAAAGGTTGAGGGTGATGATCAGTTTATTATGGGTGATGCTTATTGTGGGTGCAAGCGAGATGAGACAAATGGATTTTTTCAAATATTTGGATGTTTTTGATGTTTTGCAATGTTTTGAGGCTGTTTTTGGTATTTTTTCAAGGTTTTACAAATGTTTTGATTTTTGATTTTTTAATGTTTTTGGGATTTTTTGAGATTTTGACCAAGAGACTAGCCTAAAGACCTAGCCTAGGGGTCTCGAGGGCTGGTCAACAGATGAGCCTTGCCTACGTTATACATACAGAGACCACATAGTTCGACTGATGACTTGACCAATTTACAGATGACGATATACATGATGAGATGCCAGTTTATTATGACAAACTCCTATAGGACTGACCTAAATGTCTCGGGGGATGATGAAAGATCAACCTTTCCTACGTTCAAGCTCAGAGATGATGTAGTTCGACAAGAAGACTCTATTTTTTATTTTTTTTGTTGACTTTCGACCTATTTTTGGATTTTGATATGTTTTGATTGTTGGTATGTGGCGACTGATCATGCTATACTATATAGCCCAT